>NW_004624744.1:6924171-6953157 GCF_000247695.1 Heterocephalus glaber | reverse complement strand
TTCAGAAGTGTGTTGTTCAATTTCCATGTGTTTATGAAATTCTTGTGGTTTCTTTTGCTATTGATCTCCAATTTCATTGCACTATGATCTGATAATATACAGCAGATAACTTCAATGCCTTTGCACTTACTTAAACATGTTCCATGAGTGAGTATGTGATGTATTTTGGAGAATGACCCATGTGCAGCTGAAAAGAATATGTATTCTGATTTTGTGGGGTGGAGTAATCTGTAAATATCTGTTAAATTCTTTTATTCAAGAATTTGACTGCATTTTAGTATTTCATTATTTATTTTTCTCTAGTTGATCTATCTGTTTGTGACAGTGGGATTTTGAGTTCTCCCACTGCTATTGTATTAGTGCATATATGACTTTTCATGTCCATTAGTATTTGTTTTATGTAGTTGGTCACACTAACGTTTGGTGCATAAATATTTATGACTGTCATCTCTTCCTGTTGGATTGTTCCCTTTACAAGGATGTAGTGTCCTTCTTTGTTTCTTTTAATCAGTGTTGGTTTGCAATCCACTTGATCACAAAGAGGATAGCTACTCCTGCTCTTTTTTGGGTTCCTGTCACATGGAGTATTGATTTCCACCCTTTAACTTTCAATCTAAGAATTTCTTTTTGAATTAAGTGTGTTTCTTGTATGAAGCATATTGTTGGATTTTACTTCTTGACCTATTCTGCCAGTCTGTTTCTTTTGATTGGTGAATTGAGACCATTAACATTGACAGTTTCAACTGATATGTACTGACTTATCATTGTCATGACTTTTTCTTTTTGTTGGATTCTCACACTTTACATTTAATTTCTTGTTGTGCCCGTTGCATTCATTCTGCTGTGCTTCCTGGAGTTGTGACTCTCATTGTGTTTTCCTAGGATATTGTCTAAAATTATTTGGAGTGCTGGTTTGGTATTCATGAAGTTTCTAAGGTGCTCTTTGTCATGAAAGTATCTTATTTCTCCATCCATTTTGAAAGATAGTTTTGCAGGGTACATCAGTCTGGGTTGGAGGCTGTTTTCCTTTAGGGCTTGGAATACATCACTCCAAGCTCTTCCTCCCTTGAGGGTTTGCATTGAGAAGTCTGCTGTGATTCTGACGGGATTTCCTTTGTATGTGATTTGTTTCTTTTCTCTAACTGCTTATTGAACTTTGTTCTTCTGTTGGGTTTTTGGAATTTAACAATTATATGCCTATGTATAGATTTTTTTTGATCAAGGCTATTTGGAATCCTATATGCCTCACTTATCTTTATGTCAAGTTCTTTTCCCCTGCTTAGAAATTTTCTGCCATCACTTCCCTGAACAGTTTTTTTTATGTCATCTGCACTCTCTCTTGTTTCTTCGTTGTCTCCAGTCAGTCTTAAGTTATTCTTCTTTGCATCATCTAGCAGCTGCTGGATTGATTTCTTGTTGTTCCTTACAATTTTGAAGCCATTATTCTTTTCCTGGTCACTAATTGCAATTTTATCTCCTATATCTGAAATTCTGTCCTCACATTGGCTCATTCTGCTGCATAGGTTTTCAATGGAGTTTTTCATCTCCTGGAAATCTATTTGCATCTGTTTTATGGATTCCATTTGTTTCCTATGTTGGGATTCCATCATGTTCCTCAGCCTCTCTCTAGATTTATTAATCATGTCTTGCTCTATGAGCACAATCTCTGATGCTATCTGAGAAATTATTTCTGATTTCATTTTTTCCAGATCCTTTTTTGTTGCCAGTTCAGGGAGTCCCGGTGGTTAAGTATCAGAGTGTTCCATCTCATTTCCCTTTGGGGTTGCTGTAAGTTATCTGGAAGTCTGGTTTTGAGACTTTTTTACATGTCTTCTCATTTTGACAGGGGTGGGGACAGGACAGGTGCTGTTGGTGCCCACGTGGCTCACTTTCTCTGCTGGGAGTGGTGGTACAGTGGCCCGGAATTCTTTTCCTCTGTGCTTTGGAGTGGTGCTAATGTGGCCTGGAAGCCTCTTCCTCTCCACTGGGAGTGGTGCTAAGGTGGCCCAGAAGCCTCTTCTTCTGTGCTGACCATGACATTCATTTAGAACCATGCAAATAATATGTAGACCACAGCATAAATGTTGTTTGATTATTAATATAGTTAACATCATTAATATAGCTAGGATTTATATCAGTAACATTACATGTCTTTAATGAAAATGTTAGATTGCATATTTCTATGCACAGGCATTGAACATACAAACACTTTTTGCTTAAGTTGAATTCTGATTGTGATACAAATAGGAAAATTTATCAAAATACATAAATTTACTTCAAACTTCAGATTTGGATAGAACCTAAATTTAGAGGTTGGAAGAAGTACTTTTACATGTTATAATATTTGAGTGTCTCTCATTTGAAAAATTTTAAATTGTCAAAAACAAGTAATTTATCACTTGGCATTTAAATACTATATAAACTCACAAAAGTTAAGATAGGTATAAAAATCTTAACAACTATGAATAACATTATGTGTTGCATGAAAATTAATTAAAAACAGAAATAGACTTGAGATAAGGATGAGAAAGATAATCATTGAAACATATTTTAGGAGTAAAGTAGTTAATATCTTGTGCCAGTAGTACTTGGCATGGAGCACAAAGTCAAATTCTGTAAATAAATCTGGGAAAGAAAGGTTAGATTAAGGTGATTTTTAAAAGTGGAGAACCCAGCCATGGTGGGGCACACCTCTGCTACCAGCACTCTGAGGGGCCAAGACAGGAGGATGACAAAGTTGAGCCCAGTCTGGGAGAGCCTAGCTCAAAATAAAAAATAAAAGGACCGAGGGTGCAGCTCAGTGGAATGACCCTGTTTCGGACCTCCAGTACCACAAAAAAGAGTAGAGAAATTACCAGAATATGAGTCTCATAAAATGAGACCATTTCAACATGTCTATACATAAAGATCTTAGAAAATTTGCCAACATCCTCAAATTTGTGCTTGACATGAAAAATTGAACATGTTATTAAATCCAAGAGTCTAAAATCTCTTGTTAGGATTCCATTCTCCTGTGATTACTCATAGGAATCTGAAGTGTAAGGCAATTTGATGTCAAATGTGTTTCTAGAAGTAGATAAAGCATTGGACTATAATTATAAAAAGAGAGGAAAGTATAAATTTCTTCTAAAGAAACTTTTATTCTTGAAATCTTAATGCAATCAGTCTGATACCTAAAAATTTAGTTCTCTTTTTATAATAGAGTAATAAATATATATTTAATGATTCCATTGCTTCAAGTTACATAATTTTAAAGAAATAAATATTTCACTATTAGTTAGGCCAGACCACATTTAGAACTCATTTAGGTACTTTGATATTCATTAGTAACTATTGTTCTATACATATATGATTTTACAGTAACTTAGCCCACAAAGTTTTATTGCAGTGTCCTATTAATAACTTCCACAGTAATTAAAATAATTCTCTCCACCTTCCAATCATTGCCTACATCTTATTCCTAAATAGGATATATTTTCCTCTAAATAAATGCATCTACACAACCATGAGTTAGATTTTATAACCCCATATATGAATATGTAATATGTTTAAGTTTGTAGAGGAAATAAGAGTTAAGGCCGTGATTCAGTTCTAGGTCTGCTCGATTCCAAAATTGTTTGATCTGTCTTGGGGCACATATATTCTGTTTGCTTGTGAGAGTTATAATTTATATCTATCCAGTTTTGTATTTGTCCTCCACCAAAGGGTTCTATTTTGAATGGTAAATTATGTGGTCATGCTAGATCACAGTAAGAAACCAGGACTACTTAATCAAGATTCAGACAATGCATCAATTCACTGAAAGATAGAAATGTGGTTTCTATTTTAAATGCTTACAGAGAAATACATAGAGAACCTGCACATCTATTTAAGTTAATATCTGAAGCCAATTTGTATCACACACACACACACACACACACACACATACACGCACACACAGTGTTAGTCACTTTCCCAACATGGAAACATGATACTCAGCACCTGAAACTGAAAGCAGGAGTTTTATTTTGCCTCACAGTTTTACCATTGGCCAGCTTCACAGCATGGTGGAAGGGACCAGTGGAGAAAACTGGTTTCATGATGTCTAGGAAACAGAGAGAAAGGAGGAGTCAGGAAGAGAGATACACATTTCCAGGTTGTGCCCCTAGAGCCTTCATCTCTAACTAGCCTCTCCTCCAACTTCCTAACAGGACACTTAGCTACTGAATACACTAGTAGATGAATCCACTGATGAGTATAGCACTATGAGTCTAAGAGATTTGGGGGAGGTATTGTAGATTTAAATCTCCCCCCCACACACACACACAACTCCAGGCTTCACCTCCTTCTTCCTCCTTTTACACACTCTGCTCCAGCCATAGTAACGTCCTTGCTTTCCTTTATCACATTAAGTTCCTTTCCTTGAGAGCTTCTGCAACTGCTGAATCCTCACCTTATAAGTGTTTTTATTCTGATATCCTCATGGCTTGCTTGGTTCATTCCTTCAGGGAACTCGGTGCCACTCTTCAGTGGAGACCTTTCTAATTAGTTTCATTTAAAAAGCAGCACCCCATTAATCACACACTTTGTTTTCTTCTCTAATCTTCTACATAGAACTTACACTTTCTTGTGTACTATATAGTTTGTTTTCCTTTTTTAATGTCTTCCCCTCTAACTTGTAAGCTCATTGAGAACAGGATTTATATTTTTTGTTTTGAGTGAGATGTTTTGGTCTTTTTTTTTCACTTATACTTTAGTAGAGTATAACACAGTGTCTGTAATATTATATATCCTCAATATAGCCTTGATCACCAATAAAGTGACAAAATTGATTATGAATAAGCCAAATTTCATCTTGGATATGGTGCTTTGATTTACTTGTTGGAAGCATCTTTCAGAGACTAGCAGTACAATGCAATGAATCAGCAACCTTACATACTGACTGTTATTGAGAACCAGAAGTGACTCACACCTTATCTTACTTAAGCTCACAATAATACAAGTTGGATATGAAGTTAAGGAATTTCCTTATGTCTTAAAAAAGGGCAGAGAGTATCAATTCATTATAAACAAGTTGTGTCTTGTTTGATCCCATATGCAATAGGACAATATTTGCAGGGCAACTAAATAGCTAAGACTGGTTGTGTAGTACTGATTTTCATCCCTGATTGTGCACACAGATTGATTTCATGCTAATTTTATGTGTTTACCTATAGAAGTAATTCTGAATGGCCCAAGACAACTATCTTTCTGATATTGTTGATATTCTTATTTGATAAGCAAATATGAATTGTCAATTGCACTGATAGCCTCGAAAAATAGTTGTTACCTTAAAATAGCTTTTTCCATTCACAGGAATCTGACCAGACTCATCTAAATTAATCAATCCATAAAGATGGACATATGAAAAAAAATAATATTACTGACTGATTGATGAATGCTTGTTAACACACTCAGTCTTCACTTGAATCTTATCAGTCTAGTTTTCTGATTCTATAGTAAGAAAAAATGGAGTTTTTCCAGTTGAACAGTTGAATGGCTCTCTTGTTCTTGGTCTTCAAGTCAATCTCTTATTCAGCTCATGTTGACTTCTCTACCGCAACACTGCCTGACTCTAACCATCTTGTTGCTGGTAGGTGTGGATTTATATGAAGACAAAAAACTAGGGGGTATACTGAAGCCTTGATGAGACTATGGGTGCACCATCTCAGATACCTTCACCTCTCTGCTGCCACCTTCTTCTGCGGAGATTAGCCAGGTGGGAAAATGGATCAGAATAGAGATTGAGAAATTTATTTTAAAAATAACTCTTCATTCCATTACTCCCCAACTCTTTATCAACTCTCCTTTGTCTGCTACATAAAAATCTATATTTTTTTAATCTTAGTCATCTACAGTTTTCAGAGCCAGACTATATTCAAATCTTAAAATTACCACTAACTAGCTGTGTGACCTTGGGAACAGTTTTTAATCACTGTACTTTGTTTCTTCACCTGGAATGAGAAATGGTATTGGATTGTATCGGACACATCATTTGTACCATATCAGATTTTCTTTGACACTCGCAGTGTACATGCCCAGCATTTCTATCTCTTCCTCATCTTCCCCACATGGATGGAATGCTTCAACACCTGACATACAATCTGGTGTGCCGTGTAGCTTCTAAAATACTGACAATGTGGAGGATATAGTACTCATGGGGTAAAATTTGGCTGATGAGAAATAGGATTTAGGAGGGGGCCAAGAAGGTAATGGCTACCTTCCTTCCTCCCTGCCATGAATTACTGCAAGGCACTATTTTTCCACAAGAGGGCAGTCTATAGGGAGACAACCCATATATCTAGTAAATACACTTTGTGCATCTCAAATGCTTATCATGAAGCAGTGCCCAACCTGGTGATACATCACCTCCCATTCCTTCTTGACTCAGTTCCATTTTCTCACTCCCAATGCAAAATGTCACTATTTCATACTTGTTTTGGGTTGTGGCTTTTAAGTGACTTTGGAATGAAAGGACAGGAGGACATTAGATGTAACTTCTCTCCCTGCCCTCACTAGCACAGGTAGCTGGACATCCATGTACCAGATATTAAAAGGTCTGTCCTGTCTCCTCTTCCTGGAGTTGATAGAAAATGACTATATTGACAACTCAACCAGATAGTTTAGAACATAATTTCTGGACTCAGAAGGCCATTTTACTGACAGCAAGCTGAGATAGGAGCTTGGCAAACTATCAAGTCATAGAGGTGAAATTTCAGCTAAGACTGGGCAGTCTCAGCAGTGGCTCTTTTTCTTAAGACTTGGCACATTCTACAGGTGTTTCCTGAGCCTACTCGGGTGCCAAGCACTGCCTGGCAAAGACCACACAAGGATGGATCAAAATCTGGTTCCTGTTCTCAAGGAAATATCTTGAGCCAGGAGTAGAGCTAGGTTCCTCTAGGTATGGTAGCCATAGGGGCAGGAACAATTAAAGGAAAAGCTCAGAGATGCTTTCTTGCAGAGATGACCCTTAACCCCAGTAAGAGGAAGTAACATCTTACATTCTTTCAAATAAACTGAGGAGGTAAATGAGGAGGGATGAGTATTTGAGGCAGAGAACACAAGACCTGTCAAGTGTTCAGGGGAAAGCCAGCCTGGAAGCTTCCATGTCACAGCGACCACCAACATTGTGAGGATCCACAATGAGAAGCATGGAGAAAACTGAAGGTTGTGACAGGAAGAAAGATTTCTCAGGGAAGTGATGAGTCAGAACTGAGGTACTCATGGGGATTAGCTGTACCTCCATTTTATACACCCACTTATGCCCTGTGCTGGGCACCAAGGATTCAGAGGTACCTAAGGGCCCTTTGCCTCTGGTAAGGAGTAGAATGATCAGAGGAAAAATTCTGGATGTGTGCTGGGCTGTCAAGGGAAATAGTCAGGCTTCTGTAAGCTCAAACTTATTCTGGGCTTCTCGAAAAGTCACCCCCCACCCCAGCTTTGACAGTATCTGTCCCTGACCTCCCACTCCCACCCTGGCTCCATGCTGCATGATCACCTTAATCAGTCCTTCTGGTGGTCTCAGTGTACCTAAGTGAGCATACAGGTACCTTTTACTCAAACTCTGTGTAGAAGGAGTGGATGTGACTTTTTTAAGCAGGAGGAGCTCATTTGTGACCCTATCACTGGTCTCTTTCATCTCCACCTGGGTACTGTGGAGCAGGCAATGAGTTTAAAGGGCCAGAGTGATCTCCACCTCTGTCGCACCTGGCTCACACACACCCTGCAGGTAAAACTAGCACACCAGATTTATTATTGTTGGGATGCAAGACAAGAGCTCTGGTTTGTATTACAGCATTACTTACTGAAGAATGGATGTGGGATGGAACCAGAGTGGGGAAGGGTGTGGTTGATTGTACAGAATACTGGTGCCCAAATAGGCCCCTGCCCTTGTGGAGGTTACTACATCTGGTGAAAGAAAGACAGTATTAGAAATGTTATTGGACCTTATTGTTCTAAGTAACAGAAGAAGAATGGATGAACTTTTAAATTTATACTCTATTTTTTGTGATATCCATCATACATGCAAAAATATTTTATATATATGCAATCTGAAGAATAATACAAATACTTATTTGCTGTTCAGGTCCCTTGAGAAAGAAGAATTTACTAATACATTTGAGAACTTTGAATCCCTTATTCTTTTCCTCAGGTAAACACTATTGTAAATTTTGAATCAAATTGCCTTTTCTATGTATAAACATAGATTTTCTTATATATATTCTTAACCAATATAATGAGTGTGGTCTTATGGTTTTGAACTTGATATTTATTCTTCTTGGAGTTCATAAAGCATCTCTAATCTGAAGGTTATATTCCTCATTAGTTTTAGAAATATATTAAAAAGGAGATAAAGAAAGCTAGAGTTCTAGAGAATAGCTTCACAATTTTTAGTAAACAGTAAGCATTCAAAAAATGTTACTGCCTTTACTTCATTCACAACTCTCCAACACCAACATTTTATCATTATACTGAAAAAAATGAATATAAGCATAGAAATATATCCAAAATTAAGTGTGAATTTCTTATAACTAAGGCAAATATGAAAACTAAAGAAAGCACTCTATATATTGTAAATAGGCTTTAAATGTACATGAAATGAGCAAAACTCATTATATGTTAAAATGAATTGGTTTTAAGGAACTATATGAAACAAATCAATTGCCCACTTTCTCATTATGTATACAAAGAAGCCTGGAAATTATTCTCTTCCATTTTGCTTGACTCTGATTATAATTTTATAGGTGAAATTATTCTAAAACACATAGGACAATGGAAAAATGTTTTATGTGGCCATAATGAGCTCACTTTAAATTGCTGAGTCAGATTTTACACAATGTTAAAAATTATTTCAGAGCCCACATTATTAGAATAAAAGAAATTTTACCAGCTGACACTGTAAAGATTGTTCTCATTTTACTTTTTAAAGCTGATTGAAAATCTATATGCATCCACAGACCTATAGTAACACAGAGATGTTTGGGTTTTCCTCAGCCTCTTATGTCCTCAAAAGCTGTCTGCAATAATGTCTGTTATGTGATTATTGCTTATTAAGTATTTTCTAATTTATCAAATTAGCTTTCCTTTATTAAAAAACAAAATGGTATGGTCCCATAGTAACAATTTCCAAGAATTCAGAAGAATTGGAATAAAGGACAGTTTCATCCTTTCCTAGAATCTCAGTCCTATGGCCAGTTAAAACAGGTTATGGTGTCTTTTCTGTTCAAGCAGAGTGCCTTCATGTGCATATCTTTCTCCTTACAACACCACAGTAAAGAGGATTAGAAGATATACAGTAGGAGTACAAAGAGAGTAGGTAGATATCTAACTACAGATTAATTCTATTGTCAGTTGATTCATTGAAGATGCAATTTGGGATTTGAGAGAATTTTTTTTTGGTCTATATGGGGGAATTGATCCCAGGGCCTTATACATGCTAGACAAGTGCTCTAACACTGAGCTACACTCTTAGCTCATAGAAGATGACAGTTGGATAGAGGAAAGTTAAGTGAAGAAAAAGAAAAACTTTGGTGGTGAAAGAACACTCGAATAGAAGGGCAAAAGGTCACCTGATGATATCTATCTTAAAAAGGGGCAGGGGGAATAAATCAGGAAAGAATATAGGTGAGGCAGGAAATTATGGATACAAGTGTCGATGGGACTCCACAGCAAGGACTGAGAGTGGTCTGTCCTGGTTGGAGTCAGTCTTGTCAAATAGGTTAGCAGTCTAGAGGAGAGAAGCTTCCAGGAAGAGGATTTTTTTTAAAAGGAAAGACTGTAATTTGACACATGTTACTCTCTTTATTAAATAAAAATCTGTTTTGGATGAGTGGAGTGTGTTTCTCTCTAAAAGCCAGTCTTTCTCATTTGCTCTTTATCCTTCCAGGTTTTAATAATTAAGTAGGTATATGCACAGAAAATTGTCACTAAGTTCCATAGTTTTGAAAACAGTATCAAATGTGATGAAAGCCAATGGAGTGATCAGAGCTAGCGATCCAGTAGAATGTACCTTCTTTTAAGATGCTGGATCAGATAACCTGAGAGAAAAACTAACTATCCAGAGCTGATATCCTATCTTTTGGAAGATGAATCTTTTCTCTATGATGTGATTATTATAAAAGATGCAAACAAGGAAAAGTGACATGAAATAATGGCTGAGGTTGATGGAACTGGAGGTGATAGCTAAGATTCTTCACATATGATAGTGAAGAGAGAGAGGAGCTGTGGTAGAACAAAGGGAAGGAGCTACATCTCTTGTCTCCCATAAGCCACAGTCTCATTTTGTTCTTGTGTTTAGTTGTGCAGCTGGATATGAGCTCCATCAAAGATAGGAAGGCTCTTTAGAGAAAAAAAAAGTGAAAAAATATTGCTATGTTGACTCTGAGTTATGTCCAGAAAAGACAGCTTAGTGCAAATGAGATGCCTGGCAAAGGCACCCAGTGCATTTTTCCTTTATGCTAGTTGTTTTTAGGCTGTGCAGGAATTCTGCTTATTGGTGCATTTTCAGGCCACCAGCCAAGATATTACTCAGATACAATCTGAGATACAATGTGAGATGGCAGTTAGTATGAAGGACATGTATTAGGAATCACTATAGGGATCACCTTTTAATAAAGGGATATGGAGAATCTGGATTAGACAGAGAGAATTGGGACTGGATGCAGCCTCTGTTGTCCCTAGAGAAGGATAGGGAGTTAGTATTGTCTGAGGTGACCCTTCTTGGGCCCCAAATGAGATGCCTTATAGACCCCTGCCTGGAGATGCCATGAATAAGGGCCATTTTCTGGAGTGTGTGTCCTTGTGTAGACTGTGTTAATGTGACCATCAGGAAAGGGCAATTTGTGAAGAGTAGTAACTTGCTGGCAGCACTCCAGCTGCTGAGGAACTTGCTGATGAGAGAGGCATCAAATACAATAAAAGAATACTATAAAATCTGTGACCCTGAATGTTATAATTAAATCTAAAATGTCCCTGAAAAAGTGTCAGGTGTTTAGATGTGGAGCTTTTCGAAGATAATGGGATCTTGGGGGTGCTACACTCATGAGTGGATTAATCCACTGATGAGTTCATATCTGAATGTGCCCTTGGGAGGTGGGGCCTTATTGGAAGAGGTTGGTCATTGTGGATTCAATTTAAAGAATGCATTCTTGTCTCTATCTCCTCTTTTCCCTCTTCTTTTCTGGGCTCCCATGGGTTGAGCAGCTTTCTTCTGTCATGCCATTGTTTCTACCTAGACGCCAGCAAACCATGGACTGAATCATCTGAAAGCACAGGTCAAAATAAACCTCTCTTCTTTTAAATTATGAGTATCTGGTATTCTGTCCCAGAAAAGTGACTAGTATAGGGGGATAGGAAAGTAGATATTCAAAGAAAACTTATTCAGAAAAGAAATATATTATCATTTGGCTTTATGTAATTCAAATAATATAAATAACACATTCTGCTTTTGCTTTTTATATTCAACCTGTGGAAATTCAGAAGATTTATGATTACAAGACTCAAAGCGTATATTCTTCATATTAACAATCAAACTTCAATTAGAGATTAGCTGATGTTTACAATTTGAAGGTAGAGAAGTATGATATTAATATTACAATATGAACTCAGCAATTCATAATATTGTCTATATTAATGGGATAAAAAATAGAGATTTAAATGTATTTCTCAAATTTATGATGATTATCAATAGAAGCAAAAATAGAGTAACTGATTACATAATAGTAGAAGTATCTGATTCATGAAAATTTGTTCATTGTGTTATTTGAAATGATATAACCATGACATAATTTTCTGAATTTCTTCCACTACAATAAGCATTTTTGGCCTTAATAATCCTTCTGAAGGAAAAATACTTGTTCTAAACTTTCAATTATATATGCACAGAATTGAGAATTAAAGATTATTTTAATATTCCCTTCAATTATTTCTTTCATTACCACTTTGTAATTTTTCTTTTTCTTTTTTTTTTTTTGTTGTTTGTTTGCTTGGTACTGGGGATCAAACTTGGGACTTTGCACCTGTGAGACAGGCGGCAGAACCACTGAGCTAAATCCCCAGCTTCTCTGTTTCTTAATTTATTGTATAGTTTATCTATTTTATCAGTTTTTTTCAAAGAATCATACTGTTAATTTATATAGTAATTCTACTCTATATACCTTCAAAGTCTCAAATATCTGTCTTTATCTTTACTAATTTTGCCACTTATTAGATTTATGCATTTTGTTTTAACTTTTTAGATTACTAATTAATTCATTTAATTTATATTTTTAATTTTAACATGTAGCATTTAAGATTATAAATTTTATTGGAGTTACAACTTTGAACATATTTTGATTTTAGTTTTAGTGGAATTTTATTACTTGTTAGACATTACACAATTTTTGTTTTGTTTTTCCTTAGCAGGTTTTTATTTGTGGAGTTATAAAAGTAGGATTTAAATTTTATTTAACTTCTACTTTGATAATATTATCAGAGAACAAGGTATTTATTATTTTTAAATAATGGAATTATTAAATAAATAGCGGCATTCACTGAGGTTGCAAATGAGGATTAATGTAGACAAATTTTTAGTATATTCCCCGATGAACTTGAAATGGAAGTGTATATATTATTTTCACAATGTATAATTTAGTATATGCATAAACATCTAAAATGTTTTATATTATTAACTTTTTATATATAAAGACAATCTATTCTAACCTTTTCCCCTATGTCTGTGCCATAGATTAATACATTTGAATTAAATTCATTCACTTTCTCTGATAAATTTCTTTCATTCTGCTAGTGTTTCTTTCATTTTTGCTCTATAAATTTTGAATGGCAAATCTTTATTATGGATTACCTAATATATGTATTTCAATGTTAATTTTGTCTTCAACATTTTCTATGATTGTAAAAATCTTTTATTCTTTTTGTTTAAATCTATTAATGTTTAATTTTTAGATTTTCTGAATTATTTTGATGTGGGTGTGAATTTAATTTATGGCAAAAGGTTTTTTTTCATATTGAAATATTTTTCACACATTACATATACTTTTTGTGTGCGTATGTAGGGAGCTCCATTCATTTCTTAATTTGCTTCATTTTCTTCTAGATAAACTGGTGTGACCAAGTACAGGAAATTTGACAAAACATTTTTCTTTTTTTGTCCATCTGGAGTCAGCTCTATTAAGTCATGTTAACATTTTTGTTTGTTTCCTTGGGGACCAACACTTTTTACAGTTGTTGAGATCAAAAGTACATTTTCTCATGATCTTTCTTGTAAGACTTTGAGTATAGTTGTCACAGAAAAGTTTACAAAGTCAATCCAGAGGAGAGGTTTGTAAGCTATGAAGACCATGATTCAACTTACAACCTCTTTTCTTGCTCCCTTAACATAAATTCAATTTCTGTCTCCTTAAATATGTTAATCTCTCTCCATCTTTAAAGTATTTCAGTGAATTCCTCGCTGCTCTCAGGATGATTCCTAAGTTCAATCACATAGGTTTGTTATAGGTTTCATAATAGAGATGTGCTTTCATTCCCTAGCTTGCATCTGAAAATGTCCCGTGATTAATCTTATGCCACATTTACACTAATATACATTTTACTTCCTTTATTGATTTATGAATCTTATTTGGAAATGTATTTTTATAAAGAAAAAATATTTTAGTAGTATACCACATAATTATTAGTTGTTATTTTAGCTAGATTATTGATACATAGTAATCATATACTTGTTTCTATTTTTGTATATGTTTGAAGGTGTCCACAATAACAAATGAAAAACCACAGGTCTTTACTAAGCCATCTGACTTAAGCTATTTTTTCAGTTGCCTTATATCATCAAATGAGAGATCATGCTGAAAGGAACCATCTGGCAACAAAGAATAGAAGACAATATTGGGCCAATTTTTGCTTTATTTCATATTTTTTGGAATATAGATATGTTTGGTTTTAACACAGCAAGAACTAGTAGTCACTCTCATGACACATGCATTGACAGACATTTGGAATTGTATATGTTCTGTCAGTAAAACAAAGACAACAGAACGTCAATTCTGCCAAGCATAGTCAGCTCCATTCTTATTTGAGGAAATGGGTCTAACATAGATCCAGCCACCATAGCATTTTTCACATTGCTATAAAACATATGGATATTTTTCTCTCTATTGACATTTATGGCCTGTGTCACTTTTGAGAAAACCATAACGAAGGTGCTGTATTAAAGAAAAACTGCCTTCATATTCATTTATGTGAACAATTACATGAAAACAAGCATTTTTGCACACACTAAGCAAGTATACATACACAAAGAGAGATAAATATTTACATTATGAGCTAGGCTCTGAGCCAGAATTTGAGGACTTAAAGATAACACTGTACTATTATTGGAATCATTTGGGGAGACAGGGTGGGATGGAAAATTTTTAAAATAATACAGAATAATCCATCAAGGTCTCACATTTATATCCATTGAGGAGTTAAAATAATCTTATCCCTGGGTCTCATCCAAAAATCAAATAAATCAGAATCTCTGAGGATGGGATCAGCTACCTGTATATGCATTTTGCAAAATTTTCCTAGAGGATAACTTTTGCAACAAGTATTGAAAATATTGATAAAATATAAGCTTTGTAAGCTTTTTTCTGAGATCAGAAAAAACACTTTGACACATTGCTTTCTTCTGTTCTCCTTTAGCTCCTTGCTCCCAGATCTGGTAAGAAGAAAAAGGAAATTACAATAGCTCTAATGCTAACAGAAATGGCACGTTAAGGTGCTTGGAATTCTTTCATTTATTTATTTTGCAAACATTTATTAGTTACTGGTTAGGGACTATGTGCTGAGCACTCTGGTGGTATTAGTAGTACAAAATTAGCAAGACAATGTCCTTGGTATATCTATTAGACAAGACATGTATATAATCTGTGGTTACAAATCCTAATAGCAAGTACTACATTGTGGAGATAAATTTAAATTATCCAGGTAAAAATGAGAAAGCTACAGGAGGATTTATTCACACAGAAGGAAGAAGCCTCCCTTTTCTGTTCTGTTTTTCTATTTTATTCAAGAAAATAGGTAGTTTATCCTATGGAGTTTACTGATTTCAACTTTCTATGTTTTATCATTTTTCTCTGTCACTCTCTGTATTTCTGGTTAACTGTTAGTTAAATCTAGAGACTTAATCAGATGCAGGTTCACCTTTAGTTAGGGAAGTTTCATAGATAGTGTTGGCTACCTCCAAGTACTTCCATCAGGAGAACAGTGCTATCTGGTTAAATGTCTTTTTGGATTTTACAGACAATTCTTTGATCATTGCCTAAATCCAGAATTTCACCAAAAACTCCAAAATGATGATTTTTTATAACTTCTTAATTTATTTGATACAATATTTGTATGAAGAGAGAAACTTCCTCATACCAACTCATTGAATATGCTGCAGTGCAGTTGGGTACAGGAAAGACAATATAAATGCATAATTCTTTATCAGTTTTCAAAATTGTGAGTTGGTTCTTGAATATTATTTGAAGGTGACAGAGCATTTTTCCTACTATCATTATGAACTCATATTTATAAAATTTAATCTTTTTAGTTCATTATAACCTTTTGTTTCATCAAATCATCCCACCTTTTGTCCATAGGAGACAAATCAATTTGGTTCCAAATTTGGCTGGACTTGAACTCCCTATGTATCCTAGGCTGGCCTTGAACTCGTGGCAATCTTCCTGCCTCATCAATTTGGCTCCAAAGAACTGTAGAGTTGACCGTGGTGATCTCCAATAGCTTCCTTGTTTCTCCCTTAACAGACTATAATCAACTTTTGTTGTGCTTTTCCTCCCCACCCAGAATCAGCCAACCCTCCAAGGACCTTAGTGGGACGTGGTATTTAGGGAGTCAGTCTGAAACCTTGCCTCTGTGTGTGTGTGTGTGTGTGTGTGTGTGTGTGTGTGTGTGTGTTTTATTTTGTTTTTGAGACAGGCTCTCACCATGTAGTTCAGGCTTGACTTGAACTCCCTATGTAGCCTAGGCTGGCCTTGAACTCGTGACAATCCTTCTGCCTCAGGCTCCTGAGTGCTGGGATTACAAGTTTGCACTGCTGTGCCCAGCCCATGCCTGTGTTTTATAAAGGAGAGAGAATGGCAGTTGTTTTCTGAGAATGAGCAACAATAGTCATCCACATAGGCAGGGTCCTATGTGTTCTTCAGGGGAATCGTGTCATACAGACAGCCCTCTGCTATGCTTTCTCATTACTATTTTTAAGCCTTGAAGGTAGATAGTTTCAGGCTCTATGTCCTCTTTCTCCCTTGGCTTACCTCTTTAGACAACAAAAAAGACATGAGATACTAGCAGATGATTATTTTATAAATTACTACCACTACATTTTGTTTAGCTGACATGATACAGGTATTTCTCAACTTGCAGTACGGTAACATCTTAATAAACCCATCCCAAGTTGAAAATTCTGTAAGTTAAAAATGCATTTAAAACACTAAACACCATAGCTTATCCTACTTTAAATGTGCTCAAGACACTCCCATTAGCATGTATAGCTGGGGAAAAATCCCCGCTAACACAAAGTCTGTTCTATAGTAAAGTATGGAGCATCACATGAACATAGCAAAATGAGCATTTTGTAGAAATTATGAGGTGAAAAAACATAAAACAATATCAAAAAATAAAAACCTGGCAACACAGTACATTGGAGAGTATCACTTGTTTACCCTCATGAGCATGTGGCTGAATAAGTACTACGGCTTGCTTTTCATTACAAGAAGTATTATATTTTACTATCCTGGGAAAAAGACAAAAAATTCACAATTCAAATTAAAGTATTTATATTTATATACTTATATAATATATAGTCTAGTATATATATTTATATATGTATATATAAAATTTTGCACATAAGATTGAAAAATTGAGAGTTAAAAGCTGGGGACTGTCTGTACATGATGGTTAGAAAATTTCTACTGAATAGTCATTATGGAAGATATGAGAGATTCAAATATTAAGAATATAGTCCACATTGTCCTTCAGTTCATTTTAATAATGAAGAATTTATGGGAGGAGCCCAGAGGACAAACAATAAATTCTGCCTGAGTACAAGAGACACACATCCATGCAGTGAGAAGTTTTTGAGTAAAGGTCTGGAAGGAGAAAAATTCTGGTGTACTTGTATGTGTGTGGGAGGGGGAGGCATACTACATTACAGTATTTCAAACAGAACAGCAGTAATGATCACATACTTAGGTGAAAGTTCCAATACTATACTGAGAAAACACTGTGGGTCAGTTTGACAGTGACAAGGTCACTTATAATGTCATATCTATATTTAGGTGATTATAGTAGGCAGTGAATAGAGAGGCGTACTTCTGAGACACTCTATAGATATGAGTCATCTTGCTGAGTGCCCATGACAGGGAATTTAAAAATGACAAAGTAATTTTTCTTATAATGACTGATATCAGATCTTGGACGATTATGGTGTAAAAGCAAACTGGAGTAATTGGTTCAGAAAGGATTCTGTGGGACAGAGAATATTATAAAACTTACAAAATCAACCAGCATCACAAAATGAAAAAGGTAGACCACCATGAATCAGAGAAGTTCACTGGTAAATAACAGTTATTTGGCAGAAGAGAAAATTGAGGTTAAGTGACTTGTTCAACATCATATTGACTCACTCATTTTTACTCATTCATGCAATGATTATTGAGGCCTATCATGTTTATGATGATACAGAGCTACTTGTAAGAAACACAAAAGAAAAATGAAATTTGGCTCCACTCTTGGAGCTGTTATGATGTGGTGACAGAACTTTCAGTCTAGGGATGGTTTTGTCACACTACTTTTATCTCATTTTACTGGATCCACTCTGACTTATTTTAAATCAAAGAAAAATGGACATTTTTCCTGTTTCACTATGTGTTGATATCATAAATAATCTTTGTGCTTGGGCAGGACCACATGCACATTCCCATTTTGGAATGCTTATACGATTCTAAGCATGCTTTTTTTTTTTGGTACCAGGGATTGAACTTGGGACCTTGTACTTTTGGAGCAGGCGGTGGCACCACTGAGCTAAATCCCCAGCCCCTGAGCATGCTTTTGATCAAGTGTATCCACAGAAAAGGTCAATATAATGGAACAGTCACCTTTTGCAGTCCAGCCCTTAAGTAAATGTTCTACTTCCATCTCCAATGAAGAAGCATCTTTCACCATGCTTTCATACATAGATTAGTATATGAAGATCCTCAAAATTCTGCTTATCATGTAATTTCGTGCCCTTTTCATCAACACTAACTTTAAATATTTTGCTCTTTAATCTCTGTAATTAGAGCCATTTTTAAACTAAAGGGTACATTTAACCGATTCTGTCTTTTCACTCTTTGTATTAATTTTCCCTAATTTAGTCTCAATGCACCACCCTAACCCCATGATTGACTGTAACTCTTGATTAATTGATGTTGAAATTCTTGAGAGCTTGTTCTTTTACAACAGGCTTTAATTTTTTAAATTTTAATTTAAGTCATCTTCTTTGATTCCTTCTTCCTGAAAAGAGAGGAAAGAAAGGAGGGAGGGAGGGAGGGAAGGTGTCTCACTTCCACCTCTTGCATTGATTTCTCATTGACTGTGGTATCCAGGTCAGGGACTTTCTTCTTAAGATCAGTTCTGGTATTTTCCCCCTGAAATACACCTGGAGGACATCAAAGCTCTTTTTTTGATACTTTTCCCATTGTAGAAGTTATTTATAATTCTTTCTGCCTGACATTCATCTCATTTTGAACACAGCAGTTGTACACCAATTAATAATTTCTGATGGCTTATCCCTTGAGAAAAGACTTTAGATGAAAAATGTCAGAGGTCTCATTTTTTCCCATACTAATTAATGATAATAAAAACTATGTGAGAACTTTCATAGCATATTCACACCAAGAATTCTAGTCTCTGGAAATGTATTCTTGCAATTTGGCTGGACAAATTCAGCTGGACAAATTTGTGTGGACTTTGTTTTACACTAAGGCATCAAAGGAATTGTAGAACTTTTAAAATTGGAAAAGAACTTAGAGGTATGAGAGCTGCAATCTCTTAGTTTTCAGATGATTAAACTAAACCCTAGAGAAATTTGGAGATTTGCTGGATTTTACAAGTTTCAATGTGGTGTTAGGTGTAGAGATTGAATTTCCTGTTTCTTGTCTACAGTGCTTATTTCAATTCTTACCACGTTCTTCAGCATTGCTGCAAAGGTCACATTCTCTTACAATGCTCTGGCTCTTCCTGTTTCCTCCACAGGCCAAATCAGACAGTCTGGATGATTAAAAAGTACTTTATAAGTACTAAAAAGTACATAATAAGTACTCTAAAGGTGATTATGATTATTTTATCAAGGCTGGAAAATCCTATTTTCTATCTCTAAAATATTTTAGTGTATACAGGTTGCTCAGTACATTTGTGTTAAACAAAATGACCTCCGTTGGCCTATTAGTGTGGTCAGTGTCTGTTTACTAGCTTATGAATGAAATTCAAGATGATATAGTTTTAGTTACATTTGTTTCTTATATTTAGTCTTACTTATTTCTATTTAAAACTCAATTATAGCCAGGTGTGGTGGCACAGACCTTGGATCCCAGCACTCTGGGAAGCTGAAGCAGAAAAATCCCAAGTTAGAGCTCAGCCTAGGGAATTTAGCGCTGGTCTCAAACTTTAAAAAAATAAATAAAAATGGGCTGGGGATTTATCTCAGCACAAAGGGCTTGAGTTTGATACACACTAGAGAAAAAAGCAAAACAAACAAAAATTTGATTATAAGGAGGTATTTCTTAAACATATAAGGCATTAAATCTAATAATATTTGCTTTTGGGTACCTTTGAGTTCTTAAAAATGTAAAATATTTACTTAAATTATTAAAATGAAGTTTTTAAAAAACATAAACTCCATAACATATAAGATTTATTATGCTAATGATTTTAGACTTTGAGAAATTAATTTTATTGAATATATTCAGTTGAATGTATTTCAATTGAATACAAACTTCATTTTTTCCATGAACTTTCTTAACGAAGCTCATTAAATGTTTTTATTTTTCAATTACATGTAAATTTGTATAATTTAGATAGTTTCAGAAATTAGTTGGCAGATTTTTTTAAATACACTGAAATACAACCATTTCACCAATTCTACTGATTTTCTATTAACATCTTTAAATAATTTTCTTCATAGAAGATTCTCCATGGCCCTTTAAATAGGTGAACTGAATAGGTTATACACAATTCCTCAAACATGAGTTTAAAATTCACTTCAAAGAAATTTATCACTCAAACTTTGTGAATGTTTTCAAAACTAAATTGTAAACTGAAACTTATGAATTGACATTTGATTTAGGGAACCAATATTTGAATATATTCATGCCTCAAATACTAATATTATAAAATTCAAACTTCTCTTTTCCTCTTTAAAAGCCATCTTTGTCTTTGGTATTGAGTCCTTCACTACTTCATATTTTAATCACTTATAAAAATGTCTCTTTTAGGCCCCTTAACTTTCTATAGAGGCTATACTAACCTCTTCCTCTTAATTTGTAAATAATAAATGAGTATCTTTTTATAAAATCATGATGATATGAGATATTATTTTTTAAATGTGATAACTTAAAAGAATATTTTTCTGTTGGAATTTTTCCAATTCAAAAAATGCCAAAGTCTAGAGGTCACTGGGGTAGAGGTATGAATGGTAAACTTGTGTTGCTTGTATTTGACCACATTAGAAGTATACCTTAGTCCTTTCTCCAAATAACTCCTGTGATTTTGTAGATGTTTGTATAGTAGAAATAGGTCTTATTTTGTGGCTTTTATACAAAATATATAAAAGTCGATTGTGCGCATAACCTTTTCTTAGTGGATTTTTATGAGGATATTACAAATAAAATCTTAACACACCCAGTGTATTTCCATACCCTATATCTCAAACAGCTTTTAGTCAGATGAGTAAACTGATTTTATAATGAGTTAATGAAATATCTGAATCTGTCTCCATAGATTTGAATATGGTTGTGCTCAGTGGATGACCTTTCAGATTCCCCACCCAATTTTCAAACAGCGCTATGGATTTAAGAAGCTAAATCTTAGCCAGATTTGCCATCATCACACTTCCAAGCAAGCGATGATTGAGGACATTCTGTGCACAGTTATGAAGAGACACAGAAATGCATGCTGAGGTTATAACCCTCACCTTTTCATTTGTAGGCTTGTTACATATACATGGATGTGTGTAATGCATTTTTCCGCTTTGGAGGAAGAATGGAGGAATTAAAGGAATGAAGAAATAAGAAGATGTAATTAAGGCAGAGCCATTTTTGTTAGGCTTTCAAGGCTTGATTTTTTCCCGAATGTCAAGTCTTTGGATAAAGTAAAGTTTGACCTTGGCTTGTCCTTTATTAACTAGACAAATAAAATGTTAAAAACATTACATTTAAACATGCATTAAGAATAAACATGTTTACACACAAAACTAAATACATACTGGAAATTATACTATTTATAACCTTAAAAAGAAATAAAAGAAACTATAAGTGGTAATAAGAATAGATTACATACTAAGAAATTATGTGTTATAATATAAAGAATAAAATCACTTACCTATTTCTTAATGATACAGCACAATGTGTTTTCCAGAAACTTTCTGAATCAGAAAAATCACTTAAAACATAGTCTATGTAGGGCTGGGGATTTAGCTCAGTGGTTCCAGTGCCTGCCTCACAAGCGCAAGGTCCCGAGTTTGATCCCCAGTACAAAAAAACAAAAACAAAAACATAATCTATGTAACAATTTAAACTGATGATAAAAGTGGAAATGAAAAAGAACAAGAATTGCTTCTGAATAGAAAATGCTTGAGACCAGCCATATTTATTGATATTTTGTGCAATAAGAAAAAATAAAAATGCAATTACTTCAGCTACTTTCTCAGCTAAAGCTGTTCTTAAGGAAAACTTCTTAGAGTAATGACTAACCAGGCTCCACACAAGATGACTTTTTATGACATTTTCAATGTACCTTCAGTGCATGTACTTCTAGTCTAAATTATTAGCCTGGACTACTTTCCCTTTACCTACTTCAGATAGCATTTTTCAAGAAATAAACATGAACAGCACAAGTGGAAAATAAAACCATTTTATTTCTTCATTTATAGGAGGTCAAACATCTTTAGATTGCTGGAGCAATAGATTTTTCAAGGTATGGGTTTCACAGTGAAGTCAAATGACATTACTTTTCTCTGAAATTACCAGCAGACTAAAAAAAATCATTAGTTCTAAATTTCTATTTCCACCTATACTGTAAGTTATTCAAGAGCATCTTGCTTTTCCTCTTGTTAACATTCTCTCTGTAAGAATGAACAACTCTTGATTACCATGGCTGGATTGTCAGTGTTATTAATGTTATGAGTTACATTCTGTACAAATGACTTCCTCTGTCTTGCACTGTGTACCATTCTGAAACACAAACAACACCTGATATTATTAGGAATTTTAAAAGAGGTAAGAAAGGGCCAGGGATTTAGCTCAGTGGTTCTGCTTGCCTCGCAAGCGCAAGGTCCTGAGTTCGATCTCCGGTACCAAAACAAACAAAAAAAGAGGTCAGAAAAATGCTTGAATGTATTTCTACATAGAACCATTTCTTGAGCCTCATTCTTATTTTCACCTTTTTTTCCATAAACTTAATTCAAAACTAGTAATAGGGCATTAAAATATAGCAATAATTTTCATCTAATGATTACATGATATTTGTGCCTAGTTACCAAGCTGACAAGATTTGTTTGGTTCTTCAGTAAATATTTGTTAACTATTAACTAGTAATCTGCTAATATAGAAGGAATTAGGAAGAGGAAGAATACCTCTGCTCTCAAGCAAATTACATTTCATGCCTTCTAATTTCCAGTGGTTTCTCCTGTGCTGAGAGTCATTTAGATGCACTCAGAATATGCCTGCTGGAAGTGTACTAAGTGGGAAAAAATACTTGACTAAACAACAACAATAATGACTTGTGTTCATTGATTTCCTGATAGAAATGGGCCATGTGGATAATCAAATATATTTTGAAGTCTCATGCTTTGAAGACATTTCAATCTAAGCTTTTCAAGTAACTGACTACTTCATATTAGCAACTAGTGTCTTCATTATATAGTCACTTAAGCTACGAAGATTTGAGAAAAAAGAAAAAAATGTGTTGCATAATCAGAAAAATCACTGAAACTATTCAAACTGCTAGTAGGATGTTGAAAAAAATGTTCAGTATCACTAATCAACATTGAATTGCAAACTAAAACCACAAAGAGACATCTCCTTACACATGTTACAGTGGATATTTTCAAAAAGACAAAAAAAGAACAAATTTTGATGAGTATGTGGATAAAAGGGTGTCCTTTTATAACTGTGGGTAGGAATGTAAATTGTTACACTCACTGTAAAAAACAGTATTGACGTTCCTCAGAAAATTAAAAACAGAACTACCACATGTGCTAGCAATCCCACATCTGAATATATATCCAAAAGAAATGAAATCAGTGTGTTAGAGAGATTACTGTACTTCCAATTTCATTGCAGTATTATTCACAATAGCAAAAATATATGGAATTGATCTGTGTCCATCACCACATGAATGAATAGCAGAAATTGATTGAGCCTTTAGGAAAAAACCAACAGAAAATCTGTCATTTGAACTAACATGGATGAATCTTGACAATATAATTTGAAGTGAAATAAACCAGGCATTAAAGACAAATACCGTATTATCTCACTTAAATAGGCAATATAAAATAGTTTATATAATTCATAGAAGCAGAGAGCAGAATAATGTTTCCTGGGGGATGAGAAGTAGAGGAAATGGTTAAGGGGTTTAAAATTTCAGTTATGCAGGGTGAATAAGTTTTGAAGATCTAATGTACTATATGGTGGCTATATTTAATACAGTATTGTATGCTTCAGATGTGCTGAAAGAGTAGATCTTAAATGTTCTTGCCACAAAAAGGTGATTACAAAGTGAAGGACATGTTAATTACTTTGTGTTGATATCATTTCACAATGTATATGTATTTCAAAACATCACTTTTAACACTATATATATATGTAAAATTTATTTGTAACTTAATAAAGCTATAAAAATAAAAACAAAAGAAAGGAAGAAGAAATTCCTAATATTAATGAACACTTAATAATAAGCAAATGTATATGCCTGTCTCAAATAACAGTAGCATAAAAGTGGGAGTCAGTCTTTAACTCTTGTAGCAAAAAATTAAATAATTAGAAGGAATCGAGAGAAATAAAGAAGAGAAAGTCAGTGATAAATTCTAAACTTGTCTTCTGAGGACCCAGGTTTTAGAGATAGCATCTTTTATATTTTATATTTTTGAGAAATTTATCACCAAAGCAGTAATAGAAGTCTGAATTTATAGTGAGAAAAAAAGTGACAAAACTGCTTAAGAATAGTATGATTGATAAAATCCTTATCTTTGTAAAAGTAATTTTTGAGGTGAAAAGAGAAGTCTGGCCTTTGTAAGCATTTTATAGTTACAACATTTTAAAGGCAAGTCAGGCACTGTTTGGAGAATTTCCACATGGTTGATATTTATGAAACCTAAAAGTTAAAACTACTTTCTTCAGTTTTATTAGAGTTCAAACATTTTGTATTGTTTGTCAGGATAACTTTATAAGAGATCTAGAAATTATAAATGATGTTGTGATGAAGTAAGTACTACTGAAGGAAAGCCAAAGGGACTTTGCTTTCTACCATATATAAAATGTCTAGCATTCTAGATTACAGAGGTTATCTCTCTCCACACATCTCTCTTGAGATTGAATCTGGGACATTCTAGCTTTTTCTAGGTAGCTGAAACTTTAGATTATATTTTAGATTTCTAAATCCCCTTTCTGGAAGATAATAAATAGCCCATTTTATAAGAATATTTTCATCACATGGTTGAAGTGAGAATAAATTGAGAAAGGATATAATAAGACTCAAAAATGAAAAGTGAAACCTTGAATCATTGCCCGGTTATTTTCCTAAGGAACTTGGCAGAGCTCCATTTAACTTAAGGAAGGTCATCTGAGCACTTCCTTGGCAGGAATTGCTGGGTGTGTGTACTCCTGATAGCCTTGTATGTGGGTGGTGTAGTCTGTGACACCGGGATGCTCCATGTACCATGAAAACCACAGAAGTGAGTGGGTCTGGAGCAAAGAAAGGAATGAGACATTCTAGGCAGGAAAAAAAGCGCATGCAAAGGAGTGATACTAAAATCTGTGGTGTGAAAATATACTCCAAGCTTTCTCATATGTATAAATGCAAAAATCCTAAAGAAGTGCAAAATATTAGCAAATCAAATGCAATTATCTGTAAAAAGGATAAAACATCATGATCACATTGAGTGTTTATTATAGAAATGCAGATCTGGTGAGACATTTAAAAATAAACCAAAATATTTCATAATAAATGGGAAAATGATGCATTATAGATGCAGGAAATACATCTGACAAAATTTAATATCCAATCATGATTTTAAAAAACTCTTAACAAAACTAGAAGGAAGTACTTTTAATCTAAGAAGTTTCTGAAAATTAAAACATACCCACATGAGCACATTTGTACTTAGTGATGATTAAAACTTTTGCCTGAATGTCAAAAGTGAAAAAAGTTTGACCACTCTGACCATTTTCATTCAGTATTATGCTGGAGGTGTGGCCATGTTGAATATATGGAAAATCTTGAACAATATAGTCAATTTTAATCAATTAAAATTACCTCAGCAATTCCAAGAGGTTAATATACAGTCATTTTTTCCACATACCAGCAATAGGAATAAAAATTGAAAAATGAAATTTCAAAAGAATACAATTTATAGTGGCTTTTCAAAATTCCAGTATTTCAAAACAAATCTTATGGAAGACATGGAGGTTTCTATCCTGACACCTACAAAACTTTTTCATGGATTTGAAGACCTAAGATTTCATTTCTCACCAAATAAATCTACACATTCAATCCAATCCTAATGTTCCCAATAATCTTATAAATTAAAATAAATCATAATCTTATATAATCTTATAAATCAAAACTGATGATCTTGTTATGAAATTTAATATGAAATTACAAAGGAGTAAACCACCATGTTATTAAAACCACCATGAAGAAAATAAAAGTAGACTTCACATGACTATATTTCAAGTGTTATTATGAAGCCACAGTAGTTAAGGCTGTATAATAATAGTGCAAAGATAAACCAATAGACTAAGGGTCCCGAGTGTAGAATCTAGAAATAGCTTCTTCATGCATATATTGTCACTTGATTCATAACCGTAGTGACAGTGCATGCAGTACGGAAAGATAGTCTTTAAAAGGAAGAGTCAATTGAATCTTCCTGTGAAAGCACTGATCTCAATCTACTACCAAACACCATACATAAAATTTAAGCTTATTAGATTTGAGACCAAAGTATAAAAGTAAACCTTATAGAAATTATCACAAGAATATATTTTCATTATCTTGGTGAAGGAAAACCTATTTTAAAATAGGAAAATAATAATTAAAGAAAAAACTAAAAATTGTACCTCATTAAAAGTAAGAATTTCTGCTTATCAAATGCATCATTTAGAGAGTAAAAAGTAAGCCACAATGTGGAAGAAGATATATGCAATATACATATCTAATAAAGGACCCTAAGCTGAAATTGTAAAAAATTCCTACACACTAATTTAAAAGTAACAGAAAAAGACAGAGAGAGAGAGAGAGAGAGAGAGAGAGAGAGAGAGAGAACTCAACAGAGAAGTGAGAAATGAAGAAAACTGGGAAATGGGAAATAGCACTTTACAAATGGCCAAAACACATTAGAACTCTCACACATTATTAGTGGATGTGTAAATTTCTGTAAGCCTTTTGGAAAACATCATGAAGCCACAATAATTAAGGCAATGTCTTTGCATTTCCTACTGAGGCTTATTATACAATATCTTATAAATTGGTAATCCTACTCCTAAATATAAATATATACAGTCAACATAAATATATATGCCCAATATAAATATATTTACCAAAACCTAATGTACAAATATATTCAAAATATTGTTATTTCTAATAGCCCCAAACAAGAAAGCTCCCAAAAGTCAATCTATTGTAGAAAGGACAAATAAGTTTTGCTGCATTAATACAATTGAATACTATATAGTGACAAAAATAAACAAACTATTTTGGCACTCACCAATGTATCTAAGTATCACAAAGACAATTTTGAGCTCCAAAGCCAAACACCAGAGTATGCACAGCATGACTATATAAATATAAATTTCTAAAAAGAACAATTACTTTATGGTATTATTAGTTTGAATAGTCTAACTTTGGGAAGGGAAAAGAAAGGTACAATTTCTCAATCGTTTTACTAATTACATAATGTGATCACATTTAAACAATTTCTCTATGTGTGCTACATTTAATATAAATTTTACTATCATAAGCACAAAACACAGAAGTCTTTGGGCATTGTGTGTCATGTTTTCAGTACCAAGTGAAGTTGTAAACTCTTCTTTCTTTTCTTTTTCCTCTGTATGTGTGTATGTGTGCACTGAGGCTTGAACGCAGGTCTCAGGCAAGCATGCTAAGCACCCATTTTACCACTGATCTGCACCACCAGCCCTGCAATTATAAGCTATTTTATGAGCAGAGAGTGGTTTGTAATTCTTATTACTATCTTATGCAATCCATTGGTTTTATTTCCATGGATTTAATTAATTCAATAGGAGTCATGCATCACTTAAAGATGGAGCTATGACCTGAGGAACCAAAATCTACAGAGAATTATTCCTAGACTTTCAAACTTAATGATATTTTCTCTGTTGGATTTTAAAATTTCTTGGGATGTTGAATTTTTATTCTTCCTTCTGTTTTCTAGTTTAGGGTTATATCCATAGTTAGAGTTCTATCTGTATCCCATAGTTGTGTTTTGAGATCAGATAGCTTATTTTCTAGTTTCACAGCCTCAAAGATAGAGAGGAATTTACCCTGGGATGGATCACACTCACAGTCACATCTGTAGTTGATTTAGTCTATTTGTGTAATGAGATTTTGTACTTTTGAGGTAATAAGATGAAATTTTGAACTTTGAATTGATGCTTTAATGGATTAAGAATCGAGGGACATATTTTGCATATCATGAAAACACACTGCGGTAGATAGAGTAATGACCTCTCCAAGATGCCCTCAGCCTAATTTCCAGAACCTGCTAATGTGTTACCATATAAAACAAAATAAATTTTCCCCCTTCCCCTGCCCTCCCTTCAAATTCTCCATCCCTCCCTATTTAAAAAGACTTTCTTTCCTTTTTTTCATTTTCTCATATTAATTCCATTACCTTCTTTCCTTTTCCCTACCCCTCCCACTTCCCCTTCCCCTTTTCCCCTTTTCTTCATATTTCACATTATCTACTATACCTTTTAGTCCTTATTTACACTTTCAGTTTCTCACAGTAGAGAAACTATTCGGTATTTACACATGTGTGTCCTACTTATTTCACTTAAATGTATCGCCCTAATGTCCATCCAATTAGATATAAATGGTTTCAGTTTCTCATTCTTAAGGCTGAGTAATACCTCATTTTATTAAAAAACCACATTTTTTTAATCCAGTCTCCAGTTGATGGGCAATTGGGTTGTTTCCAAGTTTTAGCCATCATGAATTGTGCTGCTATGAACATGGGTACACATATATCACTGTGGTATGATTCTTTTAATTCTTTGAGGAAGATAACCACCAGGGGAATAGCTGGGTCAAATGACACTTTCAGTCCTTGTTCTTTGAGGTATCTACATACGGATTTCCACAGTGGTTGCACCAGTCTACACTCCCACCAGTAGTGGAGTAGGGTTCCTCTTTCCCCACAGCCCCGCCAGCATTTGTTATTGGTTAATTTCTTGATAGCAGCCATTCTTTCTGGGGTGAGGTGGAATCTCAGCATTG
>NW_004624744.1:6847253-6921134 GCF_000247695.1 Heterocephalus glaber | reverse complement strand
GAGTTCCTGTCACATGGAGTATTGTTTTCCACCCTTTAACTTTCAGTCTATGAGTTTCTTTTTGAATTAAGTGTGTTTCATGTATGCAGCATATTGTTGGATCTTGCTTCTTGACCCATTCTGCCAGTCTCTTCCTTTTGATTGGTGAAAAATAAAATGGATTTTGAAAATGTGATTAAATGAAGTACCTTAGTATTTGGTAGTTATCTTGGATTACCTGGGTGGATCAGTGTAACCATATGGAATCTTTTGATGAGTAGAAGAGCCTAAGTAAGATAAAGGAGTGACAGTGATGAATACAGAGTTTGGAGTGGTGCACTTTGAAGATGGAGGAAGGTGCCACAAGGTAAGGAAGCCAGGGTACCTCCAACAGTTGAACTTCTCACTTTGAGGGTTATGACAATGAATTTCTACTGTTTAAAGTCACTAATTTTATGGTAGTTTCTTATAGCACCAACAGAAACTAATACATTTATTTTGCAAATATATGAATACCAAGTAGAATATCTCAGACATTGGGCTTGTTGCTTGGCATATGGTAGCAAATAAAAAATTAAAATAAAAGGAATACTCCTGAACTAATCTTATGAGGCCCACATTACCTCTGATCAAAGCCATACGTGAACATGACAAGAAAAGAAAACTACTAGCCTATATCCTTGATGAACAAAGATAGAAAAATCCTTAGAAAAATAGTAGCAAATTTAATTCTACAGTACATTAAAAAGGATGACCCATTATGAGCAAATGGGATTTATCCCTGAGCTGCAGGAATGGTTCAACATATATAAATCAATAAACATTATTCATCATATTAACAAGATGAGAAACAAAAATCATGATCATCTCAATAGATACAGAAAAAAATTTTGAAAAAATTCAACATTCTTTCATAATGAAAATATTCTCAACAAATTAGCCATAGAAGTAAAGTACTTCAACACAATAAAGTCCATATATTAAAAGGTTTACAACTAACATTCTGTTTAGTGGAGGAATGTTGGAAAGCTTTTGCTGTAATATCAAGAACAAAATAAGGTCATCTTTTGTAACCATTTCTGTGCAACACAATACTGGAAGTCTTAACCAGAGCAATTAGATAAGTTTTAAAAAATAAAACATACTCAAATAGGAAGAAAGAAAGTAAATGTTCTCATTTCTGATGACATTACCTTAGGTATATAAAACTAAAAACTCCATGACCAGTCCATAGAATGGATAAACTAGTTCAGTGATGTGGCAGAATGAAAAAAATCAACATATAAATATTACTAATGTTTACATTCACTAACAATCAACTATCCAAAAATAAAATTAAGAAAACAATTCAAAATAGCATAAAAATATTTATGTGTGAATTTAACCAAGGTGGTGAATCATCTGCATATTAGAAATCATAAAACATTAAAGATGTTGAAGATGACATAAACTAATGAAAAATACTCCACAGATTGGAAGAATTAATATTCTTTAAATGCCTGTACAACCCAAAGCAATTTACAATTTCAGGACATCTCTATCAAAATTGTGATGGAATTTTTTCCAAAATAGAAAAGGCAATTCTAAAATTTATATGGAATGACAAAGGACCTTGAAAAGCCAAAGAATTCTTAAACAAAAAGTACAATGCTACTTAATTTCAAAATATATTGCAAAGATATAGTAACCAAAATAGCATGATACCAGCATAAAGGCAAACACACTGACCAAAGCATATAAAATATTCTTTTCTTATATATGTTCTAACCAGAAACACTTGAGTAAACATGCATTTTTTGAATGCACTGGACTTTATATGCGTTTTGAACATCTACACAGGAAAATCTAATAACAGCTAATGTTTATGCTGGTCACTATTCTAACTGCTTTATATATTTGAACTTATTTAATCCTTATAAAAGTCTTGTGAGTATGTAATGGGTGAAGAAACATTTACAGTGAAGTAACTGTGGTATGGAGCCATGAAGAATCTGAGCAAGGACACACAGATAGTGTCCCGGCTAGAAATCAACTAACCTGGCAGAGTCTGGTTCCAGAAGCTAAGTTTTTAAACCACAGTTGTAGAAACTATAGATTTTGAATCTGCAATTTTAGACAGATACTGCATCTGTAAATATAAACGTGGGAAGGAGAAGAAACTGCAATGGGAGAGAAGCTAAGGGATGCAGTTTTCAGCAAAAAGATAATATGTTTATTAATGTCCAATTCAGTAAGGATTACTAAAATGCCTTGATTTGATGTTTATAAATGTTTCCTTATTTTCATTTATTGATGTTGTATCTATTAATTAGTATTTATCTGTAATGTGTTAGAATTTTTCCTGTAATTTTGCCAGCAATTTCTTTTCCTCAAGAGTTTCAATATATTTGGGCAACATTCATTAAACCATTCATGTCATAGTCACCCACACATATGCTACATCATGGTTTAAATTTTTATAACATCTTCCAATAAAGAAATAATTTATTCTACTTCCTCTGAAGTTTTTCAAGATGTTGTGTCCAATGATCTTCATGAAATTCATTCTTCTTAAATATTTATTTATTTATTGCTAGGACTTCTATCACCATGGACTGCCACTTTTGCAAAAGCAGAACCATCATTTAGAATGTCATTTACTCTTCTGTGTGAGCAGATATTTTAAGTAGTGGTTTTGTTAAAAGATTCTTTTTGAAAACTTTAAGATTCACATAATATCCATTGTAAGTCACTTTTCAAGATTAAGATCATCACTGTTTTATCTTTTATCTACCATCTTGTACAAGTATAATGTTGATAACTAGTTAGGGTGATAAGCCATAGACTCCTATTAACTGATTATTATTGTCTTAATTTGAGTAATGAACATTTGGTAAGAAACAGCATAAGAATAACTTTTGTCAACATTATGTGTTGAATATGAATGGTATCTCACTATTCTGTTCTTACATCAACATATTCCTCTGAACTTTAGAACAGTTTCAGTAATTCACGAATACTTACTGTCACCTGTGACTCCATTCTTACAACTCCTCCCATAACACCCCACTCCGCCATAGAGTAAACCATTCACTTTCAAGTGCCGATTTTTGCAATTGACCATAAAAATACTTTCAGAGAACCTATTTGTGAACTTACACTGTATTCATTTATGTAATCACTCCATTGATACCTGTATTCCCCGTTAAGATAAAAGCTACACGAGCAACCCTGTCTGTTTTGCCCTACATTTCCAACCAGATGGCAATTTCAGTGCACAAAGTGTATGTAATGAATAAATGAAAAATAAAGTTAATTTAATTTCCCTGAAGGCTCATATGTGGGATCCTAAATTTTATAATAAAAAATCAAGTTAATCCGATGCAAGTGAGAACATAAGTATTTATGCTACTGGCAAGACATGCATCATGAATCCAAGAAAATGTCAACAGCAAAATATTCTTTTTCTCATTAAATTAAGATAAGGTAGTTACAAACTTAAATCTTGGCTTATTCTTTGTTATATCATTTCGTTATAAATATTTCTATAAATGGCCTTAGAAGTTGGGAAACAAAAGTTTTTAAAACCCAATAGTCACCTTTTCATAGCCTGTATTTGTGTAAATATTTTGTGAGTTCCCTAATGACTTATTTAGTATTTACTGCACACTCCAGGTGGGCTTTCTGAAGCTTTCTAAGGTGTGATTTAGAGAAAACATTAGATTTAGTGTTCACTAAACTAAAGGAGACAGTTTTGAAAATAAAATTTGAGACTTTTTCCCTTCCATAGTTTCTGTTTCTGTATCCAAGGGCATTTAAGTAAACATCTAAAACTGGTTTTTATAATGGTAAGAGAATCTTGAATTTCATTTACATATTTACTGTTCACATACTGCTGTGCTGGTAATATCAAATGCAGAGTTTATTCAAATAGTTGCCTTTGAAACACATATGGGAGGTCAAAGAATATCCAGGTGCTTCTGAGCCCTTTAGCAGACACAAATACACACAAAATGAAAATTGGAGATAGATTCCTGAAATACCCTTGGGCTATGTAATGCTAAATTATACCTGAAAATTCGTTCTGTTCAACTCAGCAGGCTGAAGTAGCTTATCAATGTGATAATTATAACAATATGAATAGAGAAGGAATTAGGAGGACAGGACTGCTGTGTATACTACTTTTATAGACAGGCAGAAATGAATTCTATTAATGTATACTTAAGATATTTTATTCACTCTTTTCATTGAAAGTGATTAGAAATTTTGAAGTAAAGATTTTGACATCATTAAAAAAGTATACTGAACGTGATCAACAAATAGAAATTGATATGTAGATAGTATTTTTAAAAGACTCACAAATGTTAGTATTGATCTTTGTCCATTTTAAGCATTATATTTTAAAGCCATGAAAAAATCATCTTAATGTGTAGTCCAATATTTTCAAGGATATATGTATTTTCTGTGAGTATGTTGTGTATGTACATATGCTCTGAAATAGTTTTATTTATTTTTAATTGGAAATGTTCTCTAGGTCATTCTAACTCATTTGATTTGTTTCCCTGAAGAACATCCTCCAACTCCACATTGGTCCTTGGGTTAGAACAAATACATCATTTCAGTAGGCTTTACACATTGTTTGGGCTTCAGCTCTGGTATTACAAGAATATTTTTAGAATAATAATATGTGCATCTCTAGAATTCTTTATCTGGACTACTAGGATAGATAACTATTAGAATGCATTCTATATTGACAGCCCATTTATCAAATTTGTTTTTCCACTGTCTTAAATTTTAAAATTAGATGTGTTTACCAAAGTAATGACAGTAACCTCAGTAATCCAAAGTGCAGTAAAATTCTAGATAGTATTTTTCTGTTCTTTGTTTTCTAAATTTGGTTTCATTGCCATTAATTTGTTCAGTGCACAAGATAATGGTTTTATGGATTGGAAATGGCTCATGTAGTTAACAAACTTAGATACTTGAACTGTACTTCGTGTCAGCACTGTGAACTTGAAATGATAGCCTTGAATCTCTTATCTGTAAAAGGAGATAATGACTTATACCTCACTTAACTGTTTTAAGATTAAAGTAACATAAATAAAACTCCTGACACAAAGTTATCACTCCATGTTTATAATTCCTTTCAGCTTCTGTAATCAGTGAACTATTTTTACTTAAAATACTTCATTTTTGTTTAATCCATTGGTTATATTAGGCAGGTAACATGTGTGGACTCTGACGATCTTAATGGAAAATTGTACTATATGATTTGCTATGGTTTAGATTTAAAATACCCCCCAAAGGCCCATGTGTTTGGAAGGTGACTGGATCATGGGGCACTATACTCACCAGCAGATTTACTCACTGATGATGAGTTCAGTAGTCCCAGTGTTAGGAGGTGGGGCCTGGTCAGAAGAAAGAGTCACTGGGACCCAGCTTGGAAAGGTGTATTTTTGTCCCCAGTGCCTCCCTTCACTTTCTTTTTCCTGGGTGCCATGAGACGAGCAGCCTTCTCTGTTAGTCTCTTCCATCATGCTGTTTCTGCTTTGGAGCCAGTCACCTGTGAACTGAAAATGAAGCCAAATAAACCTCTCCTTTAAGTCATGGGTTTCAGGTATTCTGACTCAGCTACAGGATAGCAGTTAAATGATTTTAACCATAATAAGGTACAGTAAAGTGCTAAACCCTGTAGTTCATTCTGTCTGCCTCATAACAATAACAACTTGATATGATATGCCTCCTACCACACACATATAAATTACAGACCAATATAATTATATATATTATATATAACATATATATAATATGCATATAATAGAAATATAATATATATTTGTATGGATACAAAAATTAATGGATACTCCAGTCCCTTATGTAAAATGCCATGGAACTGACATAACTTATTCCCACTTTCTTGTATAATTTAAATAATCTCTCTCTTATTTTTAATGGCCAATACAGTGTAAATGTTATGTAATTAGTTGTCATATTGCCTAAGAAATAATGACAGAGAAGACTGTGCATATTCAGTACAAAGAATTTTTTTCAAATACTTTCAGTTCTTGGTGGGTTCAATCTGCAAATGCAGAACCACAGACTTTGGAGAGCTGATTATAGATAAAACACTGCAGAAGGAGTAAAATGATACAATAGAAAGATGGAATCAGATGCTCTATGTCAGAGTCTAGTAATAAGAAACTAAAGGCAAATATGAGGGAAGACATTGACTAAAATGAGCCAGAAAAAGGAATAACTCTGCAAAATCAGTAATTTGTACAATAAGGTATTTAGCACTATGTCTCCCCAGAGAGGTGTAGTATGTTTTGCCTTTCTGTCTCAAGTGCTCCTTGTTGTTCATCACTATTGTCCTGAAACCTCTAGGTTTTGTTAGAATCTTCTTCAGCTACAGTTTGATCCTTGAAGTATGACACTCCTCTGAACACCTCAGGACATGTCTTTTTTAACTAAGGTAGCTCCATAATACACAACACTATGGTTTTTAAGATAGGGAGATGATAGACAATAAACAGATAGATGATGGATAGATGCATAGATACATAGATGATGGAAAATATATATTCTTATGTAAACTCTGTTAAAGTAAAATTCTACATATAATTTTAATAATCAGAGAAACTTATATGACAAAGGATCTTTTAATATCTCTTCATTATTCTCAGTAAATAAGTACTATTCCTTTATCTCAGGACATGAAGACAAGCATTGTAAGCTACTGAGAAAGTATTCTTCAAAAATAAAATATCTCCAGATCATGCAGCCCAGCAGTTCTTCCACATTACACTCTTCTAGTCCATCTGGACTGCCATAATAAAACACCATAGACAAGGTGGCTTGTAAACAGCAGAAATTTATTTCTCAGAGTGCTAGAGTCTGGGAAGTCCAAGATCAGGTTCCTGGCAGACTCTGTGACAGTGACTAGTGAAGGACTGCTTTTTGTGTAGAAGCCACCTTCTTGCTATGTCTTCACCTCATGGGAAGCGCAAGAGATTTCTGTGGATCATTTTAATAGGGGCACTAGTCCCATCTATGAAGCTTCTGCTCTCATGACCTAATCACCTCTCAAAAGCCCCACCTTCAAATATCATCACATTGGAGATTAGGTTTCAAAATATGAATTTGGAGGAAACAAATAACTCAAACTATAGAAACATACACTTCCACCAAAATTCATGAATGCATTCATGTGTCTGTGAACTAATTTCTTACAGATAATAGTACTTCTTGTGTGATTTTCACTCTAAAGGGCCTTTGTATTTTAGAGGGTCTCTAGGATTATTTTTTTTACATCTTTAGTATGTAACCTAGTTAACATTTCCCAAAAATGTGTTGAAGATAATTAAATTATTTACATAAGGATAAGTAATTTACTTCCCATTTTTAACTATTCTCTTTAAGAAATTCAAGTACAATATAGATGCACATGCTTTTGTCTTACTTTCTATGTTAATTACTTTTCTCTTGTTGTTGAGACAAAATACCAGACACCCAGAGTTAAAGGAGAAGGGTTTATTTGGCTTACAGTTCATAGAGGTTTCAGTCCATAACTGACTGGCTCCAGGGCAGGGATGACAAACAGGCATCTCAGAAGAGAAATAACATGGCCCCCAAACAGTAGCAAAGGCAACAAGAGAGAATTTAACAGCATTTCCCTGCCCCTCTTATCTTATTCAGACTACTTAGGGTAGATACCACTAACACCCTTAATCTTAGTGGCTTTGAGCTTAGCTTTGCATCATCAGTCAATTCCAGCTTCACACACTCTAGATCAAGCCTATGACCACATGAGGCTGTAGGGGCACATCTAGACACAAACCATAACACTTCCTTCTCAATGCTGAGACAAAATACCCAACACCCAAAGTTAAAGGGGGAAAGATTTCTTAGGCTCACAGTTTGTGGAGGTTTCAGTCCATAATCAGCTGGCCCCAAGGGAGAGTGGCACATGGCAGAGGGGTGTCACAGAGGAGAAACAGTTCGGGTGCCCACATGGTAGCAAAAGCAACAAGGGAAGGGGGAGGGGTCCTCAACAGCATCTTTCTGCCCCTTTTGTTTTATGCAGATTACTTAGGACAGGTAGCTCTCACACCCTCAATCCTAGTGCCTTTGAGACCAGCATTGCACCATAAATCAATCACACACTTTAAATTCAGCCACCTCTGAAAAGCCCCACCTAAGACCTTATGAGGCTTTAGGGGGACATCTAGACACAACCACAACAGCTTTAGTCTTTTTTCCCCAACTCTTTTATAACTATTAAATATTTGGACCTATGAAAAGGGTGCAGTAAAGAAGATACAATTCCATTATTTTTAAAACATTGAACCTGAAAGTGTGGGAGAGGAGAGAGGAAGCAGATGATAAAAGAATTAAGATGTGTTATGTATATGTACCAACTACTCATGGGGAATGTAATCATTATGTACTGCAAACATGTAATAATTAAAAAATAGAAAAAAAAACCACTGCAAGTTAATCAGAATGTAAATGGGAAAATAATACAACTGAGGATATAAAACTAAGTCCATATGATCAAATACTATATAGGTTACAATAATGAGGCAGTGTGGGGACTCAGATAAGTCAGGATGAAAACAATACAAATAAAAGGAAAAAACTAAAGTGAAAAATGCTTGTCTTAGTCACATTTTCATCCCTGAAACACAATACTGAACACCTACAACTTAAAGGAGGAGAGGTTTATTTTGACTCAAGGTTAAAGTCTATGGTCAGATGAGACCGTGGCAGCGGGGCATGGCAGAGGAAAGCTGCTCATGTCATGGTGGCTCAAGAAACAGAGAAAGAAGGGAGGAATAAGGAGAGAGATATAGCCTTCCAGGTCACACTACTAGTGACTTGCCTCTCACCAGGCCCCCTCCCACCGCACACTCAGCTACTGAACTCAGTAGTTGATGAGCCCACTGATAAACATAGTGCCCCTTCTGCCTGCCTCACAAGCAGAAGGTCCCGAGTTCGATCCCCGGTACCAAAAAAAAAAAAAAAAAATAGTGCCCCCATATTCCAATCACTTTCCGGAAACTGCACCTATGAACCCATGATATATTTGGGTGACACTCTATATCTATACCATAACAATTCTCCAAAACCATTACCGCTAAGAAGGTGCAGTGAAAATAAGATCAATTGTAACCAGTGTTATAAAGGAGACATGTGTTTAGATTGTTTAATATTTGTACATATTAAAGATTTCAAAACTTAATGTTTTTAAAGATTTCATTGATATTAGACCATAAGGAACTGGAGATAGTCCAAAGAAAGAATAAAGACTTAATATTTAAGTCCAATTATACTTTTTTTAAAGAAATGAAAGGCCTTTTTTCAGATAGATTATTTTTTTTATTAAAGTTAAGTAATATTGAATTCTTTTGTTTTCTTATTTCATATTAAAGAATAGTGAAGGATAAAAGAAAACATTATTCTGAAAATTATTATTTTCTCCAAACTTGGGCTAATGTCACAAATGAAAACTTGAAGTTTAGGACCAAACTTCAGAATATTTTGTATTTCTTCCAGCTCAAAAAGAACAATTTTAAATATATTAAATAAATGAAGTAAAATAAGATTCTAAATGAAATGACAAAAATTTATTATTAATATGATAACCATTGAATATTTTAGTCTATTTTTAGATTATCTATTAATAGGAGAACATTTGACTTTGGGTAAATAGGTGTGGGTCCAGGGGCACTTGGAAATATATATGTAATGATGTGTATGTGTATAAATTGTCAAAAAAGATAAAGATGGATTGATGATTATGCGTGGTTAAAAAATATTTGGTTGAAAAGACCTGAAGTTCATGTCAAGATTTTACAAAAATTATGCTAAGATGATGTTGCAATAAAGAAAGACACTTTGAGAGGAGAAAATGTAGCAGTACCAGAGGCTCAGATGGCATGATAACAAGAAAAAGGGAAAAAAATTGTTCACACCTGTACATCTTGATGTTAAGTGATAGGAATGACATTAGGTAAAGGTTAACTGTAGTTAACTGTCTGTCCAAACTTTAGAAAAACTAAGCAAAGGAAAGTTGAGATGTCACTCATATCACTTCAGGAAACAATTTTCAAGATAGCATGTTTTAAAAGGAAAGCTCTGGGCTAACCTGAAGGAGTCTCTAGGTTAAGTCCTTGGAGGATGTACATGGTACACATTATTTGAGGTCATGTATCTTTGCCTTCTTCAGTTAGACTGATCAGCTCTTGTAGAAACTATCTGTTATCACACATCTATCTGAATATGAAGAATCTCTACAATCTAACTACTACAGTACTTCGGCTTTATTTTTATTCTAGTAATTTTCTGAGGTGTTAGTGCTATGCATTTGAAGTTCAATGTTTCTATATGCTCTACATACTGCATCTTCAAAATTATTAGAATTTTTATGAAATCATACACTTTAATTTTAAAACCAGATAAAGGTGTCAGAACTCTGGCTAATCATTTGATAATCTTGGTATTCTGGGAGTATTTATTTAGTGTTCTTGAAGGAAAGAATAAAAGCTAGGATGTGGGGTGGAGCACCAGACAAGGACATGTATAAGTGGAAAGTCATTATTCCTTCAGAGCTGAGCAAACCTGTTGTCCCAATCAAGTCAGTTCTGGTTCCAAACTTGAATGTCCCTGCCAGCAAGCCAAAAGCCCTTCAGGTAATTGTATTCACCTCTCCTGGGAGGTATTTAGCATCACTAGTTTTAGGGAAGCATGTTCCTTGTGGCATCTCATCTGCTATTTCTTTCACAAGGCATGTGCTCTTGCCCTGGCTCTGGTAAAAGAGCAGCCAGATTTGAAGCATCTTGCAGTTTGTGAGATTTTAATCTCAACACTAAACTTCTCAGCCTCACTTCTGTGAAACCATGAATGAGGGTGATGATGATGGCGGTGGTTCTGATAATGATAATGATGGTAAAAAGCACAATGATAATACAATGATTCATCATACGGCTGCTTCCAGTTTTCAGTGAAATAATGCATATAAAACCTAGATGGATCTAGCATCTAATGAGTATTTTCTCAAATTAATGCTTACTAAACCATACATCATCCACTCCCTGTATTGTATTACAGTAAATAGGATTTCCTTGATTTTTAACCCCAGCAAGGCACTATTTTATTTAGGATTTCCTTCAGTTTTTGAGCCCAGCCAAGTCACTATTTTACTTTCTTGCAGAAGTCTCTCCCAAAGCTACCCAGTGCATTGTCACTTAATTCAGTCCTAAAATCATGATAGAATTATTTGATTTTAAATGAGAATTCATTCATCCTAGTTTATCAGCGCTCACTGGTTTTGAATTTTAAGTGTGGACTATAAAGATTGATTCTATTAAAGGAAAACCAGATTGTAGGAAATATGAAGAAGAATATTTTGTAAGTGAGTAAGGCTTCTTTTGGTCTCTGAGAAGGGCAGAAAGCTGATTTGGAGACAAAACAGTTCTAGCCCATTCTGGTTTCTTGAAGAGGGTAGGAAGAAAAAGGAGTGGGTTGCCTAGGCATGTCCCCTCTCTTCAACTGCTCTTTTTGATTCTTGAAAATCCTTGTTTTTCAGGCCAGGTATAATCCCAGCACTCAGAAGCCTGAGGCAGGAGGTTTGCTGTGAGTTTGAGGCCAGCCTGGGCTACATAGTGAGGTCAAGGTCAACCTGAACAGCATAGTGAGATCCTGTTTCAAAAAAAAAAAAAAAAAAATCTTTCCTCTCCATTGTTCCAGTTAAAGGTTTCCCAGGTTCCACCTCTCCAAGGCTTGTCCTCTTCCTCAGTGCTCACCCCCGTCTTCCTCTCATCTACTTAGGAATTTGGCTTTTATTCAACACCTACCCAATTTTGATGGCCAAAAGCCATCTAGAATTTAAATCACTAACCCCAAATATAAGAGTAGGAGTAGATGTCCTGTATGCCCTGAGATCAGAAAAATAGCATAAGAAAGGATTGATGAAATGGAAATCCTTATGTGGAGCCTAAGAAAATCAATCTGGTACAAGGCTCAAAGGTCAAAGGTTGCCAAACATAGAAGAGTTGAGTCAGGCTGTATGTTTTAATGTGCATCTATGTATGATGGCTGGGGCTGGGGAGGTCTGTTGTACATGCAAATGAAGTTAATTAAATTGTTACATGGTCTTTACAAAAAATTTTCAGCTTGAGATGTTAATTATACATAATGGAGGACTAACAATGTAAAGAGAAAATTTATAAATTTCATTGTATATAATACTATATTAATGGTAAAATTAATGGCATTTGTGTCATTATGTTATTAGGCTAATTCCACCAAAAAATTATCAGCACCATATTTATTCATATCATTAACGTGTACCACTGGTGTCAAACTCTCTCAATTTCTTTGGATTCTTGTGATTTTAATTGTTTATTGGGGGGAGGGGTATTTTGTTCAAGGAAGTAGCAAATAACTTCCCTAAAAGAAACACTGCATATTGAATATGTTTTTGTTTCAGTGAATTTAAAATACATCTTCACATCTTTGAGTAAGTTTAATTTATTCAAATGGAGAAAACACTCAAATTAAGCTTCTGACCAAAAGACAGATGTGAAATGACAAGAATTTGCCTTGTGTAAGTAGAGGATAAATTCAGTCAATAAGTACATATTTGACTATAGTCTGAATTCACTGAAAAAGTTTATTATTTTAAGGACTTATAGTTTAAATTTGTTTGTTAAACTTTGTGTATTCTGCAAATATTTATTGAGGTCCTATTCTGTGCCAGGCACTGGTTGGTCCTCTGGATATACATCTCTGAAGAAAACAGTTATGTACTGAGGAAGTTTATATTGTAACAGACAAAGATGATCCAAAACAACTAAATATGTACTATTTTATGTGATTAGTAGAAGTGATAGAAAAAATTAAACATATAAATGAGTTATAGGATATGCAGTGCATTTTTAATACTTCAGAAAAGGCTTATTTTATTTATGGAAGCATATTAAGTACAATATATTAAAAAACACAAAGATAATCCTTCTAGGGTATAAAAAGTAAAGCAGATACTGACTGTGCCTTTAAGTAGGATATAACTGTAGTGGTCATTGACGAAGAGGCTTACTAAAAAGTGTAGTTAAAAGTCAAGAAAGCAGGACAAGATACATAGCCTTGAAACTTTCTTGAATATTCTTGCTATCTGTGATTATGAAATATGGTAATTAATATAAACATCAGTAGTGTTTACGCTGAAAGAACCCTTCCCATACAAAGAACGTCATGGAGATGATTACCTCTGGTTGCCTAGTAGGTAACCTGGGATTGTCTACACCAAAAAAAAGAAAAATCCTCACAGAAGACAATGTCCACTGGTGCCTCTTGACTGGATGGTGAATTTAACATATAATCATAAAGTCTTATTATATAAAGCCTTTACTGGTGTGTAAATCCTTCTTTATTGTAAATAAAACCTGAATTTCAGGCAACTAAATTAGCACATAAAAGGGATGTTAAAAATATACTCTCTTTGGAGTGTCTGGCAGAGATAGTATTGCTGAGTTTCTGCTGGGTGCCAGCCATTGCACTCTGAGCAAAGAATACAAAGCATAGGAAGTCACAGCTTCATTCTGTTGGCTTGAGGTGACAGAGTGAAATGTGTTCAGGTAAGGATATGCCGTGAATATGGTGAAAGTAGAGCACTGAGGACTGAAATGAGGATGTGAGTTACACAGGTAGATGAAGGCTTCTGGAAAAGCTTTCTGCAAGAAAAGTGCTTAGGATGTAGTGAGCACTTGCTGAACCTCTGACCCTATCATGTGCCCCTATTATGTGAGGTCCTAGGAATACAAATATGAGAACATTCAATTTCTGCTTTTCCTGAGAAGTACAGTTGTTAAGGAAATAGACATAACTAAAAGTGATAATTGCTTCAATAATTGAATTTAAGAAGTGCATAAGGGGCTCAGAGAAGGAGAGAATTTAGTGGAGTTTTAGAAGAAAATACAAATCTCAGTGTTCTAGAGTGGCTAAAAGGCATATAGACTCAAAGGATAGTTTTTCTTAATATTTGTAGATACCAAACAAGGATTTTTACATTCACATTTAGATTTTCAGTTTTACTATTCTTGCTGAATGTGTGAAACCATTCTTAATTCAGCATTGCTTCAAGCACAGCACTTTAATAGTGCAGATTTTATTAGAGATCTTAACTGATATTGGTTGGAGGAAGGTTAAAAAATATAATTTTCGGTAAAGATTTGCATTAGATAGGCTGTAGCATCTCCCCTGTAATTTTATGAGAATGGTATTACCCTGGCTTTCACTGTGTGATTGCTGGTTACCTTCTGTCAGTGAGCAACAGTCTTACTGCAAAGCAGGAGCACAACCCGTCTCTTTGTCTCCGTGGTCAAACCAATTACTTCTTAGAAAGTCGGATTTTTTCAGAATGACCATGTACAGGAGCAAACGCAGGCATCAGAGATGTAAGTAGATCCTGACCCAACTTTTTCATATGACTGTGCTCGAGAAAACATACTTGATTTCTTAAAAGACTAATCATGACTTCTTCAGATACATTCTGGTAGTGGAAAAGATTCTGTAGCTCTTTTCACCCTAACCTTTATCTTTATCCCTGTATTATGCTTGGAAGATGTTAGGAGGAGAGGGGATAATTCGCTTGTTACTATGGAAACCCTTGGAAAGGTTTACAAAATCAACAGAGAAACAGATCAAATGCAATTTCAGTCTAGCTCAGCATCCCTCATTCAGTCATGATCACTGGACAGTTCTCTTTTTCGCTTTTCTAGGAATGATAGATTTTCTTTCCTGGAAGTCGATTGAAAGGTTTGGGAAGCTAGCCTGAAACTTCTGTTTATTTGTCCAATTTCAATTGCAACTCCCAGGGAAAATAAAATAGTTCAGAATGGAGGAGAGAGAGTTAATTGTGAATGACAAACTGAATATTTAACAGGATATTCACTGCCAAACTTCTGAAAGCATATTTGTAACATAATTCATTAAGGGTACAATTTCAAAGGGTTACAAGGAGTCTTCTGCAGTCGACCCTAAAGAAACTGATTCTGACTAGAAAGGAGCAGCACAATTACTCTGGCCTAAAGTCCACAACAGAGATGATTATTGAACTGATAACCAAGATTTATCTAAAAATCATTGTCTTATAATAAAACTGTCTATGGCAAAGCAATATGCCTTCCATGAAAAGCTTTCCTATCACATCTTTCTCTAATAAGTCTAACTCTTTAACACTTTAGTCTTTTCTGTTGTGTGAAGTAAATATTACCATATTGAGCCCAAAATTGCCTGTCACTGACTCTATTTACCATCATAGATGGAGAATGGCAACTTATTCTATAGTCAATACCTGCACTTTTTCACTATTCCTTATGTCTTTAGATGTTATCAAATACATTTTAAAAACTGGAGAGGATATTAGCAACAATCTATCCAAAAGCTGACATGTAATTTGTTCTGATTAATTTATTATTTGGTCTATTTTCACTTAGATGTGAAAACTAAAAATTTTCTTATTCAAACTTTTATGCACCATGGAAAGCTCTGAGGAATAGCACTTCCCATTTGATTCTATGTGCCTGAATACCTTCTGATAATCAGCTTTTTCTTCTGATCAAGAAACAACAAAAAATAGCCACTGCTATTTCTTATTAAATGATTGGAGTGAAGTCCACAAATATATTACTGATTAATTTACTTATGATTTCCTCCTACCAGAATGAATCTAAATTATGCATGTACTTGAAAATCTTCTTGCACCTTTAGTCCTATACATCCCCTTGTTTGTTCTCCTTGTGGGCAATCATTACCTTAATGCACATGGCAAATAAACGATTCACAGAACAATTATACTCAGTCTCTCCCCCCAAAATGCACTTGCTGAAGTCTGTGATTAAGCAGCAGGAAGAGATTGTGAATTACATGAGACAAGTCAGATGTATAATTATACAGGCATGAACACAGTAGGGTACACTGGAATGATTTAGTTAAAAAAAAATCCAATGTGTTACTTATGTTTAATTATATCTGTTAGCTGTAGTATGTTGCAGTAACTGCTTCTATATCCTAATACTATAAAATATCAGGCAGCAAGAATATAATAAAATTAAAGTATATAGATAGCTTTGCAATAAAAGCAAATAGAATCCTTAAATGGGTCTTTATCGTACACTAATAATATTTGCAAAAGTGGAGCATGTAATACAATTGTTTGCATTCACTGGGTATAGAAAAATATCTAAATTATCCCATAATCAAAATCTAAGACATTTCCATTTTCATATCTTTCATGCATGTGTATTTGATCTTGTAAAAGGAATAAACTCACCTAGAGGTAGTTGTACTCCAATTAAGGCAATAATTACACACTTAACAGAAATCTCACTGTGGTTTTCTTTAAAATTGAAATAGTATATAAATCAACTTTCTAATTTTCTCATTTCCTGAGAATTTGATATAATATCTCTTAGTGAAAATAATCTAACTTCCTTTTAGAGAAATGGGAAAGGTACATGTGATGGTGTCAGAGATGTGAAGAAAGGGAGAGCAAAAATACTTGTATGAGAGAATTTAAAGTATAATTTCCACTATGCCTTTGAAAATTAATGTAGGGTTTTGAAGTCTATTCCTTACTCATGTCTAGATTGGTTATTTATAATTTCCTGTGTGAGAGACAGGGAGAGAAAAAAGTCTTCCTTTCCTCCCTTCTGACTTAGCAATTACTGTGGAAAATGAACAGTCTCAGTGTCCATGCAGGTAAAAGATCTTCACTGTGCATAAGTACACAGTGGCTTTCAATTAGATACAGAATTTACTGAGTGGCATTAAAAAATGGTTGCATGTGTCAGATGTTGATTTTGTTGGAGCCAAACAAGTAGAAATTGCTTTGAAGAAGTCTAATACATGTATACCTATTTTTACAAATGAGGTTGACTTAGGAATCTTGATTAGTACAAATAATTTTTATGTTTATTTTGATGTTAAGTTTATTCATATATATCAAATTATATTAAAATGTGCAATTTAATTTTTTAAATCTTCATATTATGCATAAAACAAGGAATGCTTGTAACTTTCCATACTGAAACTCCAGATGACCTTGAGAAAACATTTTTTGGCTTTAAAAAATCACTGAGAACTTTTTTTAAAAAACTGAGTATGTTCTTGGAATATAGTCTTAGAGGAAAAGTAGAATAATATCTACCTAATATTGAATATAGAATTTCATAAACACTGCAACCCTCATCCCAATCAAACAGTGCAAATCAAGTTTTCAGTGTGTAACATTTTATTTTATTTTGCAGAATTGGAACAGATACTCATTTTTGATCGTTAGTGATATGTTTGGATGAACTTATCTTCCTTGTCCATTTTATCGTGGAAATATTTGATGATATAACTTCAGGAACCCATGTACTATCCATCATGGCCCTCTATTTGTGATCTTGGCCAACACCTACTATCTCCGTGGGTGGCATTCTCTTCTGTAACCTAACAGCTTGTGCTGGAAAGAAGTTTTCTAAAGTACCTTTCATCTCTAACCCAGTGCCTACACAATATAGGCTTCAGTGTGTCAGTGTCCTACTCAAAGACATTTGGTCATTTATTCTTAGTTAACATAACTGTTGGCTCTGAGTTTTTATGCTTCAGATCTGTGAGTGACTGGCCATGAAGTTTTTAAAGGGGGCCTAGAATCCATAAGAATGTTAATTATTGCCTCTATGATAGAGAAAATTATGTATATATAGGTAGAGACATATGTATGGATGTACAGAATCGCACATAAACGTGTTATATTTTAAGTTCTGAAATACACTAAAAACAAATGCATCTTTTAAAATGTCCTATTCCCCCATATATACATGAATCAAAATATTACATTATGCCTTATAAATATACATGACTACAAATGTTATGTGTTGATTAAAATTTTTTTAAAATCTGGCACTAAATTCTTAATAGCTTGGAATACTATATTTAAAAAAAAAACAAAACAAAACTGTGAGCTGGTGTGGTGGTACATATTTATAATCCCAAGTGCTTAGGAGACAGAGGCAGCAGAATAACAACTTCCAGGCCATCTTGGGTAATTTAGTGAGACTCTGTCTCAAAATAAATGTTAGAAAAGGGGTTTGAGTTAGAGCATTTAATTCGTATCCACAAGCTATGGGTTCAATCCTCAGTTTAAAATAGAGAGATGGATGAGGGTAGAGGAAGATTACATCATATACAGATATTAAATTTCAACTTTTTAAAAAAATTCTTATTCATAACGGTTGAAAAATACCTGAATTAGAAAATGAATACAAGCATGACCATATAGCATAGATATTTATGTTTGTCATCCCCTCATTACTTTATTTCTATGATTGTCATCAAAATTGACCATATGTTCTTATCTCTATATGCTGAACATTCCCCTTCCTCTTGATAGAGGGCATTCACTTGCATCTTCACATGTAGAAGTCTTCTCTTTTCGAGATTTCACTCAAATTCTGCATCCTTCATAGAGGTCTCCCTACTTTCCAAGTCAAATTATTTTTCCTTTTCAGATGGTGTAATTTTGTGTGTGATTTCAACAATTCTGTTATATATAGGGAAAATTTTTTGTTTATCCCCTTAATGTCTACTTTTGTTTTGTATGTTTTTGAATCTTATTTGTTGCATTCTCAGTGCATAATACATTGCTTTACCGCAAACAACGCATAACTGCTAATCAAGTATATTCATTCAAACATAAGTTCTTGGTCACCTGTTACTTTCCAGGCACTGCTCTATTGCTAGAGAGGTAGCAATAAACTAAATATTTTTAGACAATGAGATAATAAAACAAATATAAATATATGGCATGCCAGTAATGCTAAGTGCTATGGAAAAACAATAAAATGAGTAAGACAGAAAGTTTTGATAGATGAGGTAGAGAACATCTCTTTTCTATTGGATAGTTAGGAAAATCCATTCCTACTGAGGTGAAATCTAATCAGACATCTGAAGAAAGTGAGGGAGAAGCTCTGCTTGTCTCTGCATAATTCTAAATAGAAATTACATATGCAAAGTGCCTGGGGAACCTGGGATAATTGAAAGATCAAGGAGTTCAGGGAGTAAAGCCAATGACAATAGACATGATCAAAAAACATCCAGGCATTGAGTGAATAGAATGAAACTGTTAGCATAGAATTTAATTTAATCTAACAGTGCATTTCATTTGTAATTGAATTCAGGCAAAATACTTATCTTCTAACTTTTAAGAACCACTACCTAACTTCTAGGTGACTCATAATATTTTATTAAAATAGCAGTTATAAGAATGAATATTTTAATCATTACACTCTCAGGGCCTGATTTTATTCTTTGTGTGTATGGATATGAACTCATTAGTGGGCCTATACTAGGCAAGAAATGCAATCACTGGTTGCAAAGGAATCAAACTGTGGTCTTCCAAAAGATATAAATACATTATTTGACCAGGAATATTTTCCAATTTATCTTCTTATAAATATCTTTGCACTAGCTTCTCAGTCTTTTGGCTGAGATCAAGTATAAATATCATTGCATGATTAATATATTAACCTTTTCTCTCTTTGAAAATCCTACCATCAGAAAGAAATAAATTAATAGTTTTATACAATTGCTATAAACATTTGAGGTGACAAAAAAGGCTATCAGCAGTCTCAATACATACAGAATTTATGCCTTAATGGTCAGCATGAATAATAGGTTCAGTGTTCTGTGACTGTGAAAAAAATAAGTTGTCTTAGCTGTCGTGTATTTATTACTACAGTGTGTTTTAGACAAGTCTTTGTTAAAATTACTGAAATTGTTTATCATAAATTAAGTAGAAAGATAAAAATGGATTAGTATTTAAAATATATTTATATTGATACTGTGATCTCTTTGTAACACTAAAGGCAACATAAATCATTAACTATTAATTGCCTCATTATTTATTATCTCAAATATTGATATTCTCTGTTACAGTTAAATATATCATCCAGGTTTTCAAATGTGAAATGAAGTGTGGTTGGTAAAGGGTCTGTAGAGGACAATATTACATTCAATCCTTATTTCTCTATTATTGGTGTTTGTTAGGAATTATGATGTGACATCCAAAATTTGTACAAACTTTTCTCTCAAGTTCTACCATGAATTCTAGAACTGGAATGGATTGAGAAGTTGTAGCTTTATATGTTCCTCCGTGGAATTATATCGGCATGGATAGAAAGGGATGATTTGATGGAGCATGCACACCACTGGGACCATAGTTTTGGAGCAAAGATGTACAACCGCTGCCTGATAACACCCTTGGTACAGACGGACCTTAAATGGAAATACATATTGGTCTGCCTCACACCTTTAATTACGAGCTTTTACAGGCCCTAGCTAGTGGCTGTTTCCACCTGCGGGACTCTCTCTCTCTCTCTTTCAACTTACTTCTTTCTTCTGTTGAACAACACTCCACAGAAAGTTCCTTTTGTTCAGAGTGAGCATTTGTACATTTTTTCCGAACTTCTCTGTTTTCCTGAAACAGCTTTACTACCAAGCATCACCTGCATTTTTACTTTCTCTCTTACAAGAAGATTTGCATAAAAACTGTGGCATTAACTCTTCCTCTAGGTATTCAGATAAATGGTCTCTGTAGTATGTCATTTATCTCTTCAAAGAATATTACAGTAAGACAAAGTGGATTTGTATTTATTGAGCACAAATTATATGTGTGAAACAGCTAGACCCTTAGCCAAATAAGATTGTGTGTGTGGTGCTGAGGATTGAACCCAGGGCCTTGCACATGGTAAGCAAGCTATCTATTAGTGGACTACTTCCCCAGCCCCAAAATTGTTTTTAAAGGCAAATATCAATCTGTCTGTTTATCATACTGTCATGTATGGTTTGGAAATATTTTCTCCACTCCATGGTAATCTCTTTCCTCTGGTGATTTTTTTTCTCTTTTTCTGTGTATAAGCTTTTTAATTCAGTATAATCCCATCAACACTTTCTTTTGTTGTCTATACTTTTGAAGTCATATCCAAAAAAAAATATTAGCCCATACCAATGTCAAGAAGCTCTTACCCTATGTTTTCTTCTAGTAGTCATACAGTTTCAGATATTATATTTGTCTTTAATCTGCTTTGTTTCTCTTTTTTTCCTATTTTGTGACAGAGGAAGACATAATGTTATTCTTCTTCATGTAGCTGTTCAGTTTTCCCAGAACAATTTATTGAACAGATTGTCCTTTGCCCATTATGTGATCTTGTCATCTTTGGTTGGTTATAAATGTAAGGACTTATTCTAGGTTCTCCTCCATTCCATTGTTCTACATTTCTTTCTCTTTTTATTAACTAGCTATCTAGCAATAGGTTAACATGTGAAATGTGTAATAATCTTATTGAAAAAAATGAGTGAAGGACTTGCAAAGTCATTTCCACAAAGAAGATATACAAATGGCCAACAAATATATGGAAAATATGTTGAGCATCACCAATCATCATGGAAATGGAAATTAAAACCACAATGAGGCATCATATCATACCTGTTAGAATGGTGCCAAAAAAATAAGATGTAAAAAGTGGTGGCAAGGGTATAGTGGAAAAGAGTATACTTTACTTTGTTGTAAGAATATAAATTGGTATAGCCATTATGGAAAACAGTGTGAGAATTCTTCAAAACATTCAAAACAGAACTACCAATAATCCAGCAATTCTACTTTTGAGTATATAATCAAAGGAAACCAAATCTTTTGTCTCAAAAATTATCTGCATTCTTATGTTCTTTGTAGAATTACACAAATTAATCAAGATGTGAAATCAACCTAGGTGTCCATCAATATATGACTGGATAAAGAAAATGTGGAGCATTGGAACATTACACAACTTAATAAAGAGGAATATCATTTGTGACAACTTGAATGAACCTGAGGTCATTATACTAAGTAAAATAAACCATGCATAGGACAAATAGTGCAAGAACTCACTTATATATGGGATACAAAAAGTGGAACTGATTGAAACAGAGAGTAGAATGATAGTTGCCACAGGTTTTTGGGAGCAGCAATGGGAAGATGTTAACCAAGAGATGCAAAATTTGAGGTGGAAGAAATAAATTCAGAAGACCTATTGTAAAATACAGTCAATATAGTTATAAAAATGTGCTCTGTGTTTGAAAATTACTTAGAGTAGGTATTAACATTCTCACCTCAAAGGCTGAAAAATACATGAAATAATAGATCTGTTAATTTACTTGAGTTAGCCATGACACCATATCTATATATAATCATTATTTTGTGCACTATAAAATGACCATTTTGGTTAATTAAACAAAAATAAAATACTGACAAAACCATAAGAACTTTAATGTGATTATAATAAAAAATAACCATTCATAAGCATTTAAGGGAGAGTCCCAAAGTAGTTTCTTTATGATTTAATAGCTCCCATTCTAGGTGAGGGAACAACTCTCTCAGAAACCATAATCTGGCATAATTATAATTTGGGAAAGAAATCTATTTGCCTGCTTTGTATGAAATTGCCATTTGTTAACTAAAAAATAGCAGCTTCATATGGTTGTATTTCTGTTCCAGCTATAGTTGAGGTGGAAAACAAAAGGCGGGCAAAGATATGAAATCCACTGCATTATCACAAATTGACACTGAAAATCAAGGCCATTTGTAAATAACCTGAAGATGACTACTTGAAGTTGTAAAATATATAACTAAGAGAATATATTTCTTAATATTGTTTAGGATATGTGAGGTTAAATCTTCTACCAAAAAATGGAAAATATATTGTCTTGTCAGTAAGGATTGATTAATTTCTTTTGCAATTGATGAATTTAAGCTTTGAAGATCATCAGAACATTTCAAGAAGCTGTCTACCTGCTACTAACTTAAGATGCTTATGATAAAATTTTGAATTATAATTTTAACTTATTTCATCATTTTCATCCAAATAGAAAAAGGGCTTTATAAATGAATTGATAATAATAATAAAAATAACAGATGCATTGAATTTTTACTTTATGGCAAGCACTTAAGTACTTTGTTATATATAACTATTCTAGCTTACATTAGAGACTATTAATCAAACATGTAATAAAACAATGATCCAATAGTCTGTGATACTTCATTTTCATTGGAATTTGAAAATGTTATTTGGAATTTTTATTTCAAAGCTTTTGGAAATTTGACATCCAAAATTAAAATATGCGCATAGACCACAGTGAAAAAAACAAGCTTATCTATCCCTAAAAAAACTAAGAAATTAACTCTCCTAAGCAAAAGATTTGACTTATATTCTTCCTTCTCTAGAACAGCTAAAAAATTGTCTGGCATGATCTCAAGAGATATTTCCTTTCTAATTACTTATTTCCTTGACACTATTTACTAACTCTCATCCTGAGTATGGAACTTCTGACACTTTTAGTTATATAAAGGCTCTATTCTTTATGTGTTAATATTGACTGCAGGTCTTGACTTCTCTTATCATTGACATTCTATTATATCCACAGCTTCATTTATATTTAAAATAAAGATAGAATCTGCATCTATTACCTTAAAGTCTTTGGAGAGTATGTGGCAAATATTTATGAAATGTTTCATCCCTTAGGCTACTTATCATTGAAAAATGTTATATTTTATATTATATGATTCTTCTGACCCCTAGTGAACTTGAAACTGCCTTAGAGAAACAGCTGGATGTATTTCCTAAAATAAACACACATTGTTCTTCAAATTGCTAGTATATGTCTTCTTAATAGGCTCCACAGGCAACAGGAATCTTGACTTTGAAGTCACCTCTGCTGGATTCATGCAGATAAGTCTGTCTGTTTCATCCAGTTTCTTCCTTTTACTTGAAAAGTGTCTTTCAGTTCAAGTTTGTTTTGAAGTGTATAGAACAGGGTCCTGACTTATCTTGTGCCTGTACTATCAAATTATAATTATGTATATTTATTTTTTATTATTACATGTTATTATAAATGACACCTGTAAATGCATACAGAATGAATATTTAATTCTATCTCATTTATTGTCTCAATTATTAATGAGAGACCAGCTCACAATTATACATGCAAAATTAGGAAACATCTATTTTTAATTAAAATCTGAGGAAAAACTCATTAACTTTGTCACATACGTGGCTTTGCTAAGGCAGTAAAGAAAAAATGGTCACTTGAATTTTAAAAATGGTCATAAAATATTTCTCAGTACTGAATTTGTATTCCCAGAATTATTTATATGCAATTCATCTTTTGCTAATAATCATTTCTAACGTAGATAATACATTGCAATCTGATAAATAGATAGAGTCCCCCAGAGAGATGTGACAATTACATTCTGTAGAGGTTTCTAGACTAGAGGTTTCTAAACTGAAATAGTTTTCAGTTTATTCAACACCCCAGTGTTCCAGAAGCCAAGTTAGAGTTAGAGAAGATTCTTACTTGAATGAACATTTATTTGATATTGAAAGAAAAATAAATCATTTGAAGTTCTACCTTTAAGAATATTATATGATATTCAGATATTTAAGAAAGAAGTTAATAGGCATGGAGAAAAAAACAAGATGTAAGAAATTGTAATATGAAGGTCATGACATGTTTGTTGCTGAGATTCTTTTTGGAGCCTATGGAAATGGATCTTTAAAAGTTACAACCATGTTAGGTTGTGGTATGTCTAGCCTATGGCCCACCTATTTTTCCCTTTTTAAAAAATGTTATAATAAAATATTTTAAAAGGATGTTTGTTATTTATACACATTAGCTATATTATATATTTTTATGCAGCTCAAGACATTTCCCTCTTCACTCAAAAAGAAAAAAAATAGGGGAAATAAGGGTGATAAAAGGTTGGATATGCCTAATAGACAATCATTTCCCACTTATGAATTTCTCTAAGCTCCTCATGGCTAGGAAAGTTGATCTGTTTTGATGTGTACCTTTGTAGCCTACATGTAAATTATAGTTTATCCAGATATTTGACTATAACTCCAGAAAACAGAAAGCAGATCTCTTTGTTCATTGCCCTATTCTCAGCGTGATCTGGCACCAGAAAGCCCCAAATCAGTAGTGAATGAAAGAAATGTATTGCCTTATTTATGAACTTGTTTCAGAAACTAGAAATTGCAGTCATTTGCCTCCAGTAAATCACAGTAATATAGTGTGTTGATGAAATATAAGTATATTTTGCCTATATCGTACTCACAAATGTTCATGAATGATGCTCATCTGTAAAAGCCCTTTTTGTTCTCAGTTTTTGGAGTTATTTTGTCTAATAACAATTCTAATTACTTTATTTCATGAGAAGTATTTCAATAGAAATCAAAAATACTTAAATTATATATAGCATAATTTAACAATTTTTACTCTAAATTTAAAATACACTTTGGAAGTGGCTTTCTCTCAAGTTATTTTGCCCTAATTATTAAGCAATCATTCTAGTTTCTGGTTAATTTAAACCTTCTAGATCCTTGTTTCATTGTGTTTCAAGAACTGAAGGCTCAAAGATGACATATTTAGAATTAAAACTTGCTTCTCTATGTTCTGTTGTCTCCTTTTATCCAAGGTTGGCCCTGCTGCTAAATTTCATTATTTCCTAAATCAATTCTGCATCAGTTAAGAACAAATTGTTTATTTCTCCACAGATTTGTAGCTATTAATCTCAGCAGTAACTCAATGATTGATTTTTTGCAGATCTTAACATCAGAAAGACATAAATGAGAAGGAATAGTTTGAACCAAGTTCAGGATGTACTAGCTGAACTATGAAAGTTAATATTTCATATCATCTATATAAATCTGCTGTACTAATTTTTTGTGCTACTTTTAAATTAAGGAATATAATTAGAATAGTCATATAAAGTAATTTCACTGGCCACTTTCTGATTCCTGTCTTTTACTCCTTCACTGATTCTTGTTATTCCGTAGTATATCAACTGAAAATTTGTGAAATATAACTAAAAATGACTGCATTTCTAATGAATTTAAAATTATTGCAGGTGAAAGCTTTCTCAAGGACTTTCAGTGCTTCAAATATTTGGATGTACAATCTATGTCCAATAATGAATACTGAACATTAAATTTACCAAAGTGACTAGAGCCCAAACTTCATTCCCAGCATAGGCAAATTTCTGACATAAAATCTAAAAATGTAAGAGGTGAAAGAAGCTATGAGAATAATGCCCAGACTCTGAAAAGATTTCCAGGTAACTTGAGTTGTTTTTTTGTTTTTAAAAATATATATATATAACAGATTTCTAAGAATGTTTTACTGAAGAGTCATGTTACTTTCTGGACTTGGTAAAAAAAAAATATTAAAGGAATAATGCAAAGAAGAGTTAAAGGCAATATATTATGTCCTTGATAAGTTCATGTAAAGATTCTTACCCGAGTTGGTTCAAGCACCAAGCTAAAGTAGTTAAGGCTGTAATTTGAGTTCTTTGTGACTATCTTCCTGGGTCATCAGCCTATGCAGTAATTTTGCTCAGGCATCCTTTAAAGAAAGGTATGGTCCCAATACAAGAGGGAATGAAACAGGAATGACAGGCCAGGACCAGTACAGATCCATCAGAGTTACAATGTCTCAAAATGAATATATTATAGATATGATTAGATGTGTATAAAAATTTTATACAAAAAGAAACAGACCTATGTATGAGTAACATTTGTTTTCATTTTAATTTTTGAAGGCAGTAAAATCCAACCACATTAACTTTCTTTTTGATCACATGTCAAGTTCACACCCTTGGAATTTCACAGTATATAAAATATCTACAATTCTTAAAGAGGCAGTCTTCAGAAGAATTGTACCTGAAGGAGCCATAGTATCAGTAATTTCTAAAAATGAACATGACTACAAATACTTAAACCCAAGCATTTCTTAATAGCTGGCAACTTAATCACTATTCTAAATTCTTATTTTAAGATCTTTATATTGTCCACCTTCTAGTAATGAGATAAATGGCAAGTTTCATATCTGAATTATAAATAACTTACTATTACTTACTTGTCCCTTTAGAATACAAAGCTTATTGCATTGAACAAAGCATTTATAAAGGAACACTTGTTTAAAAGATTCAGTTAGCCATCTATGTTGGAGAAAACTGATCAAGACTCTTGACCGACTATTCCAAATTCAGGAAAACTTGAAAAGTGCCCTCTTTGGCATTTATTGGAACCCTTCTCTTTGATCTCTTTTGGCCCAGCGTCCCAGGCTTTGATTGAAGACTTCTAAAGAAACTTGTTTTGACCTCTGCTCAGTTACTTGCCAAATCATTTTAAAACCAAGCCCCCCCAAAAATTCGTCTGTATTTTATCAATGGAATAACCAAAATTCTCAATTAGTCCATTGGATTATACTTCATTACCTCCTTACTTTGTGCATTAAGTTATTAAAGATTTCAGAGGCAAATCGCTCATTTTCCCTAGAATTTGTTCTTGGAATCTCACCAGAAATCATCAAATCAATAGCCCTTAATTAAACTATAAGTATAGGTACTCTGTATATTTCATAATGTTAATTAATCTTTGCCAACAGCATACTTCAATGCTATTTTCATCACAGGGATAATATTAAGATCTCTAAAAATATTTCATGCTGCAATTACTTATTAATTATGAAGCATAACTTCATTTCTTTCCTTGGTGTGCAATCACCTTGCTGTTTATCATGGTGTGAATTTTATGGCAGGTATAGTGGTTATATATATTTCAATTGTATGTATTTAATTAATATTTTTATTGTCTTACCACAAAAGATCTCCATAAACCAATGTTATTTTTTAAATGATCTTCAGTACCAATTTTATTCAAGTGTGTTGTGTCTAAAATGACATTCTCATTTTTCAGAAAGTGGCTTAAGCACAGTTTTATCTTTATAGATATAGCATGATTGTTAAAGTTATTAAATAATGAAGATACATTGTCATGGTAAAAGAGCAATCAAGAATGAATATAGGCTACACTTGTTTCTTTTCCCATTACTGTATAAATTTGATTTGTGATAATGGAACTTAATTATTTTGAACAATAAATCCAATCAATCTAGGCAGTTTAACAAGGAAAAAGTATAGTATGGAACAGGAACTTTGATAAGGTTGGAATAGACTGCTAAAATTGATTAATTATCTGGTATGTGCTTTAATAAAAGTAATGCTGTGTCTTTTCATAGATAATACATCTGTTCAAACAGAAGAATGATGTTTTGATAACAAACCATTTTCAGTTCTTTTAATAGAAGTAATTTTTGCATTTTATGATTTTTCAAGTTTGGTATGAACATTATATAATATATGTCTCCAAGTCCTTCAATTTAAAAATATGAGATTATAAAACTGCCAGAACACAAATTTATAAACCCATAATAAATGATACAAATTCCTATACACACTCCTCATAAACATTAGAAATGATGAAAAGCTTAATCTAGCTGATGAATAGCCTACATAAATACGTTTTATGGGTTTTTTTCCTGGTTGCATATAGGAATAGTAAACATAATTAATAACTTTAAACAATCTTACTTTGAAATAATCCACTTTCTTTAATCTTAAAATGAGAATTATGAAAATAATTATATTTTAAAAGCAACAATGTTCACATTTCCTTGGATATAAAGCAATAAAATATTACCACGTCACAAAAATTTAAGGCACTTAGAGTATTTCTTTATTATTAAAGTAATCCAGATATATAAAATTTCTTAAAGCAACTTGAGTGGAGGTGACCTTCTCTGTCCATAGGCCGGGCACCTGTGGATTCAGCTAACTGCAGATCATCTGTTAGGCAGTGAGGCCTTACAATGCGTGCATCTGTAGTAGATATTCACAAGCTCTTCTGTTACTATTCCTAAAGAATACACTATAACAACTACTTACATATCTTTACATTGCATTAGGTATTATAAATAATCTAGAGATAACTTAAAGCAGAAGGGAAGATGTGTGTGTATTCTATGCGAATTTACACCATTATGCATAACGGGCTTCTGTGTCAGTGAATATTGGTACTGAGGAGGATCTGGCAACGAATCCTCTAAAGATCAAGGAACATCTTTATATAAAATCAAGAAATCCCTAAACAGTCATGATTGTGAATAACTTTATACTATATAGACAAACCTCCTCTGTGGTAATGAAATGAATTTAGATTACACTTACATAATTGTCTTTTGGTAGGTATAGTTGTGTGTAATGTCTTCCTTACAAATAATGGTTTGAGCCAGGGATTTAGCTCAGTGGTTCTGCCACCTGCCTCACAAGCGCAAGGATCTGAGTTCCATCCCCGGTACCAAAAAAAAAAAAAAAAAGCTTTGAAATTTAGAGAAAGATATATTTTTGTTATTACTTTGCATCTCAGTTAAGGCTGAAAGACTATTACTAATCTGTAACCTCATGTGATTTTAAACTCTGTACTTTCAAATCAGAGAAAAAATAGCACTGTGCCATTTTTAACATCAATATTTTTAAAGCAGAAATTGGCTGAAACTTATGCAAAACATATAATAACATCAAAATATCAAAATTAAATAAGTTATACAGATATGATATAGAAAGTATTCACATTATAACTTCTGATCCAAGAGAACCAATTTCTAAGAATCTGCTGTTTTCCCTACTCATCTCAATTTTACATCTTAATCAGAACAAGTCACTTCAACTTCTAAGTAATAAAATGATTAAAGTGACCCATTATTTAGCAAACATTTATTAAATGGGAAATGTACTATGCTAAATCTTATGAGCGTTGTTAAACATACATGAGGAAAATATCTATTCTCAAGCAATTTACACAAACACAAAATGAGAATGTGAAGGAAATGACCTATTAGTCCTCAGAAAAATAAAATTATTTTTGCTGTAGTACTTAAAACTTGAAGGCCAGGTAGATCATAATCAGTAGAAGTGGAAAATAGGGTGTAAAAGTATAGTCTTTAGTTTGTTACTGGGTGTATTTAGAGAATGAAGAGGGATAATTTTCAGCACCACCTTGGGATCCCTCTTGAATGACTCTGCCAGAAAGCAAGTTATCCAATATAATAAAAACAGACATCAGATTCAGAAATGTGGCATTCACCCTATTATAATGATGAAACCAACTCTGGAGCATCTCTTATGATATATGACACAATTCTGAGCATCTGAATGCATTTCTCAGCTGATCTCCATAACAACCATGTAAGGAATTATTTCCAATTTATAAAAATGGACATCAAATCTTACAGCCATGCATTAGGTTCCCTCAAAATTGGTGAATGCCTGAATCACAAAAACATAACAAACTTGTTGATTCCAGAGGCCTAAGTCTTCATGATATTCCCACTTTACTTACCATCAATGAGGAGTGATAAAAGATTCTAAGGAAGACAGTAGGACATGATAAAAATAGTGGTTTAGAAATAGTAATCAGACAATAGTATGACAAGTGATTTGGAAGATATAAGATGATAAGCAATGACACAGTTCATCTTGGTAGTTCAGTAACATAATAAAGGCTAATAGTCAGTGGTAGTAAAGAGAAAGACAAGAAATGGGGTAATATAAAAGAGGAATGAAAAAAGTCATGTTGTATTAATGAATTAATAAAGAGAAGGCCAAGGAGAAGAACGAAAAACAGCACACTAATGATTGTGGGTGAGTAGAGGAAAGCAACAAGATGGTGCAAGAAAAAAAGAAGTTAAGAAGTAGGGGTGGAAGAAAAGAGTGTTGTTAAAAATCAAATTTGACAAGAAGTAAGCCTAACCATTAACGGGGCCAATGTATTGTTGCATTCACTTTTAATGACAGCTGTGTGTAGTTCTGACACTAGTGTCATTTTTAGTTCTTGAACATGTGTTCTTCCTTTTTCTAAAACTTTCTCCAACCTCTGCCACTTTCCATCCTTGTTTCACAGGCATTTCCTGTCCTTCAGACCACAGGTCAAATGTGACTCCCTCCAGAGTCTTCCTTGATCCCCAGAATAGAGAAATTTCCTTTCTATAGGCTTTTATTGTGCTCTCTACTTTTTTGTGTAAACTTTACCTCTGTTAGTAAATATATATTCATACACATTTTTTGTTTAGTATCTGTCTTTCCTTTTAGTCTAGAAGCACCTTGAGGAAGAAGTCACATGGCTTTTCACTGTTTATGCCAAGAACTTCCATCCAGTACAAAGTAGGTGTTCAGTATACAGCTATTAAATGGACCATGAATGATTAATAGACAGGCTGTGTTTCAATTCTAGCCCCTTCGTTCATTAAATACAAGGCCTTGAGTAATTTTCTTAAGCTGTTTCTCTTTCCTTATGAGGTATAAATAGTAGCAGTCTAAAGAGTATGAACATTCATGTAATGTCCTTAACATATAGAAAGTGTTTAAAGTACCTATTATTATATACCGCATAAATATCAGGGATCTTAAAGAATAAAACTAATATTTATTGAAACAGAAATGCTTTTAGTACAAATTAAATTACTATAAAATGTATTTGAAGGTTCAGCTAGTTCCTAAAAAAGATATAATATATAATTTACATGCCAAGATTAATTTTAGACTCATGATTATTGGATACTTATTTTTTAAAGTGGATATGCATTTTACCCTGGTCCTTTTGAGCCCAAAGTCAGATATTAGTTTTTGAGAGAGTCAGAGTGAGCAATAAAAATGGAAATAGTGGCCCACAAACTGTTAAATTACCTTGTAGGTATTAATGATTGCTGCTATTTAAAAAATGAAAATTCTGCAGAGAGCTCAAATGAACCACTACTTTATGGTTCAAAAAGCAGACATAGGGCAATAGACATGCTATTCTCTTCAGATTTATTCCTTTATCTGGAATAAGTAAGTATATGTCATTTATTTCATACCACTAATATATACCTTCTCATCCATTTATGCCATAACCACAATGTCCTCATGTTATTAAGAAATAAAACTAGCTAAACTGTACAGTTCCTTTCCATTTGTATGGGTGAATCCCAAATCTACCTGTCTCATCATGTAAAGTTGATTAGGACAAAGCTTTAGGTAAGGACATATAATGAAAAAAATATACTAGTAGTATTGATATAAAGAACAAAAATTTGAACTAAGTCCTAAATGTCAGGGACAGGAGAAACTAATAGCATGACATTTACAAATAAAGAGTTAAAATTTAGACCACTGCTGGTCTTGGTTTCAAGTGGACCAAAGTATGAGTCCCTACAGCTTGTTGTTTCTCGACTGTGTATTGGTAATAACAGGATTATTTTTAAATGAACAAATATCTGTGAAACGCTTAGCACTATGCATAGGATAATGAGTACTTGATGGATGGTCATCAGTGGTATCATACCATGAAACACTTGGCCTGTCTCCATTAGCCAAATTCAGAGATGGTGGTTTGCCTGTGCATGGTTTTCTCCAATTTATGGATTGAATTTTCAAAGGAGACTAAGAAAAATATTTAAAAGGCAGAAATAAAATTTATTTTGGCCACAAAATAAATATGATTTTGCCTGATATACAAAGTGGAGTTATTTTTTGTTGTTTGAAAATATATATCACTTTTTAATTTGGGGATATTGTTGCTACTAAGTCTTTTATTCTTTCTGTACAAACTACATGATTTATGCATAGGGAATGTAGCATAAAAATTCTGCAGTTCATTTGAATCAGTAAGTGGGAAGCCAGATTTATCTCTGTTTAGACTTGAATAGCTTTCATTGTTAATTCCATTTTCTATTCCTGTTGTGCATATCACCCTTAATTTAAATCTTTGACAAACTAATTTACTAAATGGAATAGTTTTTTGAATAAGTAAAATTTCTTAATTTTAATTGGCTAAATCAAAGGCTTTGGTTGCAGTTTCTGTGTTTAATTTAAGAAAATATTTATACCAAAAGATGAATCCTTCCTTCATTTTTAAGATACAACCTTCTAAAATGTTTCCTTTATTGTTTCATTATTGTTAAAATTACCCAATATATAAGAGTTATGTTTTTGGTCCTGTGGATGAAAATAGCTAGATACTACAGAAAAAAGGTTTACATCTATCAATATATAGAAAAATGGAATTTTAGGAGCAATATATCTAGTCCAATACCAAAATACATTCTATTATTTGTTGATATTCTGCTCTTGGCAATCACTAAAAACCTGGTGTTAATACTTACAAGAATTTTATGGTTTGAATCTATATCTTAGCTGACCATGACATTATTGACAAAATAAAGTGATACATGAGGCACTCATTAATGTGAATGCTGAAGGAACAGATAAATGTAAAACTATGGATAATGTAGGAGATGATACAGTAAAATAATTATTATAAGTTGCACCAAGGTACTCAGGAATAAAAATGAATGAGCCAACAATAAATTAGTTTCAAATTTAAAACATAAATTTGGATAAAAGTGATACAAATATACTCTTGTAAATTATGATTAGCAATTTGACCGAGAATATATAATAACATTTACCTAAAGTTCAAAGACACTCTATTACCACAAATGGTCAGGAGCAGTTTTACTTGTTATTTTGATGGACTGTCCATAACTCCCTTCAACACTTCCAAACACTTCTCAGTACCAAGAGGATATCCCTAAGGAGTAATCTGAATATCAGCAGTCATGATAATGAATTCTTGACATTTATCTTTGCAATTCTGCTCATGTTCTTGCTGTATCCTCAGGACCTAGAACAGTATCTGCCACATAGAACTTCCTCAATAAAAATTAATAAGTAAAGGAAGGAGAAAAATCTTACCCAACTCACAACATTGTATATTAGATTTTAAAACAAGGCAACCTATAGAAAAATAATTAAAATGTTTTGTTTCTTTTAATATGCTCTGCAAATATTGTCATACATTACTCCTGAAATCAAAGAGAAACTTTGCTTATGTATCAGTCGTACTTTTGCCCCAGTATTAGAGTCTCCAATGTGCCATCTGTGAACCAAGCCTCAACCCCAGCTCATGTATTCAGTCTCAGTGACTCTGATCTACTCTCGCCTGAATGTTCTATTTTCTTTCTTCAGCTGGCCCGCTAGCCAGAAACCCAGTTCATCTGTCTACAACGCTAAAACTGATTTGTTCTTTATATTATGATTCTCATACCCTGTGATTTTCTCTAGCTTTTGAGATCCTGGTTGAACTTGAGTCAAACTTCCTAGTACTAGGAGGATCCAACTATGAGTAAAAGCATTCTCTTTCAGAGAGAGAGAGAGAGAGAGAGAGAGAGAATTAGAAATGTCATTCAAGAAGTATCCCCAAACATTGCAATTAAGTTTTTTGACCATGCTCCTTGGACACCAGCCCAAAAATCAGCCCCAAAATTTGACAAAGTCAAAATACAGGTGAATATGACACATTATTTTCTATAATATTTTTCCACGACTTTAGTACTCCAGCACAGACTACAGCCATGCTTTCCTAACCATGTGTGACAGAAAATAAATGTGAGACCAGTTTGTTTTAATTCCACAGATAAAGAAGAATTACAATAATAATCAAAATATTTTAACTAAGTGAATTTCTTCTAAATATAGTAAATATACTCATGCTGTATATTGGAAGTGTTGATACTGTTTTCAACAATACCTGAATTTCACATCAGCACAAAAAAGCACATATTAAGCATCTCTGCTACCATCCCTGAGTAGTGTTTCACATAGTGGTCAAATGTTTGAATCTGTTATGATGAAAAGACAACATAAAATTTCCTCCTCTCTTCCTAGTAAGTACAATTTGCAGCACTACTGGAAAAAAAATAAAAAACAATATAACACAGAATATAGCCCATGAGAAACTCTAGTGGGACCTGTGTGTTACACTAACTGAGAGACTGAAAGTTTCATGAGAGAGAACTATGGCTAAAACATGCAAGACACCACCCGAATCATGAGATTTGTGCAACAGCATGTTTCATATGATCATGTGTGAGTATTAGATAAACACTGAAATTTCCACAGAACTATAATTCCTACCTTTTAAATGCACAGAGATCTATTCTCAGGTAATTCACAGTTGAACTTGATGTTGCTTCTGAATTTTATGTTATCTAAGAAACTTTTCACCCATTTCTTACTGCTTATTATATTCCAGTGTCTACAGCTACTTGCTATGTAGCTAAACTCTTACTAAGCTTAGAACAATCACTGTCATTGTTATCTACTTCATGTCAGAAATTATAGTATCCCTTCACCAACCTGTAGTACAAAAATGTCTTTGAAAAAAATGTTTCTTTATGTTTTCTTTTCTTCATTTCTACACAACTCTTTTACAGTTTTGTTGTTTTCTTGTTCTAGTCCTGAGGATTGTACCCAGGGCCTCATAAATGCTAGGTAAGCACTCTACCACTGAGCTATACCCCCTGCCCTTTTAAAATTTTGAGACAGGGCTTGTTATGTTGTTCAGGGGACCTTGAACTTGTGGTCCTCTTGCTTCAGGCTCCTGAGTAGGTGGAAGTACAGGTTTACATCATTTCCCAAGCTCTTCTACAAGTTTTCAAAGACAGTAAGGCTTCACTAATACTATTAAAATAATACTATATTTATGGAGTACTCAGTTGCCAGGTCCTATGCCAGGCAATTTTCATGTGAGGAAACTCTTTTATAGAGTTTAAGAAGCTCAAAGAGGTAAAAATAAGGAGGCTGAGACAAGAAATTTCTGTCTGGTCCTACATTCTATACTACAAGTCACCACATTTTTAGGCAGAAATATTTTTAAGATTCTCAGTGACTAAAGCATTATTAGTTCTTATTTTAGCAGGTAAACTTAACTTTTTCTTCTGTATACTTACAGGCAAATAAATGCTTAATTTTATCTTAACTCATAAAGTATTTTAACAAATATAAATATTACATTGACCTTTATGTAAGATTGATCAGTATTACCTTCTGTACTTAAAAGTAGTCAAACTTTTAAGGGTGATATTTTGTATGATTTACTTTCTTTTTTTCTTTCATCCTGGTTTCTACCTAAAAAATTGTCTCAATGTTCTATATAAACTAATTGTCACTGAAGGGAATGCATATCAAGCTCTTTTAAAAATCTAAAGTGACATCCTACAATCTATGAGTAGTCATTGTAGGATCACTAGCAGGGAATGGACACACCTCAAGCTTGGATTTACTCTGTGCTCAACAATACTTGTACAGATATTTTTTATACTGCTTAATATTTTTTACTTTTATCTTCCTGCTAATTGGGAAAATAAGTTGGAAAAACATAAATCACTTGCATAGTCGCATCTTGGGTGCAGAACAGTTATATATTGCTACTAATGTCAGTGTGATAAATAAAAATAAAATACTACCCTGTAGTGACTGGACATACTTTAGCACTCTATAAACCATAACTCTAAATATCTTGAAATTTGTGTGTATAACATCCTGAACATAACTGCGATATTATGATAAATGTACTAAATATCTGTAGGGTTTTAAATAACTGCCTAAGCCTATTGAGGGTTTACTTAATGAGTGTTTGCAACTTTTGAGATATTTATGATTGATCTTTTTTTTTTGAGACAGGGTCTCACTATGCTGTTCAGGTTGACCTTGAACTCACTATGTAACACAGGCTGGCCTCAAACTCACAGCAGTCCTCCTGCCTCAGCATCCTGAGTGCTGGGATTGCAGGCCTGCACCACCAAGAATGATCATTTTCTTAATTTATGGAACTTAATTCCAAATTAAATGTGTATTTTTTTTTGGTACTGAGGATCGAACTCAGGACCTTGAGCTTGCAAGGCAGCCTGCGGAACCACTGAGCTAAATCCCTGGCCCTAAATGTGTATTTTTAAACTAAACATTCAGTATGAAGCTGATTAAGAGAAGAAATGCCCATGAAATAAGACATATTTTGGTAATCTATGAATATTTATTATGACATTGGAATTGCAAAAGTCTAAAATGAAATAATGTAAATTTGAAATTAATTTATGACTTTCTAATTAAGATGTACTATTCACTCTAAAATTTTACATTTGCATGTTGCTTCCTCTTTATTCATCTTTGAGAATTAAGCTCATTTCAATAGTTTTATTTGATTGAAAATATTCAGTTCTAATGCTATGGATTTCTCTTGCAGATTTACAAACAATTATTAAATACTTTACACAGCATTATATCTGGAAAGAAACAAAAAGCTCTCTTAGAAGTTAGTTTTTAATCAAGTAAGGAACTTATAAGAACAATAAGATTATGTAGTAACATGTAAAACTAAATAAATTACTAGATAAATGTCAAAAAATTTAAGTGTATAGATATGGAGAGATATGAATTAAAGAGAATTCTTCTAAAAGTATTTTCACTCAAGTCTTGAAAAAAAAGTGGAAATTGTTGGGCAGAAAAGAGTGAAAAGGAAATCTAAATAGCTCAGGAATGTGTTGTGCTAAGTTTGTTTGATAGTGGTAGCATTAGCAATAGAAAAGAATTTTATTATCAAGGATTAGTCCCAGTGTAAAAGGGAGAGAATAAATAGAGCAGAAAAATAAAGTCTAAGGAAAGTCGAATGGTGTATAGGCATTGGTTCTAGCGGTGCCAGTACTTATGTGGGAGGAGTTGGAGAAATGTCTTTAGGGAGAAAGACAACCAGCTTAGTTTTGTACATTGTACTTCAAGTGTGCATAATGTTCCTCTGCAAATAGAAGACTTCAAAAACTGTGAAATACAGAAAGATCCAGAGTCATCCATCTATGGACAGTTTCAAAACTTGATGCAAGCCAGTTACTCCCTATGGGATCAAATGCTAAGAACTAAAGACAAAAGATTAAGCATGAAGGTTATTTTTGGTAATCAAGAGAAAAGAAGAACAAAACAAGTAGAATACAAGCAACCAGTGAAGAAGAAGAGATTATACCACACTGTACAATTTATTCTATAAAATAAAGTCAGTAATTTAAAGAAAACTTTTCTGTTATTACAGAAGAACACTTAACACTAGATCTACTCTCTTAAATTTTTAAGTGTACTATACAGTATTGTTAACTACAGCCACAAAGTTGTATAGTAGGTATCTAGAAGTCAATGATCTTGCGTAACTGAAACTTTGTACTCATTCCATAACAACCTTTTTATGTTTCTAACACATTTATGGGTTACTGAACTTGCATTTTGACTCCACATTATGACTGCAGGGGTTAAAATGTGCATCACAGCAACTGGATTGTTTACTGTGGTTAAGGTCCATGGCTCTGCACAATCGACTGAGAAGCTTCTATACTTCTTTGGCAACCTTTTGGTGATTGCAAGCTAACACAGTCTTAGCTAGATGGTTCAGAGGTAAAAAGCACCTGGGAATACATAGGTAATGAAAAGAGTGATGCCCTTAATATAAGCGAAGCACCAGATTTGAGTTACTATGCTAATTATGCACTCATACATTATGCTCTTTGAGGCTTGGGGAGTCTTGCAAGAAATAATAGGAAGGATGACAGGTAGGAGAGATAGAGGAAGGAAACAGTGTATGTATTTTTTTCTTAGCATGGGACATCAGAAAAGATTGTTTATCAAGCTCTGGTCCCCAAAATGAATATAGAGGCCTTGTTACTTTAAAAGTATAGCTTTAGTATCTTACTCTAGTTCTGATTCAGAAAAGGCCTGAAAAACACAGGATATCCTGTCTCATATGAGATAGAAAAGAAGACCATACCATAATGTCGGCCCCTCTGGGGCATGGCTTGTACCTTCCTCCAGGATCATTACCCCATGCTTCATTCCACTGTTTGTATTCCTTGAAGAGTCATTTTACTCAGCCTACCTTATAACAGACAGAAGAAAATGTCACTTTGAAAAGAAATAGAATTTGCTCTAGAACATACAGTCATTCCCATAGTTTTTCATTGTCATAGAAGAAAATATTTAGTTTGATAAGATATAATTTCTATTATCATCTGTCTAGTGGATTGAAAAGATGGATCAATATCATCCAAGACCTGGAAATTGGATTTATTATTTCTGTGTATATATATATATATATATATATATATATATATATATTTTCATTTTGATTCACTTTCCTTTTAATTCTGGAGGTGGGAACATGGGAACAAGAAGGGTAAATGAAGGTGGAAGAAGACAAGAAGTGAAAAGATAAAAAAGGAGTTTATGAGAAAATAAGGATTAACTTTTAAAAAAGCTAAAATGTTTCTGATAACCTGTGTACTACAAGTTTAGATAAGAGAAACTCTGGCAAATCTCTTGACAAGCATTAGCTTATATCCTTATCAGTTTAACAGATGGATGCCTGGTGTAATATCAAATATTTTCACCAGAATAGTTGAGCATTTTTATATGTAGCAGCAAAAATTTCTACCAAAAAGATCAGTTTCCAGATAAATTAGTGCTTTTTAAAAAATTTGAGACATTTCAAACTCTTCTTAAATTTATTTTTTTCTGGAGAAAAGCACTTAGCCAATAGTCAACAATTAAAACTGTGATAAATGAGCAATAAATTAAAACTCATAACTATTATTAAAATCAAGGGAGTTAATTTGAGTTTTTAAAAGATAACCTGTAGAAGTTAGCTATGTGGAACAATAATTAATAATAACAATAAAGGAAAGAAGAAGAATATATCCACATAATTGATTACCTCCTTTTTCAAACTCTTTCAGTTCTCTGCCTTCAGTCATATGTGTGATAACTGCCACTCTAGCGAGTAGAAAAGAACTAGAGAAATTTGAGATAGGGGACACCAACACCTGCAGGTCAGTGGTTTTCATGTGCATCAAGAATTGAAGCCAAGCAAATTCAGGTTTAATGGAACATCCCCCCAGGAAACAAAAGACCTTACCTAGGTTATACATTACACTTTGGTCTTGGTGAAGTGTTACAGGGAATCAGGCTGTCTGTCCTTCAGTTGCCCTTTTAGGGAATCTATCAGACTGCCTTGTACACATATAGGTTAAATCAAGGAATAATGGACAGCTGTCCAGTGTTCACTGTGCTCCAAAGAAAAATAATTGCAAGCAGAAGTTAATGCTACTTATTGATCACGTGATCAATGCCTAACATTAAGCTTGGCATTATTATCAATTTATCCATCCTTTTTCTGGTGCTTGATAGTCATTTTTCTTTTGCTATTTTTTGGAATCTTCAAAAAATAAATTATAGTCATAGAATCTACTAGTGTAAAATATATATTCAATTATTTTTAACACTTCTGATAGCTGTAACACTTGCTATCAAACAGACTATAGGATTAATGTAATACAAAAAGCATTCTAAACTTTTAAATGACAGCATTCTACAATAAGACAGTGATTCCCTGACACATGATAAAGCTAAATGGAGAAAGATTTTTTTTCACTTTGTGCTCTTTCATCAAGGTCATTGTGCTTTCAATTCTGTACCTAATTCCTTCATTTGAAACAGTACTTGACTCCAACGAGTATCAGAGAATCAGACACAACTAATGATTAAATGTCATGTAGCATACTGGCTGATTTTCTTCCCACTACCAACCCAAAAATGTCTTTTAAGGAGATATGGTCAGTTTATGATCAGTATTTTAAGATACATTGGTCTAAGAAAAATTATTGCATTTTAGCTGCCAACTGTATTCATAGTAAATAGGTCAACTTAGTCTGAAAAAGAAAATCTGAGGACTGGGTGGTTTTAAATGTGCTAAGATAACCTGCGCAACAAAAAATATTTGGGTACACTTTACTTTGCATCCTGTAACAGAATGGAACATGACAGAATCTCAAGAAATTAATGGGGTTTTTAGGCTACAACCGAAAGCAAATTAGGTGATGAATATTATTCAGCTTTAAAAATGAGATTCTGACACATGTTAGTAATGGAGAGACATTAAAAACATGATGCCACATGAAATAAGTCGGTCACAAAAGGAGAAATACTGAGTGATCCCACTTATATCAGTTATCTAGAATTGTAAAATTCATGGAGACAGAAAGTAGAATGGCAGTCACAGAGTTGGCCAGAGGGAGAGATGGTGACTTACTGTTTAACAGGATGTAGTTTCAGTTTGGGAAGATAGAAAAGTTCTGGAGCTGGACAGTGATGATGACTGGAGGGTGATATGGATGCACTTCATGCCACTGAACTGTACACTTAAAGATGATTAAAATGGTAAGTGGATATTTCACCCCAGTTTAAAAGAAAACTGTACACACAAATGGGGGAAGCATAGAGAATTACGAGAGAATGGGATGTGTCTGGTAGCAGGTATTTCCTTAGCTACTATTGACTCTGTAACCTCTGTAATTCTAAATGGAAAGCTATTTCTCTGTCATCCCTAAATCCAATATATAAAAGAGGCGGGTCACTGGAGATGTGACCTAGAAGGGTGTATCTCCCTCCCTTGTTCCTCCTTTCTATTTCTGCCCTGAGATGCACAATTTTTCTCCACCACCCTCTCATGCCATACTGTTTCTGCATTAGAGCTGGCTGAAACTGTGAACCAGTATAAATTCTTGCATCCTTTGCTTAACTTGCAGGTATTGGGTATTTTGTCCCAGTGACAGGAAATCTTTCTGATGCAATCATCTACCTTTCTTCATCCTTTGAGGAGATGAATCACGACCATCATCCTGATATCAGACCTAGAGCTCTACTTCTGCAAATGACTTCAGTACCTTGTAATGGAAGATGATTCTAGCCAGAGTCAGTGACTTTACTCTAAAAAACTTTGAGCCCTTTGGCCTTTTTTTTTTTTCAGTAGGTGAGTGATTTTCAAAGTGTATTGCACAAACAATATTTGAGTGATACACATGCTGAGGTATGTTTTTTGTTTTTATTTGGTTATTGGTTTTTTGAGACAGGGTCCCACTATGTAGTTCAGGGTGGGCTTGGACTCACTATGTGGCTCAGTCTGGCCTCGAACTTACAGTGATCCTCCTGCCTCAGCCTCCCTTGTGCTGGGATTGCAGTGAGGTATGTTTTTAATGAGCCTGCTCTTTAGTGACCTTTCTTCTCTCACACATCCCTAGTGACCAACCTCTCTTAAGCAGTCCCTACCTCTGAAAAGCACACTCAGCTGTGTACTCATCAGTGGTCTAACCTATGAGTGTGGTACCCCCATGTTCCAATCACCTTCCCAAAGCCCCACCTCTGAACACAAGGCTTTTGAAAGACACTTTAGGTCTAAAACATAACAATGATGATGGCAAAGCCTTGAAGTACAAGCAGTTCTACTATAACATTTGTTCTGAAATTGTGAATCTGTTTCAAAGTAATTGATAGGAAATAATTTAAACATATCACAAATTTTGTTTTCTTATACATAAATTCATTTATGTAAAACATTAGGTGAGTACAGAAATCTCATTGCCCTGCACATAGCTAAATAGAAGGAAACACACACACACACACACACACACACACACAGACTTTAAACATCTGATAGCTACCTTGGCTCCCCAGTCATCTTTGTTCATCCACATCTAATGACACAACCTTCTCTATGATTCACATTAATTCACAAGCTGTAACTCTTATTAAACCCATTTCCTTGAGCAAATGTCAGGATTTTTTCCAAAATAAAATACTATTATGTTGTATTGTATTGTGCTTTGTAATATTTTAGCACATATAAAATCATGGTACTATTTTTATTATGATTTTAAAAATATATATCGCTCATGAAATGTTTGAGTACTCAGCACCAACTCCAATATTCCCACTGGCCCTGTGGCTTTCACTGTGCAACTAAAATGCACTACAATGATGTTTAAGAACATATATTAGAGAAGAAGTGACTGCATTGTGTAAACTGAGATTACATCATTTAGGAGTTAAACTTTCCTATACACAATTCCATTTTGAAAGAGTTAATTGTGATTAGTTAATAGTGCAAAGAAAATGTGGCTTATTTTTCTGCAGCTATCCAGTTTTCTTCATGAGGCCTCCACTTGCTAAAAGGATTAAGAATTTTACTTTGTTTTTTCAGGCATCTGTTAGCTATGCAAGAAATGTCCTCCTAGAACCTCTCTTTCCAGAATCCCAAACAGAAACTGGGCTACTTTTGTCTTTTCCTTTAATCCATTTGTTGGACCTAAGATGTACTTATGTTAGTATCTATCCCCTATTTCTATCTCTTTCTCCTTCTCATTTCTCTTGGAGCTAAAAGCACATGATTTTCAATCTTATTTTTTGGCTTGGACTTCTCTTGCATATTATTCCTATTCCAGAGGCAAGCAGCTTCAAGGTTCATCCAGATTAGTGGAAACAAGAGCCACTCCAGGCTATGGAAGAACCTTCAGTTGAGTCTTCCGGTTATCTCTTGACATTTGCCCAGGGCGCAAAGACAAAGGAAATCCTCTTATCTCTCACCAAAGCCTGGCTTTTGTGATTATTTTCTAGTTTGAGCCTCAGAAATTTTGCTCTGTATACCAAAAATTTTAAGTTGACTCTTTTTTCTCCTTGCATTCCTGCAATAACAGTTGGCATCTTTTCCAAAGCCATTAGATGCCTCTCACTAGATGTGAAAGTTACTCAAAAGGAAATGTAAATAATAACAATAAAAATTTTCAACAAATATTAGTTCCATCTCATGTATATGACCCTTGTTTGGAATTGACATAGGTACCATGTATTCTATGAGAAGGAAAATATGTGAATTTTGAAAAACTTAAAACTGAAATGTTCACGATCCTTCTGAGAACATTGAGAAAAATCTTACCTTCTCAAATTCCAAGACTTAACACTAATATTTTGCTGAGTAATTTTCTGCTCTGAAAAAAGCACAGCAGTTCTCCATCAAATCGAAATCCAAGTACATTATTTGGTGAAAAGGAAATAAGGGATTTGTTGTGACCCATAAAGAAAAGTCCTGTGGCCTTGTAATTTAGCTGTATCACCAAACTCAACTCTTAAAAGGCATATATTCTCTGTTTGCAGATAGAAAATTTAAATTTTATTTTATCCTGATAAGTTACATAAAACGTGTCTATTGTTCCCCTATATTATCCTGAAAACACCTAGTTCCATGCAAGCCATGAAAGGACTATAGAAACCTCTACTGGAATATACTTGACTCTCAGACATAGACTGAACAGCAAGATAAGCACTTAAAATGGTGATTAAAGTTTTTGGTATTTTTTGAGATAGGGTCTCGCTATGTAGTTCAGGCTGGCCTGGAACTCACTATGTAGACCAAGCTGGCCTGGAACTCACAGCAATCCTCCTGCCTCAGCCTCCTGGGTGCTGGGACTACAGGCACACACCACCATGCCCAGCCTGATTAAAGTTTTTCTTAACCAGATACTAGGATACCACTTAAGATACTTAATGTCTTATACAAGTTTTATATGTAGAGAAGATTATTCACTTTTTAAAAATTTAAATTAATATTTAACTAAAAGGTCATACACTCAAGTCAAGATTCTTAAAAATTTATATCTCATATACTTTAAAATCAATTTATACATTTTGTAATAATGTTGAAATAAGAACAATTTTACATGTCCTTTGGTTAATGTTCAGATCACTTCTATTTTAGGAGATTAAACTTTCCTATATATTTAATTCCCTTTTGAAAGAGTTAATTGTATCTTTTTAAACTTCTATGACTCTAAACATATAACTTAGTACCTCTGGTCTTGTCAACACTTTAAATACCTGAAAAGTTATACTTACAAATCTAGCACACAAGGTTTTCCTGGGAACTTAAATTATCCCTTTTAAATATTAATTAAGTATATCTATTAATTCAGACACCTAAAATAAAATACAACAAATATTCAAAAATTGAACAGAAAAGGATAAAGACTTGATTTATCTGTCTACTTATTTTTTAATCTTTTCAGAGTCTTAAATAAACTCAGGCAAGAGGAACAGTTATTATTGTAGACAAAATCCAAGACCATGGTATAGACTCATACTATCTCTTAATCACATATTTGAACCCAATCAGAACTCTGGACTCTAATTCTTTCATAGTTTAACACAGTTACAAATAAATCACCCTGAACTTTTCTTAGAGTAGATTTCTATCTGCTTGGTCAAAATTAGAGGGCAAGTCCACAGACTTCTGTTGAGCATTACTTTTAGGACTTAGTGAAATACTTGTTCTTTTTATCTAATTTTATCATAGTCACTCTGAACTGTTTTTAGCTGGTAGGGCAGGAAGGTCAAATTCTGCAATCCCAGGAAGGTTGCAAGAAAACTTCAGTATCACTTGAGTGAATTAATCTAATCTTATTCTTTAAAGGATTCTACATTCTTTTCATGTTATTTTCTTTTCCAACTCTTGACCGTGATTCAACAGAGAATATATTTACAGAAATATGTATTTTCAGATAGGAACTGTAAATTAGGAAAGAAGTGTTAATAACAATTTATTTAATGATAAATGAAATGTGTGGCTTTAGTCATAACAATATTTAGATAATATGGATGGAAGAAAGCTAATATAGGAGAGGAATAGCTCGCGTGAATAAAGAGATCTAGTTCTAGCTTGGTTCATGTATTTAATTGTTTGAGATCTCTCAAGGACTAGATGATCTATAGTTTAGAGTCACTTTCTCATGTTCTCATTATATTCAAACAGATCATTTCAAGTAGATTCACTGCATCTTGACCTCAACCAGGCTAATATTTACATATCTTACCAGAATCTTAAGATCTTATACTGGTTGAATGCAAACATTAAGCAATATAGAATTACATAACCATAATTAAGATCTCCCAAATAACATTAGTAACTCAAGGCATTATTATTATTTAACGAATTGATTGTATTTTGATCCAGAGAAAAATATCACTCAGCAAGCATTTTCCCCAGTCTTTTCTTATGTCCTTATCTCCCTTCTACTTTCCTTAGAAATTTTCACTTGTCCTACTATTTGTCTGCTGCAATTAATTTGATCTTTTTTGGTTTTGCTACTTTCTAAAAAGAGAAATTATACCTCTATGAAGGTATAATTGAATTGCATGGTAATTTAAAACCATTGTCAAATAAATAGGTAAGTCACACAGCAAAGCAAAAAATATATAAACACTTACATGTCTCTAGATATTGAAAGAATTTCTGACTGAAATCTAGACATAACAACTCTTTGATAATAAATATGACAGTTGCAAAGGAAATAAATGTACTTACTTTTTGCAATGATTTTTTCCCTACAGTCACTGTTTAAAGCCTTTTATTTTTCTGCCACATCATTTTAGTATGTGTTAACTAATGTCTCACTGATGAATTTTCTTATACCACTTTTTCTGCAACGTCTGGCCATGTCACTTTGCCTGGAACATAATTCTGAACTTGTTATTTCTATTTTAGTCTAGTATTCACTTATTTCACAAATCATTAGTGATCACTTGCTATATGCCAAGAACAAATTCCTAGCCATTTCTTAGAGTAAGTCTCTGATTAATGCAATGTCCTGTATGCTATGAATGAGGTAAACAAAACAGCATAGGAATATGGCTCATGACTTAATCTCGTAAGGTCAACTTCATTAGATTAAGAAATTCCTAGATGATTATTAAAACATGCCCCAGGGTGTCTCTGAGTGGGTCATGGAGGTGTGACCATGGGTATTATGTATGCGCCGTCAACCATTCTTCTCTGGCACTATTCCTCTTCTCTGTGTCCTGGTTGCCATTAACTAGGCAGCTTTGTTTTGGCCGTTAGGTATCTGCCTTGTAGCCTGTTAGCCATGTCCGAAACCATGAGGTAAATTAAACCTTTCCTCATTTCAGTTGTGTGTGTCAGATGTTGTGTCTTAGCAATGAGGAAGCTGACAAATACAGAAAATCAGTACCAGAGAAGTGGGGATGTTACTATGACAGTGCCTGACCTATGGCTTAGAATCTTTTAGAACTAGTTTGTGGGTAGAGTTTGGAAAGGTTTTGAGATTGCTAGTTAAGAAGCCCTAGAATGTAATACACAGTGTTCAGTAGGTGAATCTAATTGGAGTCAGACAACCAGAATGCTGACAGGAATATGACTGATAAAGACCAAACTCAGGAGATTTCAGTTGTGTATAGGGACTTCATTGGCAGTTGATTGAGTGGCCTTGTGTGTTTCACTCTGGCAGACAATTTCTCTTTATTTCTTCCATGTCCTGAGACTTTGCAGAAGACTGAGATTAAGGGCAATGAACTAATTAGTCTGGTGAATAAAATATCAAAGCATATCCACATTCATGCTGTGGCATGGATACAGTTGGTTGCTCTTACCCAGGTTTATAGTGAAAATCAGAGGTAAAAGTCAGAACAGAAAAATTTGGAAAACATAAATTTTGTCCCCAAAGGAAGCATGTATAAATTGGGACTCAAAAGAGGTATGGGTTCTGAAAAGATTGATGCCATTAGAAAGAAACCAAGTACTTTGTATGGAGCTAAGAATAAAGATATCTTGAAGACATATTGGAAATCAGCAAGACCCCACCCCTGTAAGCTTAAGGGTTCAAAATTGTAAATCTTTCATTTGAGAAGAGAGTCACCAGGACTTTTGCTCAAGAAGGGCCTCCCAGGGCCAGGGATTTAGCTCAATGGTTCTGCCTCCTGCCTTGCAAGCGCAAGGTCCCAAGTTCGATACCCAGTACCCAACCTCCCAAAAAAAGAAGGGCCTCCTAGGGGCTTGGTTTCCCAGGGCTCATTTCACTATTACCAGATATCTGGGTTCTCAGAGATGTCTGCAGGCTACTGTTCAAGCAGGCACCTCCTCCTTGGTTTCTTACATGTGATTCTGGGATTACTGGGCATGCAGAATACAGATTTGTGGGGTCAGGAAGGCTTCCATCCACATTTCAAAAGAAAGCCTGGGGGGATGCTGAGGATGTGGCTCAGTGGTGCCATGTCTGCCTGGCAAGTCCAAGGTGCTGAGTTCAATCCCGTGGTACAGAAAAAAAAAGAAAGAAAGCCTGTGAGATAGGGAAGGAGACTTTGAGAGGGTAGTATGTGAAGCTGTGGAAATGAAGCTAAAGGTGCAGTGGAGACTCAAAGAGGTTGGAGATGCCAGGAATCTGAAGAAAGCTGCAGTCTGAGTATGGAGCTAGCCTAAGAGAGAGACAATATGGGCTGTGACCATCAAGTGGCTGCCCTAGTCCTCTGGAAATAACATCTCAACACCATGTGCCTTGGGTGCCAGACTTAGAGCTATAGGACTTAACGTTTCCCTTATTTGGTTTGATCTTGATTTGATCCAATTCTTTTCTATTCCACTATTTCTCCCTTTTAGAATGGGAATGTTTACCCTGTGTCATTGTACCTTGGGATTATGTAATTTGGACTTCTTTTTTATTTTTAAAAAGATTCACAGTTTAGAGTTTCCCTTGAGTCTGAGAAGAAACACTTGGACTTTGGAAAAATACTGGAATTGTTGAGACTTTAGGAAATAGATTATTATGTTTTGTATAGTACACTGAATAGTTATGTTAGGCTGGATTATGAACTTACTATTGTCATTATTTGGAAATTAAGTATGCTTTGAGGAGATGTGCTTGCAAAGTTGACAAGGTGTGGATTGTGACCATTAATCCTAATAAGTCAGTTTCATTGGATTAAGAAATACCTAGTAGATTGGTAAAGCATGCTCCTTAAATTAGTAATGCATTTTCTTGTGTGTGTCTAAGTGAGTCATGGAGGTATGGCCTTGGGTACAATATATGGTCCCTCCCTGTCCTTGTGTGGTCCTTATGTGTCTCTTCTGCTTCCTGTCCATCATTAACTAGGCAGCCTTGCTCCAACATGCCCTTCTACCATGAGGGGTGTACAAGCCTTGCAGCTTGCCTATCATGTACTGAATCTCCTGAAACCATGAATTGCTTTTAGTTAAGTGTGTTGGATATTCTGTCTCAGTGAAGGAAAACTAACTAACATAAAAAGCCAATGAGTCAAAAAACAACTGTCCACAAGAAGTAATGGCTCAACTGAATTTTTAACTATCCATCAAAATTTAGGGTCATAAATTAAGAAAATAAAGGAGGTAGTCTCTGGGAATCAAAATCACACTAAGAGTCCTGTAATTCTACCTGATTAAAATCAGCTGTTGGTTAACCAGTTAAGAGAAGATTCACTTTAAAAAATGTTTCAACACTATAGTTACCTACATATTAGGCAACTATTATAAAATATAGTGGTTTTAACAAAACAGAAATTACTGTTACACATTTTCATCTGAACACAAGCTATCTAGGACTGATGCAGTGATGTGTGAGGACCAAGGCACTTTCCCTCTTGCCAGTCTGCTACCCCTATCGTGATACCTACTGAAAATGACCAGCCAACTTTCTAGCTAGTAGGGGAATGGAGTGTGATTCTCCCGTTTTCATGGGCCCTCTTTTTTCTTCCACATTTATTTTGATGGTATGGGGAGAACAGGAGACAAAATAACTCTGTAATTCTTAGATACCACCCTTAGAACAATGTTAGCCCTTTAGCTGCCGTTTCACTGTGCTTTTTAGCCTATGTCATGTGATGGTGGTAAGTATGAATAGTGTCTTAGCAGGTCCTCTTGTCAAGAGGTCAGTCCCTTGTTACACTAAATCTTAGTCTGATACCCATTTGTTGGGATCTAAATATTGTGAGATATGCTCCTTTTTGTCTTTATGTTGAAGAACTTCGGGTAAACCTGTAGCTACCAAATCTGAATTCCTTCATGTACAATCATAGTTGTAGGTGGGTATAGGCAGACTCTGTCTTCTATACTTCTCTGGAGTTATGAATTCAAGGAGATTATTCCTGATCCTCTCTATTTGGCCGTTTTGCCTTTTCCTCTCCCTAGTTTCTTGTCTCCTCTCTAGGTAGCACCAAAAAGATGAATGAGTAAGTAGATTTCCAGTGGTAGAGCTATACAATAAACTTCTTCTCATATTGAAATTGTCATACTTTATGAGTGATTTTTTTTACCCTTGGCTTCAGAGATATATGCTAGTTGGGTATCGTTCTCTCCTTACTCATTGTGGAGATGAAATGATGAAGTTGGGTCATAGCTACTGCACACTGTTCACGAGTCAATTCTCCACATATGTCCTCTCCTATTGAATTGAGGCCAACAGTTGAGGATGCCAGAGAAATGACAGCACTACCCAGTAGTAACTATGAGGAAGTGGATAACAGTAACAGTAAAATAATAACAATAATATAAATAATAATAATAATAACAGCTAGTTATTAAGTATGGATTACATGCCATTTTCCCTTCCAAGTACTTTATACACAGTAATTCCTTTGATATTTGCCTAATGCACTATGAAGTAGTACAATTTTTGGATAGGACTAAGTAACTTGCCCAGGTTTACAGCCTAGTAAATGGTGGAAGTAAAAATTGATGCCAGGCAATCTGGCTCCTGAGCCTGATGCTGAGATCAGCTGTAGCTATGCTGAAGTTTAAGTGTCCTGGGACATTGAGGTGCAACTATCAAGATGACACGAGGAGAGTGTATTTGTGCAACTTGAAGGAGCTGTTGAACCCTGACAAAACAACAGTGTTCTATAAAGTTACCAGACAGGGAAAGAATCAGAAAAAGTGCTGGTTCAGCCCATCAGATAATGAAGCAAACATTTCTTGCAAACAAATGCTAAGGCTCAAAAGCTAAAGCTGTATTTTTGTATAGACATGATCTGGAAATCATTATTAATCTATATCAGTTTTCTTTTCTGTTACAATTACATTAATAACAAGCTGTTGATAGAAGTACATTTTCAAGATGTCAAGGACACTGATATATAGCTGCTACTTTAAATTCAATAGTCCTTCCATTTATATTTACTGTGTCACTCTGTCTACATGTCTGACAAATGCCATAACTATAAATAAACTAGACTTTGATTTAGCTTCATGACAGCAGATAAAAATATTTCAATATTTTCTATATAAAATCGACAAATTGTTTTTTCTGAATTAATGGATTTTTGTATCAGAGATTAGTGAAAATGTAAGTGTTTTGTCTATAAAAATCCCTTTTTAAGATATTGGAAATCTTCCACCAAGCTTATGTTATTTCCTCATATGAAAGCACATATATTAGTATTTCTATAAAAATAATGAAATAAAAGTGGAGTTGGAAAGGAAGGGGGAAAAATAGAAATGTGTGATGTACATGTACCAATTTCCTACAGTGAAAGCAATTATTATGTACAGCAAGCATGTACTAATAAAAGTCAAATAGAATTTTAAAACACGTGAAAGATAAAAAATAGAAATTATGTAGCCATAGTAGAAATCAAAAAGGATTCTAGTTCTATAATATTGTGATCAAATTTGTGATACACTTAGTTTTATCATTCTTTATTGCAAATGTTTTGTGACTTGACAGCTATTTTTAAAAATATAAAATAGAGAATAATGTAAAAAAAACTTCTTACTGCGTGTTCCTGACATTTGATAGTGTCGTTAAGCTAAAAATATTGAGAACAGAATTTTAAGTCATGGGAACTTGTGGTTAAACTGGGCTTTTCCAAGAAGGTTTACAGAAAGTTTGTTCTAATTTGTTAGAACAATCTATAGAGGCAACCCATACTTTTTTGAAATTTTGAAACTAGTAATACGTTCCTAAGGTATAAAAGACATACATTATCTGGACCGGTATAATATCACCTTTATTACCCCTATAGAATCGGTTTCCTCTTCTGGAGTAAAAAGCAATACGAATATTTAAATACAGAGTGATATGTTTCAAACATGTTTTCAGCGTCTACTTTCTAAGTAAAAAGAGAAACAGAATAAAGTGAATACAAAATAAATTTCTCGATAGTTGGCCGTCAAAATGAAGGAAGAGATTACGAGATCATCACATGTGAAATTACCAACACAACTTCAGTGTTGCATGTAGAGCACCCAACAGCCTCCATGAGGGGTTATATTTCTTTTCCCATAAAAAGAAGTTAAAGCATTCAGACGGAAATTAAATCCAAGTAACAAGTCACACCTCCAATGAAATGTTTGCTTTGCTACTTTTAAATTGTTACCTTTCTAAAGATAAACATTGATTACTGCATACCATTTCATTTTATGTGTATATTTTTCATAGCACACACCTATCATCCAACAATGGAACCTTTAACAAAATGATTTGCCCTGCATCTCCTGCTGATCCTGGGGCCCCAACCTGAAGGAGAAAGAAGTTACGCATAATTAGTTATATTCATGTTTTAAATACTCAGATTGCTGATGGCCATTCCTTGTCATAATTTATTATCTAAATTCCATATATGAGGCAAAGGCGTCATGAAAGATATGTTTTAAAAGGCTATTCTATTTTTTTTCATTAGCAGAACTAATTGATTTGGAAATGAGTACATTTTCCTTACATAATGAAAACATCTTTTGATCTGTGAATATAACAATTACTGTTCCCTTTTTTAAAAGGTAGAAAATTATTTTTCTCATTTACTAATTTCTCCTTTGGCTTAGTAACCATGAACCTAAACAGAATCATTCTTACTTAAAATTTCCTATGGTGCTATATATTGTCTCTCTTAATTAAGCATTAATAACATATATGACACACTAACAAAGAGAATTTGAAGTTAGAAGGAAAAGCAATTCTGAGAAGTCCAATTCCATATCTCTTCACGTAAAAGTAAGGACCTAATAGGGCCCAAAATTTAGCTCAGTGGCGCCAGCGCCTGCCTGGCAAGCTCAAGGTCTTGAGTTCGATCCCTGGTTCCGCAAAAAAAAAAAAAAAAAAAAGATCTGCTGTTAGTTAAGCTTGGGACAAGTGTGATGTCAAATGTCACTGTAGCACTAGAAGGCATCCCAAAATAAATGTATATAATCTCTATTCACTAGACATTCCTTGGGAGTTGGTTTCAAAGGAAAGAAACCAGATCCCATTTCCCAGAGAAAATAATAATGGAGACTGATTTACATAAAAGTACATTTTTCCTTACTGTAACATTTAGCAACAGAAATTCATTCAGTGTCTTGGGGAAAAAATTCCTAGTGTGCAGTTTGTGCATCTTTTTAAGTTTATACAGGGAGGAGATGATTTATATAGTAGTCAATATTTAAGTTGAATTTGGGGAATCGTATTTTATGCAGGAACAGTAGATTTGATGAACTAACAGTTCCATTGAAAAGAAGTCATGAGTACTGACTATGAGATCTGAATGTTAATAGATGATGAAGGGTGGGAGAGATCTGGGCCACATGCTGTGTAATATAGTGTGACTAGTGCATATATTTAGTCAAGATCAGTTTTACTCAGATGGAGGAAAAAATGCTTTGTTTCAATAATGGTACTGAACCTTGAAATTCAGTGTAAAAGTATTATTGAGTAAATAGTTATTTTCTTTATTCAATGGATATATATGTTACTCTAAAAATCACTAAAATGTATAACCCAAAAGTCTGGAGAATATCTCTACATGGTAAAGCAGAAAATGTATTAATTAATCTCATTTTCTGACATGTTTGGTTCCATTAGATACACACTTCAAGGAAAAAGCAAAATTTAAGAGAAGAAATAATGTAGGGGAAAAATTAGAGGTTAATTGCCTTTATTTATCTCACAGTAGTTTTGACAGCTTTTATCCATTAAAATACGTGCAAAATTGGATGATTATGTTCTTGCTAAAGTTATGTGTTTTGAGATATTTTATTGTCAACAATGAGATTTTAATTCTATTTGTAATCTGAAAAAGCTGATTATATTACATTTATAGAAATACCATTTGTTATATGTGTTCACTGTTGTGCTAAAAATATTCGATGTTTTCCTTATAATTTTCCAATGGAATATGTACTTCACAACAGTTTATTTAGAGGAAAGGAGTAATAATCACCTAATAAGCACTTCTTTATTTTCTTATAATTTTGTCTCTTTAGTAAGTAAATAAAAACCTTATAATAAATATATGTACTTATTAGAGTAAATATATATTATACATATTTATAAAATCACTATAAAATGTAGACAATTTTCCTATCGCTTGTTATGTACAATAAAAATATAAAGAGATATAGATATATCTTAGAGTAAATACAAATACATAGATATATATTTTTATATATCTTAGAGTAAATAAATATACAGATATATATATACATATACATGCATGTTTATATTTTCCTAGTGGTGTATAATTAAGTTACTCCAAAATATCATAACCTAAAATAGCAAACATTCATTATTTCAGCAGTTCTGTGGATCAAGAGCCTGAGAGTTGTTTACCTGGGTGGTTCTGACTTAAGAATCTCTCACAGGGCTGGGGATTTAGCTTGGTGGTTCTGCCACCTGCCTTGCAAGTGCAAGGTCCCGAGTTCATTCCCCGGTACCAAAGAACAAAAAAGAATCTCTCACAAGGCTGGGATCAAGTTGTGGGTTACAGCTAAGGTTTAACTGGAGGAGGATATTCTCCCAAGTGCATCTGTGCAGTTGTTGGGAGGCCTTGGTTCTTTACCATGTAGCTTCTACACAGGGCTCCTGATGATAGGACAGCCAGATCCCTTAAGTGGGGAGAAAACCCAAGGATAATCCCAAATGCATCCAAGAGGGAAGATACAATCTTTTATGAAATAATATACCAAATGACATACAATTTTTTGCCATATTCTACTTGTTGGAAAAGAGTCGCTACATCCATCTTACATATAATCAGAAGTGAATAAGTTCTAATTTTTGAAGAAAGGGTTATTGTATTAGTTTTCTATTTCTTCTGTAACAATTTGCCACAAACTTAGTGGCTTAACAAGCACAAATTTAGAGTCTTACCATTCTGCAAGTCAGAGTGTAACACAAGTTTCACTGGGCAGAAGTAAAGCTATTGGCAAGACTGTATTCCTTTAGAAGAGTACCCCAACCTTTGAGGTATCAGGGACCAGTTTCATGGAAAACAGTTTTTCCCCAGATGGGGTGAAGGGTGTGGGATGTGGTTTCGGGATGATTCAAAGAAGTGCACAACCTAGATCCCTTGCATGTGCAGTTCACATTAGGATTGTGCTCCTGTGAGAATCTGATGCCATAGATGATCTGACAGAAGGCAGAGCTCAGCAGCTAATACCAGTGATGGGGAGCAGCTCTTTTCTTTTCTTTTTTTTTTTTTTGTTAAATTCTTTTATTGGTACATTTTAGGTATACAACACAATTATGTTTTTCATTGGGAATTTGTACCTTCACATGATGCATCTTGGTTCTTATTTTTTCCCCATTCCTAGCCCTCCCTTCACCCCCTCCACCCTTCCCTATTTACAAAGACTTTATTTCCATTTTTTCCATTTCTCAGCATTTTTCCTTTCCCTTTCCTTTCCCCTGCCCCTCCCACTACCCCTACCCCTTTGGACCTTTTCTTCCTATTTTGCATTATCAATTATTCATTCTAATCATTGGTACATTTTAGGTTTACAATATAATGACATTCATCATTGGAAATTTGCACCTTTACATAATCTCTCTTGGCTCTTATTTTTCACCCTTGCCCAGCCCTCCCTTCAACCCCTCCATCCCTCCCTATTTACAAAGATTTTGTTCCTATTTTTTCATTTTCTCATATTAATCCCATTCCCTTCTATCCTTTCCCCTAGCCCTCCCACTTCCTTCCCCTTTGCCCCTTTTCTTCCTATTTCACATTACCTATTATACATTTTAATCCTTATTTACACTTTGAGTTTCTCACACCAGAGAAACTATTTGTTATTTATACACATGTGTCCTATTTATTTCACTTAAGAGTATTGCCTCAATGTGCATCCACTTAGCTATAAATGTCCCTAATTTCTCATTTTTTATGGCTGAGTAGTACTCCATTTTATAAAAAAAACCACATTCTCTTTATCCAGTCAGGGAACAGCTCTTAATATAGATGAAGCTTTACTCATTAGCCAGCCCCTCATGGCCCACTGTGTAGCCTAGTTCCTAAGAGGCCACGGACACCTACCAGTTGGTGGCCTGGAAGTTGGCGACCCCTGCTCTAGTGTCTGTGGAGGAGAATTTGTATTCCTGTCTTTTCCAGTTTCTGGAGGCTTCTAGCATTCCTTGGCTAGTGAAGTGATTCCCTTCTTCCAAAGTCAAAGTCAACAATTGTGGGATGTGTCCTTCTCATAAAGCATCCCTCTGACCTTCCCTTCTTCCTGCCTTTTCCAGATGTAAGAACTACTGTGATTACATTTTAGCCCACCCAAATACCCAAGCTAACCCCTCTTTTTAAGTCAATTTGCTATGTAATGTAACATATTCACAGGTACAAGGAATTAGTGTTCATGTCTTCAGGGCACTATTAATCTGCCTACCACATGTGTCAAATAATTTGTGGATATATGTTTTAAACTGGCATAGGAATCAGTCACTATCAAATATAGTTGACCTACAGAGGTGCAGGTTCTCCATCTGAAGACTCAACCAAGTGTGGCTTAAAAATAATGAAAAAAAAAAGAATAAAATAAAAATCCTGGAAATTCCCCAAAAGCAAATTTGCCACATGCTCAGCCAGACACTGAACCCACACAAATGAAGTGACATGTGGGCATGCCCTGCTGTAGCCTCCCACCATTTCAAAGATCATCAGTCTCCAGCACTCCTTATTTGAGTAATGTTTGCCTCAAGTCTCATTTGTATGTTAGCTAATTGGGCCAACAATGGTTGTGTCCATATTGAACATATATAGCTTTTGTTTCTTGTCCTTATTCCTCAAGGAATGCAGTATAGCAACTATTTACATAGAATTTATATTATGTTAGGTATTATTAGTAACTGGAGGTGATTTATATGGGAGAATATGCAGAAGTTATGTGCAAATACATTCTATAGAAGAGACTGGAGCATCCACAGATTTTCACTTTTGTAGGTTGGTACTGGAACCAATTCCCTGTGCACTGAAAGATGACTGTATATATACTAGCTATGTGGTCTTATGTAAATTAGTCTTCTCTGTTGTGTAAGATTTTTTCTACAAATAAAATGCAGAGAAAAAATGTTGATATTGAGTACATATTGTGCAGATTAATTTATAATTCGGAAATTGATTAGGTATTTAATTTCTGATGTGCAAAATCTAGAACATTTTTATGAAGGGTTACCATTAACCCTGTTAAATATCTGTAGGCTTGTCTTTTTGGTCATCATTAATGAACAATATTTCTTTAAAGCCTTATTCTAGACACTTCGCTAGAGATTTCTACCCCTGAGCCCTCTGAAACAGTAATCTAACCTATACATCAAGGATCACTTTTAAGGAGTCACTTACTGTCCTGGTTTCCTAGAGAAAATCCATAATAATTAATTTAAAAGCCCTTTAATAACAAGGATGAATTTTATTCATAAACCTTTTAAGAGTCCATAAATTTATTTATCCATGTATATTTAGATGTTTCTTTAAAATTAAAACTTGTTATTGTTACTATAAAAATAAATCTGTGCAGGGGCTGGGGATTTAGCTCAGTGGTTCTGGTGCTTGCCTCACAAGCACAAGTTCCTGAGTTCGATCCCCAGTACCAAAAATAAATAAATAAATAAATAAATCCGTGCAATCAATAGTATTGTAAATGTAGTTTAAAAATTCAACACTGAAGATAAAATTATGTGTTTCAGTGATAATATGAACAGAAATTTGGATGAAACAGAATGGTGAGGAAAATAGTGCTCTTAGTAATTTAGGAAACCTATGGAGTAGAAATGTACTTCGAGTTGGTTATGGTATAATCTGCAACTGCACCTAAGAAACTGTGATAATCTACCAATTTACATTCATATATAAGCTGAATTGTGTTACATTTTATAAATATTTTATTATATACAGAAAACAGAAATGCTTTTATGTTTTTTAGTGATAGATTTAATAATGATTACAAGGAAAATATCAGTATGTTTTTATAGATAAACTCTTACTGTCTCTATGGGATTTTGGAAATGTTTGAGCTTTTGAAGACATATCTGATAAATCCTTTAAATTTTGTTTGGAATATTAAATATTTATTAGTTAGAAGTCTCTCCTCAAAAGTTCATAAACTTTTTAAATTTGTATTTTCTTTAAAATGTCAGTGATTGAATGCAAATCTCATTAATGAGATGCAAATTTATTCTTACAAAAACAATGAAGAGGAAATAAACAATGAGAACTCTAACGAAATGTAAGATTTAGTTTTATTGCCTATTATTATGCTTTAAAAATATCTCAGGTTGAGGGAAAAGTCTTCTATTACAGATCCTATTTATAACTAGTTATCTTCCACACAAGAACGGAATGAAATTGAAATGCGTGCAGTTTTGTAGCATCTACAGTTACTGAGACATTCAGAACAATATTCAGACATTTACAAGTTTTATCCTATAAAAGTGTGTCAAAAAAGTACTGTGTGAATGGAAGCAAAAAGAATCTGTGAAAATATTTCAACTGCAATATTTATGCATTTTTGATATAAGAATGGAATCTGGAGTTGCTTCCACTTACCATAATTAGCTTTAAGGTTACCATTTTCCTCCATATCTGTATAAGGAAATATTTTAAAATTAGAAATAAATTTATAATGTCATTTGAAAATGTCAACAGTGTCAAAATTATTAATGACACAACGCAACTTTGAAAAATTCTATGAAAAACTAAAAATAAGAATATAGAAAAGTAAATTTTACAGAAAAATGCAAGTGTCACAGTGTATGAAACAGGTTAAGTCAAAGAAATTAAAGCATCATGGAAAAATTACTCAGATTACATTATTTTTAATATTCAGATAATCAACCAAAATTCATTTTGCTTTACTCTAAATATATTTATTAAAAGGTTTGTCTTATGCTCTCCTTTTACTCTAAAATGACCTATTTCAATGCTGAATTATAAGCTCACCCTAGCTATAAACATGTTCATGCCTCAGCCATATTAAATCTCTGAAGCTCAGATAATAGTTTCATTAATTCATTGCTTAACCATTAATATATTCAACAAACATTTATTTACCCTTATCCATGAGCTAATTATTTTTCTAGAGTCTTAGCATATACTTTGGAACAAAACAAGGATGCATGGCTTTATTTAGATGGTGATAGTTTATAAACAAAAGACATAATAAATGTATAAATTATCCTGTATCAGGAAGACATAATTACCTTGCAAAATAAAAATTGAAGCTGGGATTGTGAATGTGAGAAGTGGTAGGAGATGGCATGGTGTAATATTTAGTGAGAAGTTGGCATTTGGACAAAGAGTTGAAGGAATTGAGGTAGTTAACCATCATTTTGGGAGAGAACAACTCAGAAGAAAGGAACCAACTAAAGTGCAGCAAAAGGCAGGTTTGAAAAGCAGCCAGGAGGTTAGGATACTTGGAGAGGAAGAACACTGGAAAGGTGGTAAAGCAATCCATAGGAAGGGCAAGAGAAAGAACGGCTGGATAGAGAGGTGGTTATTGATACAGATGAGACAATTTGAAAATCCCCTACACAGTTCTGAATAAGCACTAGCTGGAAGAAATTGTATCAGATTGAATATTGTGTATTGAATGTATTGAATAGTGTGTTCTTTAACTTTTTTGGCTCTTTATAGTTAAATATCAGGTATCCCATTTCTCTTCTGCTTTGGGGAAAGAATCTTCCGGTAGGCTTTGTCTGTTTTGTTTCTTTAAATTTCCTTGATTCTTTGCTCTGTCTTAAGTTTGCATTCTAAGTCAAAAGAGCTCTTTGAAGTTTTACTTTCTCATAGAATTCTTAAGAATAAAATTTAATTTAATTGCTTTCTACTTTATCTGATCTTAGAGACTTTATGAAAACATTGATCTTTTAAGTGAAATTGCCAAATATTTGATAATTGGGCAATAAATCATGCAGGTCTTATTATACACTGTGGAATTTTTTTAAAAATTAAAATCAAGGGCCGGGGATTTAGCTCAGTCATTCTGCCGCCTGCCCCACAAGTGTAAGGACCCAAGTTCGATCCCTGGTACCAAAAAAAATTAAAATCAAGCTTCGTCTACAGAATGTTTTCTTAGGAGTAAGAACTCCTGAAGCCAGAATCTTTGTCAACACTACTTATGCGTAATATTATCTTGTGAAAATAACACTTTCTGAACTTCACCTTCTACAAATGGGAATAAACAATAAGATCCACAGCACAAGATTATTATGAGTTTGATGTGTGTGAAAATTTGATCAACTCTTAACTGATATATAAATGCTAGCAACTATTATTATTATCAAAGATGGCATGAAGGTAGCATTATTACATTCTAAACCTTTTGAAAAGCATTTATCGAATGTCTTCCTTAAAAGCTTTATTTTTCCCTCAGAATTCTTAGTGCTGTCTTTTCAAAACATCTTAAAAATAAATCCTTTAAAGGATAATTGAAATGAGATATAAGCTAAATGTGTTATATTTCAGTGCTTCTCAAACTTGAAAGTATACGGCAATCACGCGGATGTTTTTCCAGAATGCAGATTCTGATTTGCTGAGACTGGGACATGGTTGGATTCTGCATTGCTCACAGGATCCTAGATGATACAGATATTTCTTCTCTTCCGAACACCCCGGGTGCTCAAGTTGTTTACTACTCTCCATATAAAAGACATTTAGCTTCCTAACCTTAACTCTGTCATTTCATTATACTTGTGAATTAAAAAATAACTAGACAGCAGTTGTATCACTGTTTACACTGAATACAAAGTTAACAAAAGGAACTTAGAAAAATAAGGTCTATACGTACACATATGAAAAGAAATAAATTAGAAAAAGAAGGGAGCAAAGCGAAGCAATAGCAAATCTTGGGTCTTTGCTTCATTAATGAGAGTTCTCAAAGAAACTGGTAACCCATGCTTCCTTGTTGGTTCAATTTTAGAATTTTTAAGTATATTTTGAACTCAAGTATGAAAATAAATAAAACTATTAGGATTTAAAGAAATTAGTAATGGTAAGTTTATGTGTTTATGATAACTATATGACTATATTATTTCTCACCATATAATTTCAATCTTTGTTATCATAACAGTCATTCCCACCATTGATATCAATATATCATTAAGTATATTTGTAAAATTGTTAAGCAAATTCCTGAATATATTCAGGATAGTGCTGGTGAACATTTATCTGAATTGTATTTTTGATTGATTTGGTAAACCATATCTTCATTATTAACCTTTGTACAGATAAATATATTCGTGGAATGTAAAAAACAAATTATTCAAAAAACTTATCTAAGATAACAAAAGACATAAAATAATTGAAAAATAATTATCTGAGTTGAAAGTTTTAGGAATTAAGAAAGTTCAGATGTGATAATTATTACCACTTGGTTTTGCTTTGTAATCAGTGTGAAAATGTGCTTGTGTTCTCTGCTAAAGAACTTTAAACTAGACTAGATATTGATTAAACATGCACCAAAGCCACAAAGTTTCATCAAGTTTCATTCCTCTTTTGTTTTAAGGCAAATTGAAGGTTTTTGATAATTAGTTAATAGGAGATTTGGTAGAAACAGCAAACTAAAACAAATAAAAGAACAGAAACAAGTTTTTATGGCTCAACTAATAGAGCCGAGGCCTCTACAAAATTTGGTAGAAGTGGTTCTATGAAACATCAATGCCAGGTAATTATATCAACTTGCCTAGATTAAGACACTGCAAGAAAGGTGATTGGCTCATAGGGGTATGATAGTCAACAGTGAAATTCCACTGATGTTCATAGCCGTATGTGCTGTTAGGTGAGGCTCAGTTGGAGGCATGATTTTGGAGGGTTTTTCACTCCCAGCCCTTTTCCCCATGTTCTGCTACCTGGCCACCATGAAATAGCAGCTTGGCTCTACCATGCCCTTCTGCCATGATGTTCCTGCCTGCCAGTCAGTTGATTGGATGGAAACTTCTGAAACAATGAGCTAAATAAGCCGTGTTCTTTTTAAAATTGTGTGTCAGGCATTGTCCTAGTGTTAGGAAAGTAGGCCAATACAACATCTAACTTTAGAATTGATACCTTGGGAGGAAACCTTCATATATACCAAGAACAGACCCTAACAGACATTCTCAGCAATAGAAAATGGGCACCATGATCTCAAGGAATGAAGTCTTACTTCTTTATTTGACACATCACGTCCTCTATAGTGAGTGACAGATTTGCCTTTCTGTGTGGTATCCTGAGCACACAGTATTCATTTTTGTTTATCCAATAGCTAGCACAGTACCTGACACATTTTCTGTGTTCAACAATTTAACCAATGGAAACAAGTGATCCATGACATTTTTTAATTTTCTTCTTGATATAACCTTTGGAAGAAATAGATAATAAATACAAAAGGGCATCCAAGTATATACATACACTTTTTTTCATTCCAGTTTCTATTGGAGAAAATAAATTTGGATCTAATAAGTCACACACAAATATCAGACTTACCGGGTCATTAGTGAGAAGTTCAAGTTTCCACTTTTATTTGCCCTTGCAAACAGAACCTGGTAGCATAGAGTATATTCTGGTAACAAATGGGAATTTGATCAACCAGTGATCTTTGCATTAGCATTCTAATAACCAGAGGCCAACGTGCCATAGTGCTGTGTCAGAACTAATTTATGAAAGCAGGTCTAAAGACTCATTACAGTGGTCACAATTCAGTGACTGCCCAGTAAAATTAGACTAAAGTTTCGTTCTCATAACAGTGAATATTTTAACGTATTATTAAGGACATTTTTCAAGTGGTAAAGCTACCTTTGATTCTGGGAAGGGAAAAACAACAAGAGTAGAAAGTCATTTACTTTGCAATAGAGAATTGGTTTTACTTTCGGCTTTTGGCTCAAAATCCTTCAGATATTTATATTTTAGAACACAGTGTGGAATGTACTTGGCATTTTCGAAATTTTTTCTTGGTGTAAAAGCACTGCTGTGTGGCTCCAGCAAACTACAGGATTATTACCTTGCCAGAAAATCTCAGGCAGCTCAGTTGTTAGTGGATGGAGCTTTGTTGCTTGCTGCTAGGCAAATCTCCCTACAGCACTCTTTTAACCATGTATCCTATGTCGTGTTGCAAATGCCCCCAGGAACTCATTGTGCATTGCGTTACAGGTTGCTATCCTTAGCTAAACTGAGTGAAGTGCCATGGAAGGTGTGACATCCAAAATCTGGCCAAGAGCAATGAGATATAGTAGGGACTGTTCTAGACTCCAAATCAATTCAAGTCTGCTGTGGATACTCAGATAGTCCCCTCCCCCATACAGGGTATCCCCTCTTCTGTTAGTTCAATGCTTGGCACGTAGGCTGTGCTCACTAAAGATGGTTATAGTGAACTGAATTAATGATATTATGAAAGCCATTTCATTTCTTAGTATTCAACCACCTTGTACATGAAATAGGAATAATAATTCTTGCTCTGCTTATTTCACAGGGTTGTTTCAAGATTCTAAACTAATAATAACTGAAAAATACTTTTTAATGGTTTGGTGTTTATATTTGGGTAATGTATGGTTATATGCAGTCACTTGTCAAACATAACAGACTGTTTTCTTTATCTCCTGAATTTTTATTCAGTGGAACAATAATGAATCTCTAAATCTTCTAAATGTGTACAATAAAAGACTGAATGACTTTTTCTCACAGTCTATCTGCCATGGCTGAATTATTTAGACTTCTATTTAAACCTGGGAAAGAGGAGGAAAAGAAGCTAAGAATAAAGATTTTCCTTTTAAACAATTGCTTCTGAAAAATACTGTTTTTAATTTTTCCACATTTAGAAGACAGCAGTGATAATTTAGATCCTCTGTTACAGTACAAGTTAGACATCACTCTCACATCAAGTTTATTTCTAGAAAATGATAGAAGACAGCTGAGATTGCCACTAGTAGAATTATGTTTATTGTAGCAGTATAAATCATATGTAGCTTTAAAAATTACATTAACATTTAAATTGAGGATGTTCCAAATCAAATCATTGGCAAAGAAAGATTAAATATTTTTCAAAATATTTCAGAGTCTCACAAAAGCCACCATTCTGGAAGAGCTCTGAGGTACTGGATGTTAACATGTGTGCTGTCAAAAATATTCTGTATTCACATATACATGAGAGAACATTTGAGATAAACATGGATAAATATGTTTCTTTGGGGGAAAAGGGTATTATCTGTTAATATGCAGGGCTTATATCCAGAAAAATATATACTATACAGAATTTTTACCAAACTATTTCTATCGTGATAAATTTAATAACCTACATTTTAACATCTTGTGAAACATTGCTTAAATAAACATCAGTTTCAGAAATGTTTTGACAAAATGTGTTTACTTAGCCACTCCAGAACCATAAGAGGATATACCTTCTCGCTTGTATAAATTTAATTGACAGTGGAATCATTGAGCACCTATGGATAAACAACCCTGCAGGATGCTGAAGAATGTATGAAACTGAATGAAATTATGACTACTTATTAGAAGTTTAAAATCAAAAGACAAAAATATTTAGAATGCAGTGCAATGGAAATGATCCAATAAAGCAAAATAGGTGGAAATTGTGAGTCACATTTGAGTATATCATAGGAAGTATCTTTCCAAGAGTCAAAAGCATGAAATAAGAGAATCCTGTTAATGCCATCTTTGGTACTTTTCAACCAAAGATTGGTCAAATGAATATATTTACATGTGCTGGTTTTATTTCTGCCAGTTTTCATTTCATACAATACCTGTATGTGTTTGCCTCAACTCATTTGCCTCAAGTCAAAATATATTGAGCTCATTCACTTCTCTCAGCTTCGTAACTTTACAGTTTTTTCATCTTGATACAATGGTATTGCTTATTTAGTTTTAAAATAAAGAAGGAAAGAGAATTGGCCAAATTTTTTACAATAGCTAATTTTTTTTAATTAACTCACTGTGAAAAGATGTAGTAGTAGCCCAACAGGATATTTTTTGATATTTCAGTCTCAAATTTAATATAAGAAGAATAATTTTTAGCATTTTTTCATGATAATTCAAAATTTTAAAACCAATATTTAAATGAAAACCAAGATCAAAACAGAGATGACTCTGTTCTATGATTTTTAGTTAAGTGCTTACAGAAGTCTCATAATATTATACAACAAAATGCAAATACTCCATCCAATTCTACATTTTGTTTCTATGCCTGGAGGTGGTGTGGGGGGGGTTACTCTGCACAGATGTGATACATAATGAATTTAAACAGAAATAAACTTTACCAAAAGACTTATTTAAAACGGTGCTTACTTGGTTTTATCAACCCTCACCATAGGAATTTGATTCTACAAGCCAGATAATAGAGTCCACCAGCCTGCTATATAGGAGCCTTTATAGGTAATTCTCTTCCATTACTAGAAATTTAACTGAGATTTTAGCAATATACCCAAATCACTTGTTCAGAAAGATTAAACCTAATGCTTTCTTGAGAATAATATAGAGTTCTAATTCCTAGTAGGGTTGGATATAAATCTGTAAATTCAGGAACTCAAGAAATACCCCTCCTCCCTTGTTTCTGTATCTAGAAAGCCCCTATCTTAGGGGAGTGGGAGAAAACTGAATCTTGGTTATTCTTCCTCCTGTCTCCTAAGTTCCAGGACAATCAGGGCATGAAAGCTGAGGAGATCTTTGTCGTTGGCCACCAATTTCCTATTATAGATACTCTTTACACTGTTCCTTGAAGGCCAGAAGCTCTTGAGGCAAGAAAATCTGAGCCTTGGCTTAGAACTAAGCTGAATTGTTGTGAAGACACAATTAGATCTTGTATTTTTAAAATTCAGTATGAAGGAAAGGCTGATTCATTCAGACCCTTCAAGGCCTTATGTCCACTATAATTACGTGAGTCCACTGCCCTACACCCTGACATCCTGTCTCTTCCACCCACTCTGTGGTTTAGAGGATCATAAACCAACCACACAGCATCACAGTGCAAAATGCACAATATGCATAATTTCAGTATTAATTTCTATTTGAACACCATGAAGTGTTCAGAAGGAACAAAGGATTTTCTTAGGCATTTTTAATACTTTTGAAAGGAGGCTGATGTCTGGAAATACTGAGTTTATTAGCCCATTACAAAAGGCTTTCTGTTGCATGAATTTGCTGTCAAAGCCCTAGGTGCATTTTCAAAACCACTGACAACACATTATAAAAAATGAAACAATGCTAAAATATTGACAAACTGGCCTCAAGCTTTTTATTTGCATATGAGAATAATTTTATATTTTCACTTTGAAAGTCTTTAGCTCTAAACTGGAAATATACAATTGAGCTCATGCTGTCTTCAAAAACAGGTACCCTCTACCATTATTACAGAGTTTATAAAAATAGTAAAATATATATTTGTTTCACTTAACTTTTTGGTCCAATAATATCACATCTAAAAGGTTCAGAAAGCCCTAATCTTGCTGTGACTTATTGAAAATCATGCAAGAGTCTCTTTATAATTCACTTTCAAGTCTGTCCTCTATTCAGAACCCTGAATTATACCCCATTCAAGTCAAATTTTAAGTCGTCCTTGGGACTTCGGATGATTTTCTCATACTCAGTAATCCACCCGTCACATGTGCTTTCCCCCCACTGTATGTGTGTGTGTATATATATATATATATATATATACACTAGCTCACAGTCCTACTGAAACCCCCTGCTCACCAAAGCTTAGGCGGGGGATTTAGCTCAGTGGTTTCGCCGCCTGCTGCGCAAGCGCAAGGACCCAATTCGATCCCCGGTACCAAAACAAACAAACCAACAAACAAACAAGCAAAAAACCCCCAAAGCTTACTGCTTCTCGCTTGAATATTTGTCAACATATAATTTATCATTTTCTTATTTCTCTTAAAATCATTACTTATTAATCATTTAAAATAAAATTTATAAAATATGTAGTTATAAAGAATAATGTAAACCCATGTTCCCTCTACCCATTTTAAGGAATACTATTTCATGATTCAATTTTTAAGTCTCTTAGAATCCTCCCAAGTCCTACACCTTATCTACCCTTTAAGAGGTAATCCTCACATGAATTGATTATCTAATCTTCTTTAATTTGATTACATGTTTTATTCCTACAGTGTTTACATTGTGTTTAATTTTGCAGTTTGATTTTCATAAAAAGGGAACTACTATCGGTGGTTTTCCATGACATCATATTTGTTTAGTGTTATGTTCTTAAGATTCATCAGTGTGTTAGTGGTGTTTCTTTAGGCTCAAATTCTCTTATCTCTTTCTCTCTCTCTGCCTGTCAAGATACATGTGTAATATTTTTGTTTCCACTGCACAACAATGAACACTTTGCTACATATCTGATGAAAAACATATGCAATGATTTTATTAGATGCACATACTTCCTACATTTCTTAAATTTTTTGTTTTGATTTACTTTTTTTTTTAGACAAAGTCTCACTGTGTAGTTTAATCTGGCCTTGAATGCAGCAATCTTCCTGCCTTGACCTCCTGAGTGCTGGTAGATCCTACATCTATTAAAAACTGCCAAATGATTTCCCGGAGTAGTCTTAATCTACACTTACACCAATAACATATACACATTCCAATTGTTCCAAAATCTCATCAACAGTTTATATTGTAAAACTTCATAAATTACTGTAAATTGAATAGGTTCCAATTGAATCTCATACTCTTTTAATTTGTGTTTCCCTCACTAATTATGTTGAGCTTATGTTTACCTACCATTATGATTCCTCTCTTTAAAGCTAATTTACTAGTTTTTGACCTAATTTTCCATTTAGTGTTTTGGCATTTAGTGTTTAGTGTTTAAGATTATTTTTCCATACTCTGACCTCATAAAATTTTTATATTTTTGCCTTGCACATTTAGGCATTAGCAATTGATTTTTAAGATATAATGTAAGATAGAGGTCCAATTTCATACTTGTCCTTTTGAGTAACCAGTTGTTATAATATTAAAAAGACTATCCTTCACTGTTCTAATGTTTTTAAGTTTTATACATTCATTTAAAATAAAAGTTGGTCAATTTTCTGTATATGATGCATATTTAGATATCTTCTTATCTATCTCAGAAATTTAATCATATTTTCAGCTTGTGAAGGCAAAGGATATGCTCCCATATTTTTGTGACCACCCCAGAATCCCATAGCCTCACATTCAGTTTGCTTGTTACAGTTTGCTATTCACTAAGTAAACATGGCCTGTTTTATGATTACATCTGTAAGGCTTCCTTTTCTATATAGGTGGAAATTATATCTTGGGATTCCCCTTATAAACAAAGTTCTAGTCCATATAAATGTTCACACATGTTGATAAATTTTTGGCCAAAAATGCAAATCAGTAGATTATCTCATTCTTTGTGTTTTTATTAAGTATCTGGATTCCCCTTACCTCATTCAACAATTTTTTATAGTACTTGTCACTTTCTTATTTATTATGTCTGTTTCTTACTATTTCCTTTCAATAATGTATAAGCTCCACAACAGCTGAGATAAAATTTATTTTCTTTTCAGTTAGTATATATTTGTAGTTCATAATGATTACATTAATTGCAGGGTATAGGTACATGTATAAAACATATCTTGGGCTGGGGATTTTGCTCAGCGGTTCCAGTGCCTGGCTTGCAAGCCCAACGTCCTGAGTTCGATCCCTGGTACCAATATATATATATATATATACATATATATATATCTTAATTCTTTTTATTCTCCTTCCTCTGTCTTGCCTCCTCCCCATCTCAAGATCTTGTTCCTATTTACCAAAGATCTATCTTTCTATTTCCTATTGTCTATCTTTTCTTTTGCCCTTTCAAGTCTGATTTTTGTATGACCTATCCCAGTGTCTGATATAAAGTAGGTGCTCGATAAGCACATGTCAAATGAATGAATGGCATTCAGTATTTTCAAAACAATGACAAGAAGAAGAAAGCTGGAAGATTTAATTTTCACAAAAGATTTAATTTTTTAAATCAATGCTATTTTCTTTTATGCTTTCAGATATCAATATGGCAGGAGAACCCAAACCATACAGGCCAAAACCTGGAAACAAGAGGCCCCTTTCTGCACTTTACAGGTAAGAAAACAAGCACTGTTTTATGACATGCAGTAGTGAAATTTCTTATAATTTATAAGGTAGTATGATACGAAAAACATCACCTATTTTTTGAATAACAATCTTTATTGGCATAAAGTATGAGAAAATGTTGTCAGTCAACATAGTATAGAGATACCGTGTAACACTGGTAGGAATCTCAGATGCCTAACATTCTCATGTCTATTTATGTAACCATTCTACGAAATAATTCTCTAATGAAAATCTCTAGTGATTCTACCTGACAGATAGAAAGAGCAATGTTGTTGACTATCAAGTGCAAGCCATGTAGTGTAGGTGTTTTACATATGTTGTTTAATTTTCATAAAAATCCTATGACCTGAGATTTAGTGCTTTAATGTTTTTATCAAAGTCTCATCACTGGTTAGTGGTAGTACTAGTACTCAAACCTGTGCCGTATCCCAATTCTTTCCACTCATTCACTCACCATCTTTTATTACAAAGTACATGTTTCTGTTAATACCTAGTTCTCCAAAATGATGAATATGGTTATGCGCTCCTTCAGACAGAAATATCCAATTCCTTTAGCCATTCCTAAAGTACTCAGTTTTGCATCGATTTAATAATGTCTTTTGGCCTCCACATGCTTCTGTTTACCAGAGTCCTTACCTATACTCAGAATTCCAGGTGGATAGAGTGGATTAGATTTAGCCCCTTTGTTGTTCTATATATACTTCTATCAAGTTAAATAAAATTGAGTTGATCTGGGGAAAAAGTGCACTGATACAACTTTCAATTCTTTAAAAACAGCCACACTGGGGAAAAAATCATATTCTGCTGTTAAACAGTATGTCCCCCTCATGTACTTTTGCCACTATTTTAAACTGTAAGTGCTGACTTTGCATCTGTCCCTGTAAAATTCCCTTTTGTTTGATTTAGCCAATTGTTCCAGGCTATTGAGATCGCCTATCATCCAATTTATTGGTTGCTCTCAGAGATACCTATCATCATTCCATCTGTAACCACAGCCAAAGAGCTAACATAAGTGCTAAGCAAGTCTTTCTAGTTTACTGATAGTATTTGAATAAAAGAGAATTAAGTTATACTCATATAATTTTAAAGTGGATTTTGTTTTGATAAAGTATAGTAAGGAGAGTGCTCATGAGAAGGATCTGAGCTATTTCCTTGTCTTTGTTCTCTGAATATTAGCAGAGCTCCTTTTCTGCCCTGCAGAGCCTCATATCCCAACAATAAAATAATAGTCAGAACTCCATCACTTCTAAAGTCCTATTCATGCCTACTATCCCAGGGGTCCTTAGTATGTGGCCATTAGACATTTTTAAAGGTACAGTATACTGAAAAGATATAGCTACATTTGTCCCTTTACTTTGGTTGTTTAAATTTATTTAATCCTAAAAATATATTTTCTATAAAAATGGAAAAAAACCCAGGAAATAACAAATGTTGATAACTAGATAAAGGACAACGTTTATAAAACTGAGCACAGCAAATTATTTTTTGATCAGATTCATTTTTAAATCTACACATAGAGCTATAGCTAATACAAAACATTTGGAAGTCATATATTCAATTATTAACAAAACAAGCTGGCAGTGCTTGTATTTGTTGTCGCTTTGTCTTGTTTTTCCTCTCATCAAAGAATTACCGGTATCTCTACAATAATGCTAATTTTCATATTTCCCCTGTTGTGGGATTGTTTTGGCTCCCTTATGAGAATGAGAGCTCATGACAAGAAGCAAATGTCTTTTTAACTGTTATCTCTCTTTTACTAAGTTATGTCGAATTATAAATTCAAAAGAATTAGAAGCAGAATTTCATTTAAACATGCTACATTGTATACAAATCACATTACTGGGGAATTGTTTATCCTATTTTCTTCTGTTTACATAAATGAAAGCTGAAATACACTGAAACTGGAAAACAGTTATCAAAGGGAATAAAGGATTGCGTGTGCAGCTGAGAAAGTCCTTTTATACACACTTTCTTATTCTTAAATAACTTAATACTTCTAATATTTTATGTTCATATGGGAAACTGCATTTTATAGACATTAATCATCCTCATCATAAAACTCCACAGGACTGTAATTATAAACAAGACACCCAAGTTTTCAATACAATAAACTGCTTGCTCAAAGGAAGATAACAAGATTAGAAACCAAAGCAGACTTGAAGTCTGATGATCTTGACATTAGATCATAGCTCTCTACATTAACTCACCTTCTACTATTTAAACAATGCAGATTACAAGAAACAGCTTTTTCTAGTTTTCAAAACCAATAATTATATTTCTGTATATGAATACTTTGCCAGCAAGCGGGAAAGACTATATATTAGTCACTTCATAAGAACAAGAGAATACCTATTTGTTTGACTCCAAGGCACGGATTTTTGAGCTTCAAGTTGTTTATCTAACATAATAGCTGTGTACTTTTTTGACTGTATAAAATTACATAATTGAAGTAAACTCAACTAGAGCAATGTATAGAATAAGGTAATACCTTGGAAAGGGAATTTTGATTTTCTAGTCTTTGCAATTTTGGATCTCTTTCTTTATCTTAAAAGTAAAAGCTGGAATAGTTCCATTTGTTCATTCATTCAGAGAAGATATATTTAATGTGTCTACTATGGTCAAGGTCAGTGGTTGCTGCTTTTCTAGGCAATTGGTACAGAAAATGTGAAATTGCAGGGAAAGGAAAAAGCACAATAAAATAAAATTAATTTGTTTATATAGTTAAGGGTAACCTCTAGTTTACCCTACTGCCCTAAACTGCTTTATCTCTGTAGACATACTCTGTTGGGGCCTGTAACTGATCTGCAGGCAGGCCTTCTTCACCACTTCATCTCCATTATCAATCACAAGATGCTATTCACATGGAATTTCCACTGAAGCCTAATTTTGTTTTGTTTCTTTTACCAGGATTTTTTAATTTAGTGAACCTTCATTAAGTGCTTACTATGTGCTTAACTAACATAAATACACAAAAGATGCAAAATAAAACACAGTGAGGTTTAAAAAATCCTTAGTCTTCCGCATGAGTTATATGCATAAATAAATAAGGAAAACCAGGGAGAGGTGTGCATACACTTCCATATTAAAATAATGGGAGAGTTACTAATTCCTCCCAAGGGAAAGAAAGTGAAAAATCTTGAAAAGCTAAATGTAGAAAATGATACTTGAGCCAACTTTTAATCAAACAGGCATTCACTCTGCAGACAAAGAGGAAGAAGAGAATGCTGAGCAGAGTAAACAAGCTCAGGGGCAGAAGCATGGGGATAAAGAAGAGCATCTCATGGTGAGAGCTAGGATACTTTACTTGGTAGAAAATGGGTAATGGGAACTTTACAGAAGTCCAGCCTATGAATACATCAGATCAAGGGATTTGGCTCTCACTAGGCAGACAGCAAGGAATTATTTGAATGTGGTGACTAATTAGAAATGAGGTTTGGGGGAGAATGAGAGTTAGAGATATCCAAGGTTTCTACCTTAGGGAACTTGGGAAAGACCACATGATTCAGACAGAAGAAATAGAGGACATAATAGGCAGTGCTGGGCTCAGGTGTGAAGTTCAGAGAAGGAAGCCAAAATAAATTATTTCAGTTGTAGACATGAATTCATCCAGACAGACAATTCATTAAAATAATACTTGCAATAAAAAAATTTCCCATTAGAGTCTTTTTATAAATGAAACATAATTAATCATTTGTGAACATTTCATAAATATTGGACCCAGTCCTAATGGTGAATAGCTTATCTGTTGTCTAGGGGAAATATTGTAACTTTTAATAAATTGTTCCTTCAAATGTGCTATGTACATTACAAAGTATCTATGGTACTCTAAAATAATAATTCACCCACAGGATGTAAGTTTTCCAACATAACAAGTTCCAAATAATGCTAAATAATTGCTAAATGAGAGTAATTGTAAGATGGTATTGCTTCTGCTCGTAATCAAACCTTCTCTCTGGTTTGAGTTACGCCAACAAAGGATCAGAGAACAAAGGCACTATTTGTTAGAGCTAAATAAATACAGATTTTCCTTCATCTATAGACACCCCTCCCAGTTCTAAAGAACACAGCTAAGCAAGACATGAAATATTTAAGTTTTATTCCATTCATTTCATAGAGATTATCAGCTACCATTCCCAAATATGGCTTTGTGATTAATATAGACATACTTTTTATAGCAACCTTTCTGCCCCACAGAGATGACCATGAGAATCAAGGAAATTCAAGACTCCTTAATTGCCAAGAGATAACATACAGCTACCACCATCAGCATTTTAAGATCATTATGATTGGTAGTGGTAGCCATAGATGTGGGGATAAGAACTTTATGGACAAAGCACTAGCCACATAAAGTGACTCTCCAACAAAATATCTCTGCTGATTTATTTTCTCTTCTGTCTGCATGAGTTCTGTTTTTGTCCTTCATAATGGCCTTGGCACATCATATGAAAAGGGAACCTTCGAGTCACTCAAATGTCTGCTAGAACCTTGGCAATAGAAATGAAAGTCATTGGCACTAATTTCAGCTAATGGTAAATTGCAAAAATCAATATGGAGGAAAAACATGTCCATTTTGTTGACTTGGTCAGTTTGCTGAGAAATGTTTACCAGTTAGCTATTGATCACTTTATTTATTTATTTCTGTCTCTTTCGATAACGTCAAGGATAAAATGCATTCCATTTCAGAAGCTGACTGCTTCCACTGCCAATCTCCCTTTGTAGTGGCAAAGGTTTTCTTCCATTTTACTTACCTAACCAGGTAGAGCCACTGAGAAAGCCAACTAGGAATGGACCTTCTGGCTTACAAAGTGGAGTGTGAGGAGGAAAAAAATGCTTTTTCCTGTTCCCATACTAATGCATCCTGTTCTTCAGAAACAGACCCAGGTTGTATGTTTTTAGCGGACTGTGTAGAAATTGCAGAATTTCTGCTCATAAACCAACCTTTTTGATGCAACTAAATTGCTAACACGTAGATACCAATATCTGTAAGAGAAAATACACACGAAAAACTACATATTTCTTTTTTTTTAATTAAATTCTTTTATTGGTACATTGTAGGTATACAACATTTCTCATTGGGAATTGTACCTTTACATAATGCATCTTGGTTCTTATTTTTTCCCCATTCCTAGCCCTCCCTTCACCCCCTCCAC
>NW_004624744.1:6778186-6822207 GCF_000247695.1 Heterocephalus glaber | reverse complement strand
GAGCAAAATCTTTGCTGTTATCTGAGTAATTATTTCTGATTTCATTTTTCCCAGATCCTCTTTTGTTGCCAGTTCAGAGAGTCCAGGTGGTTGAGTATTAGATTGTTCCATCTCGTTTCCCTTTGGGGTTGCTGTAGGTGATCTGGAAGTCTGTTTTTGAGGCTTGTTTATATGTTTTCTCATTTCCCCAGGGTGGGAGGGTGCTTCTGGTGCCCACTGGGCTCACCTTCTCTGCCCTAGGAGCTTGAGATGGCAGTGGGGGAGCTTCCTTCTGAGTGCTGGGACTGGCTTACCTTCTCTGCACTAGGAGGTTGGGATGGCAGCAGGGGAGCTTCCTTCTGGGTGCTGGGACCAGCTGAGCTTCTCTGCGCTAGGAGCCTGGGACGGAGGCAGGGAAGCTTCCTTCCAGGTACTGGGACTGGCTGAGCTTCTCTGCCCCTGTAAGAGTAATTTTTGAATAGATAGTAAATTGATATATTAAAATACATTTTTTATATATTTTTTCACAGACTGGAATCAAAAGAGCCTTTCCTATCTGTTGGGTGAGTATATGTCTAAAAGTTTCCAATATTAATTAATTCAAATTAACAAGGTCCTCTTAGATTTATTTCCAGTTACTTAACCCCATAATCAAACTTATAACATCTCATTACATGTAACATTTTAATCTAAGTTTTATAAAGACTTCACTAATACCTGTTACATCTTGTATCTTCTGTGAAAGCTAAACAGGGTATGGTGAATATCCACCTTCTCATCATGGAAAAAATTGCTCAAAATGGTTTTAAAAATTTCTCTAAACCATAGCTTCACACTTTCTAGTTTGTTTACCCACTTGTGTGTTTTTGCTTTATTCTACTGCTCTGTTTCTTCCCTTTCCTCTAATGCTGTCTTCAAATCTATATTTGAATTCACTCACAGTTCAGTTTTTTTCTCTAATTCACTTACATTAACTGCTATGCTGAACACCAAGCTCAGGAATCCTGAGGCAGAGTTGGGTCAGACTGATGCTTTCCCTGTCTGATGTCATTGTTCTGAGTTACACTGTTGTCCTCGTAATAATCTGTTGTTGATAAGGATGCACAGGTACTATTTTCAAATGTTTAGAATGAATTTAGAATCAGCAATGTTGTTTTTATCTGGTCTATCAAATAATTCTTTAATACATTAAAGTATCTTATGAAGGAAATTTGCATGTTCAGAATTATTGTAAATGTATTGAAAGTGTTGGAAGATGTGATCCAAGTGTAAAGGAAATTTTTCAGTACCTGATGAGCAAGAAAATCTTACTTATCCGTGGCCACAACCCTCATGCTTAGTAACCAGAAACATAAAATGGCATTAGATTTTTAAATGATCAGATCAATTCTCTTTTATTACTTTGTTCACAGCTCTGGAATATTTCCACCAGTTATTGAACAACGTGGTTCCAATTCCCTTCTACTCATAAAAGACTTTCAAATCATGGAAATCAAAATAATTGTTAGGGAAGGTGAATGAGAAAAATGAAGTATGTGCATTTTATTGTAGGACTTCATGAAAAATGAAAGGTCAAGTTGGAGTGGTCCAAAAAATATTACCATATACTGCTCTCCTACACATTGATCATCAGCTACTATTGTTAAAAATCTCTAACCCCAAAAGAATCTTTTATTTTGAATGCATATGTGTCTGCTCTGGAGTCAAAAGGGCTGAAATAGCTTCTCTTCATGCCTTGATTTATAGTTTCTCTGCAGCCTTTTTTGTTCTCTTGACTACTTTGAGATGAAATAATACATTTTTCATGGTATACCTCTGTTAAACAAGGGCAGACCCTAAGTAATTTTGTTTTAAACTTAGCAGAAGTTTAGCACTCAGTATTAATGTCCTGAAAAAAATGCTTCCCCCAAAAGAAAAATGTATAGCTCAGCAAACACTTCAAGTAAGAACATTGACACAACACTATTTAGATATTGCTCATTTTCATATGTCTTAAAAATAAACTGGGGTGAAACATACAACTCAAATTATTCTGCTGAATCAAATTGCTCTGCTCAGCTCATGAGAAATGTATACCCAAATTTCTCCATTCTTCTCCAAGAAAATTATGCTAAATAAAATCTCACCTGTTGCTGTTGAACAAAAGGATGTTGTAAAAATGAACATAGTGGATTACATAAACCCACCAGACCCCAGGAAGTCTACTATAAGAACAACTATTCAGACTTATGGCTTCTAATTCATAGTCACCTGCCAAAGGGAACAAGTGCAAAATCTAGTCTAGGGTATCAGATGACATGTGAGAATATAATACTAAGTTTGTCTCCTACATGCTTCCTTTACATTAATTTTAATTATATGTTCAGTAAAAAAAATGCATGTTATATTATTGAATAAATTACTGCTATATTGCATACTTCTCCCCATTACCTTCCAATGTCTAAAGGTATTTATTAATATATATTTCTAAATGTAACTTTTATCCTTAGAGTCTTTGACAGTTATAAAATAGCTACATTAGTTTACCATTGATGGTGACCCTTTTAGAGATGAGTGGCCAAACTGTAACCCAAAACCCACATATATATCACAAAGCGGGGGCTGGGATTTAGCTCAATGGTTCTGCCACCTGCCTTGCAAGCGCAAGGTCCCGGTTCGATCCCCGGCACCAAAAAACAAAACAAAACAAACAAACAAACAACAACAACAACAACAAAATATATATATCACAAAGTGCCAGCTCTACACTACTGAGGTTTTAATGTAGAAAAAACAACTCATACATTAATATCTTTTGTCTTAAAAGAAAAATAAGTAACATGCATGCTAGAGGTTGGCCACCACTGGTTTAGGCAATTACCGAACCCCCAGCCTATGCTCCAGGTATTTATTTGTAAAATAGAGACTAAATACAATAATTTAGGTTAAGCATTTAACGTTACTATTCTTGGCACATAAGAATGTCATGAATGTTACCTGTTATTACAGTTCTGGAATTCATATATTATGCTGTAAATGCTCAATCAGAGATCTCTGAAATACTTCAGTGAATAAAACTCCATTTTCATAGGCAGTGCTTTAAAATACATGTGAAAACCAAAACAAGTTTTATAATAGAGAAAAAAATAGAAATTGTGATGAAATGAGCTAGCAAACAAGATGAGTATGGTCATTGTTTCAATTTTTAATGATGAGTGCTTAGAATTATCATATGATTTTTATAAATAGGAAATATTGATACATTTTATGTGCATTTCTCCTTAGAACAGCTGAATTTTTTCTTGATAAATGTGCAATATTTATTTTGAAATAAAATTTTAAAATGTTACAATATAAACTCATTCTGAATATACCACTGGAAATAAACCTTCTAAAAGTTATAATACCAAAAAATATTTGCTTACTGAGAAAAATCAGGGATTTGCCAAACAAAGTTGAGTGAAATTTCAGGTCTCAGATCTTCTACTTTACATTTATGTAAGAAACATTTGCCCTCAGATGCATGAAGAAAGAATTAATAAAATAATGATATCAGGAAAAAAAAGAAACTGTAGTCTTTTTCCCCAAAGTATTTTCCCTGTGACATATTAGAGTGAGACATGAAGGCTCATGCCAGACTGATTCTCTTTGCCCAGAGCAGGGCAGTAGATTACCTGCGTGGTTCTATAGTAGCCAGCCTCAGAGCCACTGTCTTTAAACTGTCATCCTCCTTCATCCTTCCCATACACATACACAAGTACTCTTCATAGACATTTACAGTCTATGGAATCTCCTCAGAAACTTTTTGAAGTATAACTTTTAAGGCCCCTGCCTGTTTTGGATGCATATGATGGAGGTGACCACTCTGACCTAGGACTGTCTAAGAATTCATCATCAGAGACCAGGAGAGATGTAAGGAGCTTGCAAGGTTGTGCTATGAAAATCTCCACACCACCTATGCTGAAGTGTTTAAAATCTCATTCTGATGTTGTCCTAGACCTAAGGCTGAGATTATATTAAATTTCAAAATGTTAAAAAATATCATTTAAATATTTAAAAACTGATAAACATTTGTTAACTATTAATAGTTATTTTAAAATCATTATATACATATTTTGACATATAATATTCATAAAGTATTATAAATTTATTATAAATATTTAATATTGAATATATGGTGATACTATTTTAACTAAAATAAATTTAAATATTAAAATTCTTGTCCATCTCAGTTAAGTTTTAAAACATAAGCTAAGTAATGTTTTTTTAGTGTGAGGCTCACATTCGGTGGCTAAACAAATACTAAATGGCTAATTATCTAATCATCTTTGATATAATATAGAGTAATTAATAAAAGTTTGCTTGCAAAAACTTTTATGAGCCATCAGATAGATCTCAATTTGGAAATGAGCTGGAAGAGGAAAGGCCTCAAGTTTGCATTTAGAACAGTAAGAACAAAGTGTTCATTAAGATTCTAAGATATTAATCTTAGCTTAAAAAAAGTCTTGCCTTGAGAAAGCTTTGTAAAGCTTTCTAATGAAAAATACAGATGAAGGAGAAAAGAAGCTCCCACTCACTTGAAGTTTGAGATTCCTGTTGGAGAAAGACATGCCAAGGCAGTGCAGGATTTCTCTTTCAAGTACAAGCATGGACTGTTGACACTAGGCAGACACTGAGCCACTTTTAAAATACACTCAAGGAGCCGGGTGTGGTGGTACATGCCTATAATTTCAACACTTGGGAGGCTGAGGCAGGAGGATTGCTGTGAGTTCCATGCCAGCCTGGGCTACACAGTGAGTTCAAGGCCAGATTTAACTAATAGCAAGACCCTGTCTCAAAAAAAAAATAAAATAAAATAAAATACACTCAAGGCACCAAAGGAAAATTTCCATATGAATTATTCTTACCTCTTCTATGTGCAGTTGACCTTTATAAAGAAGACTTTTAATATGGGTCAGTTGTAGTTTTTTAATTGAAACTTTGAGTTACATTAATCTTCTAATTGATGAGTTTTTTTCATGAGTAGCTTTATTATGAGAATTGATTATTACATGGGTAAATATTTTTTCAGATTGTTTTTACTAAATCAGCATAATTTAACTAACTCAGAACAACCTAAAATTTACTTTGTACACCTCAGAATGTATTTACTAGGTTTGGTTGGGAGATCTTCCAAAATATGGCAAGGAAAAAAATGACCATTATCTCTTTTGTGGCGCTGGCACTGAATGAGCTGATGATGGCTCAGCTAAGTCCAGATCACCCAAGTCCCTGAGACATATGAGATCTATCACAAGGTTTCTTAACTTATTTTTTGAGTCTTAACTGAGATTCCACAAAGTTCCAATAAGAAGTAAACATTGTCAGGACAGTGAAGCTTGGCTTGCATCTAAAACTGATCATGTAATTTTTAACAGCTGTATTTTATTAAATAATTTTCCTTGAAAATTTCCTTCCCTTTCTTTTCAGTCTTGAACCTGAATTTGAATTTTCAACATATTTCATCTGTTATGAAAAGTTTATTAACTTTGACATTCCTACTGGGTTAAAGATTCATTCTCTTTTACTTTTATCCAGGTTTTTAGGAGACTTTATATTTAATAACAGGTGCTATACATTGTTATACAGTTATTCACCTGCTTTAACGGTCCAAATTTAGTGATTTGGTTTGCTTAATTTAATACCACTGTGACGTTTCCTAGAGAGGTGGCTTGGACAATTTTGTTTAATTCCTCTGAACATCCATTTTCACACCTATGTTAGTATCTAGCTTTTATAGTTGTTATGAATGGGCTCATACTCAAAGTGCTTAGAACAGTATCTTACACATAATTAACAAGGAATAAATTTCAACTGCAATTAATATTCTGTACAACCAATCATTAAGTTACATTATAAAATTTTTCTAAAGAAGCAAGTTTTACTGAATCATAGAAATTCCATCTAGTTAAGTCCAAGTGTATGAATATTCTAGAAGGGTGAAATTATGATTGAATTCTGGGGAGAGAAGTTCAGAAGACAGTAAAATCAGTACAGGAGTGAAGGATTGCCCTACTGAGGGAGATCACTGATGAAGAGAGACAAGAAAACATAGACAGTTCCTGAATGAATATACTTAGATTTATATAAACTATGGAGTACAATATTATAAACTTTAATAGGAGGAGCAATACTGATTTAGAGATGATTGGTAGTAGAGCATTACAAAGCAAAAGAATTATATGAATTCTGTCAAATGATTGGTTTCTACCGATTATGTAGGAATTAAGAGGTTGTCTTAATTTAAGAAACCAAAATTTTAAAAAACTTGTCCAGATTGTCAGAAAAATTTTCAAGACAAAAGGTGGATCTGTGTTTATCCTCCAAGAGAGTTAAGAATTCAACAGAGAGGTATTAAGAGTAGCATCCCTGTCAGAAGGCATTGGTGAGTGTCAGCAGAGAGAAGGAACTATATCAACCATATCAGATACCCCAGTCTAACAAGCTGAGAAGGTTCGTAAAAAGACAAGGGAGAGACAAGATTCAAACATTATGGTATGGATGCATTGAGGGAAAGATAGCTTCTGTCTAAGAGAGACAGAAGGGGGGCCAGAAAATGAGTTGCCCACCCACCCCTCCTTTCAAAGGTGTTTTATACTCAAAGCCATGAGGTGAGATGGGTACAAAGTGGGACAAAACTATAAGACCCAGTGGAAAATTACAAGGTGGACATGAGGTGGGACAAAATCATGATCAACCAATAAGATTACAAGTCCAGTCATCCAGGTAATATTGATTAAATGGGGATCCAATGGGAAAATGGGAAAACACGTCAAACAAGTCAAAGTACAAGGAGTTTCCCCATTTAGACTACAGATCACTGCTATTTATCTGTAAGGGAAGTAGTACCTCTTTTCTTTCTTGTTTTTTTTTTTTTTTTTTTTTTTGGTACTGGGGATCAAACTTGGGACCTTGTGCTTACAAGGCAGGGTGCAGAACCACTGAGCTAAATCCCCAGCCCCCTCTTTTCTTTTTTATAATGCTAGCCAGTGAATGTGCCTCAGATGTTCTCCATTCTGGCTCCTTGATTGTCCTCCATGTTGGCTTCTTGAAGGCTGGTCTTGTCTAACTGCCTACAAGGTATCTAATTAACTTACCTATCTACAGTAATACTGTCCATAGCAAGGTATAGCCACTTAAAAAGCTATTGCAATCTTTCAGACATGACTTGAAAAGAAACAAGATTTGAACTGAATTGAATAAGAATGGAAAGGAAATGCATGATGAAATACCATTTTCTTTAAGAATATCAAAATTAGTGAATGATCCTTTCATGGTTTCTCAGGTGGACTGGGTAGGATCATGGTGACAGAGTGACGAGCTGAAATCCAGATACAGTATAGAAATGAAAGGAAGGTTAATAAGAAAATGACCCTAAGCTTTAAATATGATCATCTGGCATTATAGAATCACTAATAGCCAATTCAACACCTGGATTTTGTTGGTGTGGTTTTAATTTTCTCCTTATCTTCAGGGAAAAAAGGGATAAAGAGATAAAGACAATTTCCGTCTTCTGAAAATTTATTTTTTGTTGTTTTTATACTCAAACAATGCTACCACAAAATTAATGATTTCTTTAGAATCTGCACTTGCTTCATTTTTTTCCTGGGCCCTTCGGGCTACTTCTCTGGAGAGCACACAAAGTTTCCACAGCACTATTTTTGTAATCTAAAGCAGTTGTGCTTTCAGGCCTGATGCTACAACTGTACTTTTAATTTATCAACCTGCCACTCAGTGAAAGCCTGTGAAAACAGTTGAAAGCTTAAACCAATCATTTATTTCTGCACCTGTCAATGACACTCTTCTGTAGTTGTCAAAATCATTTAAACTGCACCCTGATGGCATATACAATATCACCAATAAATTGGGTAATCAATCATGTTCGCACATATTTTGACAGTGGTGTCTTGAGCACAGAGGCTTTAGGATGTGTTTATAAGAAGCAGGAGCCCTGTACTCTTCAATAATAAAATACAGTACAGTCATCAAGAAGAGTCTTCCTCAGTCCCTATAAATAAAAAAGTCTCCAGAAACAGAGAGGCTGATTTTGACTGAAATGGTTTATATTTCTTCAGTGAATTGTTCTCCTCAGAAAAAAGGAAATAACTGCAGATTATAGCAGGCAAAATATAGTTACATGGAGGGAAGAAAATGCATAGGATCATTAAATAGATTTATTTAAGCTCTTCTTAGAAAGGAAGCAATAGTACAGTACTTTATAGCTGATGATATTTCAAAAATGTTACCAGTAATTCTACCACTATCTAATTTTTTTGATAAAGTGTTGTATTAACCCAAATATCACAATTCATGTCAATTCATATCAGTTTCACTTTGAGAACTGGTATTTTTATATATCATAGGCAACTTTTTCCTCCCCCAAATTTGGATGTTTGATCATTCACTGGTCAACCATGAAACATTAAATCCATTTAACCCAATAACAAAACTCTTGTCTTATAGGCTGTTTATCTGATTAACATAAAATACTGCTAAAATTCTAAAATTTAAATAGTATTGGCAGAATAGTCTAACTGTATCCCCTAAAATCTTATTTGTAAAGAAGCTCAATCTTTACTGCATAATGATTTTAAAAGGGTGAATTTTATGAGAAATCCTTTAAAGTCAATTGAATATTTAATAGTCATTTCATATCACACACATAAATGAATGTAAATTTTATATATGTATATAAAATACCATATATATATCAAATACTTACACATAAGAAAATAAAGCACACTTGACGTGCATAAGAACCCATTCATGAAAAGAGCTAAACTTTTGTATTGTTATGGAATCAAATTTAAAACAACCAAAGCTTTGAAAATTGTGTTAATTTACAGACTGCTATTGCTTCTTTATTGCTACTAATGCTTTTTTTCAAATCATGAGAAAATTTCTTTGTTGTTGTTATTATTGTTTTTCTATCCTGGGGATTGAACCTGGCATTTCATGAGCATTAGACCAGAGCTATTCAGTGAGCTATACCCCCAGTCCCTAATTATGAGCTTTCAGAAGCGTTATGTCACATCTGAAAAGGTCATCATACAATATAACTGATGAAGGATATGCACATTGACTATATTGAAGTACATACACAAATGTAATTAAATTATTTAGATGTTGTATATACAAATATACGAAGAGAAGGAAATTGATTCAATTTACCATAAGGTATTAATCCCACATACTTTTAAAATTAACCCTGAAAACAATCAACAATTGCTCACTAGATATAAGAATGCAAAATAAAATGTTTTTATTTCATTCATTTTACTACTTTTAGCCCACTCAAAGGAAAAAAAAACTAAGAACACTAGAAAATAATAAATTTCTTCTTTTTTAACACCATAAAATATACTTATAGCTGAGTTTCCAATTGAATCTCAACTATCTAAATAATTTAATAATTTAATAATTTTCAGCAGTATAGACTCATCTTAGTTTAAAATATTGATTATTCTGTGTAGCTCCAATAATATTTACTCATTCTCATGTAGATAAAATAAATATCATTCTAAATACAGTACTAGCAATCTGATATCCCCATAGAGACACACAGAACATTGGTGGCTGTTTTGAAATGGAGCCTCCCCAACCCTCGTCTGGGGCTTTTGTTGAAAGAGCTGGTAATTTCTCTTCTCAGTGTCATATTCATTTGAATCATTATGAATGTCTAAACAGGAGCTTTAATTATTCAGGAAAACAATCATATACATTAAAAGTTATTTATTGCTTTTTTATCTTAGATTTGCATTATAAAAGCACTAGGAAAGGTTTAAAGCTTCACTTCCCAATTACATTCCCTTCATCCAACTAAGAATGACTGATCGTTATTTCATCAATCTCAAAATGTGACCTTTTCAATACTTATAATGACATTTTCAAAGTACTGAAATAACTTGTGATTCAAAAGGATTTTCTACTTAAGTCTACAGAATAAATCAGTTATCCCAGTGTAATTGATAGCTGCCAAATATTAGCAAAAGCCAGACATCACTTATGCTTTAATAGCTTAACAGGAAAAAGAATAAAACATATTGAGTAGCTATTTTTTGGCATGCACCAAATAAGATAGATATAAAAATGAAGAGATATAAAAATGAGAAGTCAGCCTAACCTCCAAATGTTTCAGGTTTTTAGAAACTTTATTATTTCCTTAGTGAAATTTTTGCTAGGTCATATTTAAAACATTCCATTAGAAGCTACAGGCCATGTTGCACTTCAAAATGAAGTTATGTGCCTGTGATTTAATGCAATAGTAGACAATCCTTGACTACAGTTTCATCTTAACTTTAGTGAAAAGCACATAAAAAAATGAAACACTTGATGAGACATTTCTTTCATTTATTGGCTAAATTATCATATCATGCAGGCAATATTTCAATAAAGCATGTGTTACAGCCCAATTGGATCCTAAAATCTTGAAAACCTTTTTAAAAGTGAGGTTCTCTAAAGAAGCTATTTTAAAAATGTGTCCTGTAAATCATGGCCCTTTGATTATTCACATTAATCTCCGTAGAACTGTGTCAGGCTAACTACTCCAAATTCCCATGTAAGGCCACCAAGTCATAGAGTAGGAGGATATCCAATAAATCAAAGCCTTCATTTTAAGTTTCTTAAATTGCCAGCTCCAAGTTTTAAGCTCTGGAGAAAAGATTTGATAGTGCTGCTGGCCTTTGTGCAAGGAACAGCTTGTCCAATTTCATTAAGTACATCAATTCATTATTTGAAGGGCACCATGTGTGTGGAAAATATTGTGTGCTAACAATGTCCATTGCTATTCTGTACCAATGTAGGAGACAGGGACAGTTTGCTTTTAAATATTGAGCTTTTCTTACATATTGCAAAGATCACACCGTCAAGCCATCATTGCTGGAGAATTTAGTAAAGTACAGTATTTTGAGATTTATTTTTGACAATGTCAGATGAAGGAGGAACCAAATATATTTAGACTTAACTATCTAACATGTGCTGCCTATTCTTTTTGAATTCACTGTTAATTGTTTAAATCTCTAAAGTACAAGCCAGGGGTTACAAATAAGAAATGGATTTCATTCCATTTCATTCAAATGCAATTTCATTCTTATTGAGGCTTCATTCTCAGGTTCTTGATCTTTATTTTAGCATATCACTTGAGTTATATATTTAGATAGGATTTATTAAGTGTGAAACTCTGGTCAAGTCATATTGGTAGATACAAAACAAAATGTAAAGGTGGATAAAGATGATGGATTTCATGGGGTATTCAATAAAACTGCCAAGCAATACATCAGTATGTATCGGTTCATGACTGGATAAAAACAAAATAAAAGTAGATATTTAAAAATTTTTATATCATTTTGACAGTTCTATGATACCTAGGTGTATGAATTTGTACAGAAGTCTCACACTGTGATGGCTTGGACATTTTTAAATAAACCTGGTCATTCATTACAGTAAGTTTGGAAGCTTTGGACAAGACTCTCTTTGACTGCAAGGTAATAATTAATGAAGACAATAAAACAAATAAGCTGCTATCTATAAGAACACAATGCATTCACTGGGAACCCTAATTGACTGGAGAATAAAAAATTTTTAAAACAGGAACTTATAACATAAACTATGACTTTATAACTCTTAAAAGATAGGTAATAAAGTGTTGTGGGACTGTTAATACCTAATAGCTCACAAAGCCAGGAAGACTTGGCTTCTACTCTGGAGACAGCCAGGCAACTGGGCTGAACTAATGGGCATCTCAGAAGAGGCACTGGGGGAAACATGACTGAAAATAATCAATGACCACATCCAGGGAGACTGGAAAGTGCTGTGCCCAGCTTTCTTCAACTCCTTTCTATTCCCCCCCCTCCATCCCCTTTCTTCTCTTCCTCTTTCTCTCCTCCTCCTCCACCTGAGTCCTCTTTCCTTTTCACTTGCCTTCTGTTCTCCCCTCCTCTCCTCTTCTTTTCCCTCTCTTCCTCTCCCTCTCTTCCTCTCTCCTCCTATTTTCTTTTTTTACTTCTGCCCATGCTTTCTTCCGTCCCTCCTGCTTTTCCCTCCTGCTGCTTCTCTCTCTTTTTCTTCCTTCATTTTAAAAATATGTATGCCTTAACAAGGAGCTCCCTTTGCTTTGCAATGGCTCTCACCATTAGAGGGGAAATGAATGTATCTAATATGTTTACTGGCTGTCAGAAATCACATTAATTCCTAACTCTCCAACTTGTCCTCCTGTTCTCAGTTGATTAAAAACCTCTACCATTACTTTAAAGGCTTGCAGAAAAAAAAGAGAATAACTAAAAATTCAACTATTTTAAATATTGTACCAGAATGACATTTCTTTTAATTTTGAATTAGCAATTTATCCTCTCTAAGGAAACTGACCATCCCAAAGACCTACAGATACTGATATTTGACATCCCCAATATTTCTTTTTTTTTAAGTTTTTAAAGTACTTTATTTCAAAATAACTAAGTATAATAGTCCATAAAAAATCTGTATGTTTCTACTTCTATACTGTATCTATTAGTGTACACTTAGGTTTTAGATTCAATTTTGAACAGCTTTCAGGGTTTCTTCCAAAACGAGGCACTAAAAATATATACAGCAGGTGCAGTGGTACATGCCTGTAATCCCAGCCACTGAGGAGGCTGAGGCAGGAAGATCAGGAGATCAAGGCCAGCTTGGGAAATACAGCAAGGCCCTGTCTCAAAATAAAGATGTTTAAAAAATCAAAAATAAAAACATACATACACATACACTTACAAAAAGAAATATACTGAGGCACAGAAATGCAAAAACAAACAAACAGACAAACAAAAAAACCATTACATCTCTTGGAGCGAAGAGAATGAAGTATTCCTTTACCACAGGACGAAGCAGTGCTGACTGCAGAGTATTCGTGATTACAGCTAACTCCCCGGATGGAAAGGTGCAGAAGTCACAGCGGGTTTAGGGTGTTTTTTTTAAAGAGTCTCTGTAGTTTTCAGACAGAACATGACAGAATCAACAGGCTCTTTCCACATCTGTCCAGGCCACGTCACTCCATTTGGTTAATGTCAACTAAGACACCATTTCGGAGCTCAGGATCTCATCACAAAATCAAAGAAGGAAAATCAGACCCTGTGAAGATGCTGCATTTCAGCCTTAAGAAAATTCTTTGAAATCTGTTTTAAGTGTAGACCCAACCAAAGTCTCTGCCACCACCGTCCCCCAACGAGTACATCCACCAGCACGTGTGGCTTAGACTACCCGAAGGAGGTGGGGGCGCTCCTCTGCACGACGACGGTGGGCTCTTCTCCTTCTGTCTTTACTTGGGTTCTATGGCTTGGAGGGATTTCCGAGTGGGATATGAAGCTGTCAGAACCCACAAGGCCGCTGTCGGAACCATTTCGGGAGTGATAGGAGCTTACGACTACACTGCAGGATTCCAACTGGTTATTATTCGAATGCAAAGAATTCTCTGTCAGCGTCCAGTCAGAGCCGCTTGCATCCAGCGTTAGCGCCTCCGTCTCGGTGGACAGCTCTCCGCTGCGCTCCTCTCTTCTCGGGCCGCCTTCAGGGCTAGTGCCTAGTGCCGGGCACTGTCCTGCGGACACCTCCTTTGCACAGAACAGCACCTCGTTTTCTAGGGCAATTGGCTGACACGATGAGATGAATGTTACATATTTCGATTCGGGTTTTGTCTCTGAAGTGGCACTTTTTACCACTGAGAGCAAAGATTTGGGTAACATGTTTTTCTTCTTACATGGGTTCTTCTTAAAACAGCAATATGCAGATATTAGGATAAAAACTAGAAAGAGTAGTAAGGCAACAACAATCAGAATCTGAATATAATCTTTTATGCTGCTACTACGAATGGTAATACAATCTCCTGACCTTTCAGTTGTAATTTCCCAATCCTTTGAGAATCCTTCTGCTGAAACACAGTACTCAGAATTCAGTGAGGGCACTGGAATTCTTAATTGGCATGGAGTGTAGAGGAAGTCACCTCCTCACTTGTGTTCTCTCTCACATACACTTTGTAGATTAATGTGTAACATGCATCATGCATGGCTTCCTGCTTTTCTCCATTTACATGAACTACCGAGTCAACCATATCAATAATGATATAGTCTTCCTCCTGTGTAACAGTTAGTTCAGGTGGTCCAACCTTTCCTTCTTTGAAAATGACAAAGTCTTTGGACTCTACATAAGCAGATTCTTTTTGTCCAATTCTAGCTTTAACTTTGGCCCAAATAGGAAGATCCAGGTCATCAACGTTAAGAATATTGCAATGATGATCAGATGTATTGCAGGCATATATCCATGTTTTCCACCCGCAGGACTTTACCTCTATGGTAAAAACAGGAGTCTGGGGCACGCTTTGGTAGTCCCAATACAGGGCTGGTTTCAAGTCATAGGACTGAATTCTAACATTGGCTGGCACAGGCACTGAGGATGGCTCTGGTTCTGCGGTGCTCATCTCAGCCCTGCTGACTGCACAAGAAGGATCAGGAGGACAAGGACAGCCATGCCAGCACCCATGACCCCTGGACCCAGCTCAGAGCAACTGCAGAGTGCTGCAAGGTCTTCCGGGCAGCCCGGCCTTCCATCCCCAATATTTCTGTAGGATTCTGACCCATCATTCTGCAATGAGTCCCACCAGCCAATAAAAGATGAACACAAACATATTTGCATACACACAGACACACACACATACAGACATACACACACATATAAGCACAATAACTTCTTTTTAGTTTTAGGGTACCTTACTCTTAATATAATCAACCAGCAAAGAATCACTGGTTGTTGAGAAGATATTAAAACATGAAAGAAAAACCACAGAGAAAATTGGAACTCCACAGAAATAGAAGTATGGGAGCACAAAACTAAACTAAAAAAAATCTACAAATAAAACCTATAATTCATATTTAGAGAAAGAGGATGATAAATATCTTGTATCTATATTTTTAAAATATTAAAAACCAATACATGGAGAACAAGAAAACTTGAAATTGAAGCACTTTAGCAAAAATTAAAAGTTGAATAAAACTTTGGATTATGAATTTTAAAATATCAACTAAAAGAGAAACAAAATAAAGATTTTAAACCAGACATTCAATATTTTACAAAGAGCTGTTTCACTAAGAGGAAACATGGAGAAAGCACAAATAAGCACTACAGAACCATGTTCTCAAACTAAAGGGGGTGAGTTTTTGCACAGCAAAGTGCTCTCAGCACAGTGAATCAAAAGAAATACTATCAATCAAACCATGAAGATACAGAAGATTATTGTTTTCTGTGGTATAATTATAGTCTATAAAGACACTGCAAACACTGAATTAGCACACACTAAGCCATTGTTTCCAGGAAAAATATAGGATTGGGTTCCTGAAAGCTTCTTCTCAGTTTTCTTCTCATCAGGCAATACAGAATCTTGCTTATGTCTTTCATCATAAAGACACCTTACTTAATATATATTCTTGACTCATTAGCATTGAATTCCAGTTCAATAGCAATATATTCTATATCCAAAGAAAGCTTATTTAAACATGTCTTTTCTTGGTAAGAAGTTCTCCTGCTCTTAAGAACTCTAGACAGCACTTCAACACTATGTTTGTAACCATTTAATGTAGCAAAATCGTCAAGAAAGAATACAAAAGTGAAAAAAAATGACAAGTAGATCACCAATTTAAAATATGCTTCTGTACCGTATGATACCTAAAATAAGAGGCATGGTGTCACATGTCACCTTATTAACCCCAGGTAGGAACACACACACTTGGTGATCTAACTTTTTGTGATTCTGAATGATTGAAAGAGTTTTGCAAGTTTTGATTGCGTGGTTACAAATAAGTTTGCAAATTTGCACATATGGAATCCATAAATAATAGGGATCAGACATTTTTAGAAACCTAATGATTCACCAACCCTAAAATATCTACAGAAAGTTATTTCACCAAAATCATTGAGTAAACAAAACCTAAAGGGAAGAGGGGATTCTACCACAAAAGAGCAGCAAGTCCTCCCTCAGGTGAAGAGCAAGACCAGGATGGTGACTTTGTAGCAGACCTAGAAAGGATCAGCCTGGGCTGCAGCAGGAAGATGGACAACTCTAGGAAGAATGAGAAAATGAAGCAATTATAAATGCCAAGTAACCAACAATCTGTACAAGAAGATAATTTAATCACTGTACAGTATATTTCTCAACTGTAAATAATATTCACATAGTTGTAACAATATGAACATTAAATGTTGACTTAACCAAAGCTGATAAACAAGAAGAAAAAGGCCTTTGGAAACATACGAAAAAATTATTGAGAACAAATAAGCAGCAATATTCTGAGGGTTCAAAGAAAATTTATTTCTCTGAATAAGATTTAATTCTAGAAACTGCAAGAATATTACAGAGAATATCTGTTTCCTTAGCTCAGTATTGCTCAAAAAGAAAACACCTCTAAGAAACAGGTTATGAGAAGAAATTAATCTTTAACAAAACCCTTAAATCAATACACTGTGTCGTTTCTGGTAGTTAATGAAAGATTTGATGCTACAGGGGCTAAAAAAAAAACCTCTCATTAAAAGAGTAAAGAAAACCTTGACAACTGTTCTCTGAACAAGTAGAGAAAAAGTAAAATGGCAAAACTGAGAACAAAGAAAAAGAATTGGATGAGAAATCATTGAGTTTAATCTATAAATAATAGATATTCCTACAAGATCAATTTTATAGAACATGAGCATCAGTAATAAAAGGTAAAATATAATTCATTACTTTTCACTTTAAATTTTAAAAATACAAGAAAATCTGTAAGCATCTACTTAAAAATAAATAAAAGGACTAACATTAATACAAAAAGATAAAAGTTGACTCAATTTTTTTCCTCTGATGTATAAAACTATGTAGACAATAGTGAAAATCTTGGAGGAAAGCAATTATAACACAAGAATTCTACTTTCAGCCATGTTATTTTGCATTTGTATAGGTAACAGAAAACAGCAGAAAGTATCTTCTACAATGTACCAAACCCAGACAGATGTCTATGAAGAGAACTGCTACGCTTGTTTTGTCAACCTTAGACATCAATATCATAAGAAAAAACCTCATCCGAAAATATGTATTAGACAATTATTTAGTTATATTCTTTAACTGAGAACATCACAAAAGACATAAAATGATTTGTTGAAAATGACTGGTTGAAAAATGATAGCTGTGACAGGAAAAATCAACATAGCTAAAGTTCAGATAGTAGGTAGGCTATACAACACAATTCTGAAGAATCGTAACATGATTCCACAGATGTGTGATTTGGGGATAAGGATTGGCATTTTAATCAGCATGGAAAAATAAAAAGCACAATTAACATGGTCTGTATGAGATGGTAATTCACAGAATGTAAATCACATCAATAGATATTCAGTATGACACCTTTGTTTCTATATTTGAAGGAAATACTCATCTTAGGTAATATGCAGTATGACTGCAATAAAAAGAATATAGAGAACATTTATGAATAGCTAGGTACATTGCAAAAATGACTAATGCAAACAAGCCCATGTTTATAGTGGAACGAAGAATTTAAGTATATAAAGATTTCCTAAAGCCTCAAAGATATTTTTATTATGATAATAATGGCACTAAAAGCTATCCTCTTGGTTTTAATTTAAATGATTTTGCTATTTTATGTTAAAGTAATATTATTCACATGTTTTTGAATCATAGTTTATTATAAATAAGTAGTTTTATTATTACTATTTATTTGACTATATTACAAGGAAAGTCTTTTAAATTTATTAAATGTCTCTAGCATCTACTGATTAAATATTTTTTCTTCTTTCATTTGGCTTCTGTGCCAGATTATGCTGACTGATTTTTAAACTTGAACTTGATATTAATTTTATCTTTGGTTTACTTCAGTTTATTAGGTTGCTCTTTTTGTAATGAGACCAAGCTTTTTTTCTTTCTTTTTCCACCTGTCTTCATTAGGAATGAGGGCATCTAAGCTACAAAATTTTCTGAGCCAAGTATTCTGTATCCCATAGGTTTTGGAAGAAGTACTGTTTTTAAAATAAAAGTTCAATTTTTATTTTTTAAAGCCTTCATCAGTTTGATTGAAGAAAGTCAAAGAGACTGGAAAGACACTAAAGTAAAGGCAGCCAAATTCAGGTCACTAGCTTTCCCAAATCTGTCTGTGAATATCTAAATGTTACATTTTATCAATGTAACTTGATTTTAATAAAATTGTGAAACTTACACTTGGAAGATCTCCTAGAACTATCTAGTGCATTCATTCTTTTCTCTGAAAAATCTCTAGCAAATTGTTTTCAGTTTCACCTCATGTTTTTATGTGATATATTAGATCATACAAGGTCTTCTCATGGTATTTTCTGTTTTATGGTTCTATTCATTCCCTAAACAAGTAGACTATTAAGTTCAGAAATATTATTCTATATTTTTATTATATTTGTCACTAATATTTTCTTATAATTACTATTCTCTATCTTCTTTGAGTCGCAATGAATAAATTCAACACCTCTTCTACTCTACAGTCCCTCAAATAATTCAATACTATCCAGTTTTCTTCCCAAAGGCTTTCTTCCCTAGGCCAAAGATCCTTATTTAATTTATATAGGGTCATTGTTTGAGACTTTTTGCCACCCTAATTTTATCTGCAAGTGTTCCAATTTTTCAAAATCCTCCTAGAAGTGCAGTGATTTGTATTAAGCTAAATATTTTCAGTGAAGTCTCAGATGTGAAAATCTAGTGAAATTATTACCTCTTTTAAAAGAGATACTACATTTCATTTAATGCCAACTAATATTTCATTTCATACTCACTCATGGCTTATATTGAGCTTGCAATTGACAAAAACACCTAAATATTTCTTGTACCAATAGTCTGTTAATCATATACTATATGGTTTATGCTGTGAACTTTAATTGATCTTACTGATGCCTGGTTTCTCTCATTTATAAAATCAAGATAATATTAATATCAACTCAATGGATTTGTAAGACAATGAAATAATTTAACATATTTTAACGTATTTGTAAAGCACTCAGAACAGTGGCCAATAAAAGTTAAGTAGTCAATAAATGTTAACTGCTAACATCATTATCATTGATTATTATTACTGTCATCCCTTTTGACATCACTTTCAAATATTTGCAAGGTTGTCTCCACCCAGAAGAATTGCACAACTGGTATATTACCCTTGGAGGAACACTTTAGAAATCATTTCAGGGCCAGAGATTTAGCTCAGTGGCGCTGTGCCTGCCTGGCAAGCACAAGTTCAATCCCCAGTACCAAAAAAAAAGTCAATACAATCCAATAAGTTAAATCATAATAATAAAAATATCAACGGCATAATATATCAGAAGCATTTATTTATAAATAGACAATTGGTACCCTTTGACTACATGTCATATATGGGCATTTTTGAATACATAGAATACAAAAAAATGCTTAAACTGAATTGTTGAAAATGCTTAATCAGGATCCGGTTAATAACTTGGGAACAAAAAATATCACACCAATAATATTACAGCAAAAATGTAATGTGAAGATTACAAACAATTAAAAACTAATTGACTTCTTAAAAGAATAAGAGACTGCAAAATAACACTGGAGTAGAAAATATATGGGACAACTACTAGGTATATGGCCGAAGAACAGTTTCAGTCAAGAAACAATCTTGAAGAGTCATTCTCTCCAAGAGTGACATTCAAGTTTCATTGTACAGGGTGTGGCTGCAGCCTGCTGGTTGGCAGACATTTGTTGGGATGTTGATGCACTGGAAGGGTTAATACAAACCCTCCTGCTTCGATGCCAGTGATTATCACTGAGTCTCTGACGCCCGACTGGTAACCATGCCATAGGAATGAGAAGAGAGGCCCACGAGAGCCCGGAAAAACATACCCCTCCTTCTGTGCCATGCAGTTTTTCTCCACTGCCCTCTGCTGACAAACCCTAACATTGTGTCATCTGATAAAAAGAAATGTTTACAAGATCCAGCTCCAGTAGCAGAAAGTGAGGAGCTGACAATACACTGATAAAAGGAAAATGGTATAATCCAACATGATACTTGTAATAGTTTACATCTTCCCATATTTGTATTCAGGTGTTTGAAAATTCTAATGTAACCATTGTGTTTTCTTATGGAAAGAAATACTATAGCAGAAACTTCCCTAGAAGTCTAGACATTTGATTTACAATATATTTCCGGGGTAGCTACAAACACCTTGACCTGTCACATCTTATCTAGTGAGGTAGAATTATGGATGGTCAAAGACAATATATGTTTAGGTAGATGTGTGTGTAAAAACTTTCCAGAATGAGACCTGCCTATTAGTAACTAAATTTAGTTAAAGAAATAGATAAAATGTACTAGATTTTGGCAAGAGTTCTTTTAGAATATTTAACTGAAAAGATCGGTGTCATGAAACTCAGATAAATTCAATTAAGCTTCAAGAAGCTTTGGAGACAAGATTATTAATGGAATGGCTTGAGAAGGGAAAAGGCTAAAAGAAATAAATCCATATAGATTAGCTAAGTGACAAGAGCAGCAGAGAGTTGACAAGCATGAGTCAGATGTAAATTTAAAAAGACTGTATTCAAGTGGTAGAATTGTGAGTAGAATTTAATCTAATTCAATAAATGTTACAATTGAGGAAGATGTGACCCTTGAGTTAGGCCATTAAGAATGGATGCATTTACAAAAGAAAGAAGATAGATGGAGGAATAGGAGGAAACTTGCTATTGAGCAATCAACTGAGCTAATGAAAATTCATACCCATGTTTATAGCAGCATAGTTTATAGTAGGTAGATCTTGGAAACAGTGTATATGTCCATCAACAGATGAATGAATAAAGAAAATGTGGCACTTGTATGCAGTGGAGTACTACTTTCCCATAAATATAAACTTGAGGCATTTGCAGGCAAGTGGATGCAACTTGAGAACATAATGTTAAGTGAAATAAGCCAGATACACAAACTTAAATATTACATAGTTTCTTTTATATGAGAGAGCAAGCTTAAGATAAAGAAAGAGAGAGCAAAATAGAAGCTAAACAGAAAGTAGACAAAAGTACAAATAATTCCCCAAATTATCTATTCGGTTGTTTCAAAAATATTTTAATATACACACTATTTTGTTTCATTTATAATACTAGTTTCTCTTAGTTCATTGAAGATAAAGTTTGTGCTTTTATCTGTTTGTTTCTTTTTTGTAAGAAAGAGTCTTTTTTGACTTGTACTCTAAATAACATTTTGGCCATTCTTTTAAAATTATGATAAACAGTGTTTTTCTCTAGTTAAGAAATTTTGTTTTATTTTTCTATAGAAGTTAGGAGAGTGCTTTTTCATATTTTCTTTATTAATATCTACTGGCATTACATTAAAATACAAAAGAATGTATAGAGATACAAGAATGTCTCTGCCAAAGAGCAAAGAGTTTTTCCCAACCAGAGCAATGTCAGACAGAGAGCAAGTGCTAAGACATCCTGAAGGGTGCAGGTTAATTGAGTTCTGAGGGATGGTGGAGAAAGAAGCCACATGTTGAGGAGTTCTGAATGTTGGAGTCTGTATGTTACCTTATGGTCCAGGGGGAGTAACCAAGGGATTTTGATTTATTGTTCTACTTGTTAGTTTGAGGACTTGTAAAAAAGAATACTTTCAAGCCATTAACAGCAAACATGATGGGGAAAAGATGTGGAGATAATTGGGACCAAAATTCCAGTTTGGAGATGTCTGTACTGGTCCATGTGAGCCTGAATGTCTCTAGGCCAACCCTTCAAAATAACTAGAAATTTTGATTCTCTAATATCACATTTATAGTTTGCCTATCAGGTATCTCATGCTGTTTGTGAAAAAGAAATCTTAGTTCTCATTACAGCTTTATAAAATAATTATGAATCAGAGAGAAACATACACATATTTTTCCATTCATTCTAGACTGAGAAACAAAAGTAAAAGCCAAAAACAATTTTATACTTACAGGTACATATTTAAATTTTCTCCTGTAGAGAACTCACCACAGAGAAGACCCTTCTCCATTCAAGGCAATACTTCCAGACTCAAAATCCATGTTAACTCAGCCAGAAGAGGGAAAAATAATTCACCTTTTTTATCTTCTTTCTCTTTTATGTCTAAAATTCACTCTTCACACTTCACATCACTGGTCTTTCAATTAGAGAAGTCATCCTGTAAATGTGTGAGACAGTAAACATGACTCAGTAAGTGAAATATCAGAATTCTTAAATGAATTGAGTGGATTATTTTAATCTTCTCAATTGCTTAGCCATTTTTTCTTGTCAAGGAGACAGGTCCTCATCCACAATTAGTCAGAAACTTTATTAATAGGTCAAAATCCTTAGATTCCCACTCACCTTATCCACCTCAATCCAAAAGCATTTAGGAGAAAATAGAGTATTTTTGTCAATGAAAGACTGTGTATCTTATTTTATTGTGTTTGAATTTTCACTAAGAATGTGGATATATATTTACTACACATACACACAAATCACACATACACTACCCTGTATTTACACTTTTATATGTATCCTCTAAAGTGAAAATGGACAGATTTTTGTTCACACATCTGAGCAAAATTTATAATCCATTCAACTACAGAACTCAGAGCTGAAAACGCATATCAAAATTTCATAGCAAATTAGAAGCAGCGTTCTGCAGGAGCATCTGAAGACACTTATCATTTCACCTTACCCTCTGCAAATGCAACCAGTTATTCTATATAATGTCTTTGCTTTCAAAAGTAATCATAGAGTTCTTTTTAGAATGGTGTTGAAGAGAGAATGATCTTCATATGACAGTATGACAGTGTTCTTTCTATTTGTGTCACATTTTTCTATCACAATTGTTTTCACTTTTCAGAAGGACCAAATCTCTACCCTTTCCAAGGTCTAATTAAAATGTCATATTTTGTCCAGGCACAGTAGCACTTGCCTGTAATTTCAGCACTCTGAAAGGCTGAGGCAAGAGGATCGTGAGTTTGAGCCCAACCTCAGCAATTTAATGACCTGGCAAGACCCTGTCTCAAAAGAGAAAGGGTTAGGTATGTAGCTCAATGCTAAGGCTCTGGGTTCAACCCCTAGCACCGTAATATATAAATACATACATACATATATGTATTTAAAATGAAATAAAATGTCATTTTTAATGAAGATTTGTTGGCTCCCCATGTCCCAATTAACATATCTTATGTCTCGTGCCCATATTCTCTTACAGAAGATCTTATTTATGTTCTGACATTTATTTGTTTATTTTAGGTAAAAATAAAACAAATATACATAACAAAATAATATGAGAATAAGAATAGTTAATTCATTTCATTTATACTTTTTTTTAACTCACTGAAAAGAAAGTTTTGTGCTGTTTGAGCATTTATTAAATTCTGCTTCAAATTACAGTCACATGTGTATTTGTTTTATCCTTTACACTTAGGTTGACATTTCTTGAGGGTCCCCAGCTATTATTGTCCACAGCTGTCAGTATTACACCTTACAATATGCACTCAATAATTGGTTATTCAATTTAATTTAGGGAGCCAGATATAGCAATTGAGAAGGCTGTAGTAATAGTATATATCACCAGGATATCCACTTAGAAACCATTAAAATGCTTCCTGCCTGTGCTAGGGAGTTTGTTAATATTCTTCAGAGTATATTTTAATGAAGTTCTGTGAGACAAAATAAAAAGAAATACTTTGTGTATTAGACTACTCATATGAAACTGGTTTTATTAATTCAAAAGGATTAGACAAAACTGATTGCATGTATTGTAAAACCAAATGAATTGTGATTTCTCTTATATAAGTGAAAAAGTTTAAATGAAATTCCAGAAAAGTTATTTGGTTCACATTTAATCTTCAGTAATAAAAAAATAGAATGTGGGGCATATGATTCTGAACAATTTACTTATCCAATTCTGATTTCCCACTAGATTTCAAAGGAATCTGAGCAATAAGAATAATGGTCCATTTATAGAATTAAAATCATACTAGATTTTGAAATGAATAATATGGAATATTTATTCAGGTTAAATGCTCTAAATTATCATTTTACTTTGCAAGGAAGTCAGCTCCCTAGAGTCCATGGCTCAAACATCCAAAGCATTGGTTTTTCCTGGATTTAGTTTCCTCATGGAGAGTGGCCTAAACATCTAACTCTTTCTTATTTTGTTTTCAGTGGTCTAGGAACTAGACTGTCATGTGAAGCTCTTAAAGTAAACATTGTCAAAGTTCATCTCTTAAAAGCCAGAATAGATTATCCCATAAGCATAATAGTGACACACTCAAAATTTCTGAGCAGAACCTGGTGGGGAAAGAATGGTCTTTTGCGGGGTGAGGGTGGGGGACCAGGCATCAAACTCGGGTCCTTGAGCTTGCGAGACAGGTGGTGGAACCAAAAGAATGGTCTTTTTGAATTAAAAAACAAAGTTTTGACTTGTCATGAATTTCTTCCTCTTTGTTGGAAATCCAGCTTGATTTTACTATTTATGACCTGAGCCAACTACTGCTAAAAGGCCAAACCTTTAAAACAAAAGCAGTCTTGGCATGATTACCAAGATAGGTGTTTTTGTGCATTTTATTTCATTTTTAACTTTGGCAGGTAAAATTAAGTTCAGGATGGCATGGGATGGGACGTGGAGATCAAACAATTCAGAATACTTAGCTATTGCTACTTCTTGTAAGTATGTCTTTAGCAGTCAGAAATGAACAAAAAATAAGCAGGTTGAACAAGATAATTTAAGCAGTAATTTAGAAAAAAATAGAGATGAATTTTTCTCTTGTGCTTTCAAATTTCTAAAATTCTGTGAAATTATAGAAGTATTTCCTAACAATATAAGACACATGAGTGGAATCATTATTATTATCCAGCTTAATATCACTTCATTAACTGGCCATTGTTTTATATTTTCTTCTTGCAGTTAAGCCCATGTGCCTGAGATTATAGTATTAAAAAGTCTCAGAAAAAAAATAAAAATAATTTGACCATATATTATTGCACTGAACTTATTTGAAAATCGAAAACACTGAGAATTTTCATTATAGAAAAAAATTGTCCCATCAATCAACAGTTTTTCAATGCGCCTCGTATGACTAGCACTCTCTCTAATGCATAGTATATGCTCAAATATATCTATAAGAATTAATAACTGCTTAACTTAGTAGTAATAATAACTAGTAATAGTTATTACTATTATTATAATTGTTATTTTTAAATTTCTGATTACTAGACCCTACCAGTAAGATATAACCAAGAAACAAAGATTTAAGAGGTCCTTGTTACTCAGGGAGTTTACAAGGAGAGAGAAGACATACACAAATTTAAAATGAATTTACACATCCGTAACTGAATATCCTCTGTTATAGTTTGTGTCTAGATGTCTCCCCAAAGCCTCATACAGTCATAGGTGGTGCTTTGTTAGAAATGGCTAGATCTAGAGTGTGTGATGCTGGGATTAATTTATGGTGCATTGCTAGAATCAAGGCCACTAGGATTAAGGGTGTGAGTGCTACTTGCCCTAAATAGTCTGGATAAGATAAAAGTGGTAGAAAGAGCTGGGTTCCTCCCTTGCATGCTTTCCTCTCTTCTGCTCCCCATGGACTGTTTCTCCTCTGCCACGCCCCTCTGCCATACCACCCTGGCTTGGATACAGCCAATTATGGACTGAAACCTCTACAAACTGTGAGCTAAATAAACTTTTCCTCCTTTAACTTTGAGTGATCAGTATTTTGTCTCAGCAACAAGCAAAGTAACTAAGACACCATCTTAATCATGTACCTTAAAACTGCTCCATTTAATATCTCAGATAAAGATAAAAGTATATGTACTAAAACATTTATATTACTGAGCTTATAAAAGTTAACAAATGTGTGGAGAAACGTGACAATAGGAAAAATCACAAACTCTGGATTCAGAGAAATCTGTTTAAATCTTAGCTCTACGAAAACAGATTTTTTTAAAAAGCACTCATCAGATAACTAGAGTGTGCTAAAAACTGTGGTCAGTAAGGTTTTTCTGTATAGTTTTCTGTTAAGCAAAAGGTCCAATGTCATATCTAGTACGTCACTAGCTGGTGTCCTTTCAAAGATACATGGTTTTCAGCTATATGTCCTGTACAACCTGATCTACTTATCTAGCTGTCTTCATCTCCTTCCTTGACCTCTAAATTCTGAAACCCACTCATCTGATCTGCTTTCTGTCTACATCTGCTCTTAAGGAAAATCTCACCTTTTTGATAGCTTTATTGCTATCAGTATGCTTACAGATCCTAGACTTACTTTCCCAGCAAGTTCCAATGAAGTAGTACCTAATTTCTCATGAAATGACTTCCTGACTATATCATAATACTATCATGTTCAATAGTGACTGAAAGTTTTACTTGAGTCTCTTCCCAATCTTCCCCAGCTCAACAAAGCATAATACAATCTCCACAGTTTCCCAAGCTGCCTTCAAAATATGCCTTGAATCAATGTATCCTCTATCTCTTCTGCATCATGGCTACCTAGGACATTTATTTATGGTCTGCATGAGGACAGTACTTGTTGAGTGCCTTCTTACATTATTGAATCTCTCAATATTTATCCTGACTTTGCCTTTATGCTAACTTTTCCCTGTCTGTCCCTTTTTCTGTTCAGCTCTTGGCAGAACCTGTCATGACCTTCAAGTCTCCATCTCCTCTAATAGTTCTCCCAAACTTCTGTCTTTATCTACTTTGTTTACTTCTTAGTATTATGTGTTTCAAATTATGTTTCTTAACTGATTTTTTTGTCTATACAACTTTCAAAGAAAAACTGCACCAGGAATATCAAAAAGTCAAGAAAGACTTGTTTCAAGAACATTGAGATTGGGGGCAGAGTTGAACCAACTCTACTGAAATAAAAGGAGTGAGCTTTTAAAAGCAGTGGAAATAGGAGAAGTAGGTCAGTGATATGTGAATGAGAATGATACATGGTGGTAGTTACCTATGTTGTGTTAGGCATTTAGCACCTCTAGGACACAATGTCTTATAAAATTGAAAGAACACGATGTATCTTATAGGTGATTGTTAAGATTAAATAAGGTTATGTTTATGAACGCAATAAGAATAGTTCAAAATAGACTATTTTATTTCCCTCTTCAGATATCACAGTTTATCTTAAAAACTATTCAATGTTCCTAAAATGATATACCATTTTTGATTATTTTTCCTTTGTTTTGATTGTTGGAAACCTCATTTGAGTTAGGCAAACATGAATGCTATTATATATATACATTTGTCTTCTACAACATATTCTTAAAAATAATTAAAATAAGAAACAGTGATGATTACCCATAACAACTGTGAGTTAGAATGACTTAATTTTTTTTTTTTGCTTAAATTCTTTTATTGGTACATTTTTAGGTATACAATACATTTACACTTACCATTGGGTGCTTGTACCTGTACATGATGTATCTTGGTTCTTATTTTTTCCCCATTCCCTGTGCTTCCTTCCCCCGCTCTGCCCTTCCCTATTTACAAACACTTTGTTTTCTGGAAAACAAACAAGCTGTTTTTCCTTTTCTCATAATTTTTCCTTTTCCTTCTTTCCTTTCTCCTTCCCCTCCCATTTCCCCTACCCCTTTGGACCTTTCGTTTCCTATTTCAAATTATCAATTATTCGTTTTAATCATTTTAACCCTTATTTATACTTTCAGTTTCTCACACTAGAGAAACTATTCTATATTTTAACATGTGTGTCCTATTTATTTCACTTAAGAGTATGGCCTCAATATGCATCCATTTAGTTATAAATGTCTCTAGTTTCTTTTTCTTTATGGCTGAGTAGTACTCCATTTTATAAAAAAACCACATTTTCTTTATCCAGTCTCCAGTTGATGGGCATTTGGGCTGTTTCCAAGTTTTTGCTATTACAAACTGCACTGCTATAAACATGGGTGCACATATATCATTGTGGTATGATTCTTTTAATTCTTTTGGGAAGATACCCAGCAGGGGAATAGCTGGGTCAAATGGGACCTCTAGTCCTAGTTCTTTGAGATATCTCCATACTGATTTCCACAGTGGTTGCACCAGTCTGCACTCCCACCATCGATGGAGAAGGATTCCTTTCTCTCCACATCCCCACCAGCGTTTGTTATTGGTTGACATCTTGATAGCAGCCATTCTTTCTGGGGTGAGGTAGAATCTCAGTGTTGTTTTCATCTGCATCTCTCGAATGACCAGTGATGTTGAACATTTTTTCATATATTTATTTGCTGCTTTTACTTCTTTGTCTGAGAAATGTCTGTTCACTTCAGATGCCTATTTTTGAACTGGGTCCTTGAATTTGGGGAGTCTGATTTTTTTCAGTTCTTTATAGATAGAATGACTTAACTTTAAACTGAAGCCTTCCCAGCAAAAATGTTTGGCAAGTATTACTATATGGGATGTGATCAAAAAATACAGGGTAGTGTGTGTTTAAATTTTTTTAAAAGTTTATCATAGCAAAAGACATATTGCCATTAATTCCCTCCAAAATATCTTTTCTGGTTTCAAACATACTTATTACATTGTTCTTGCCTCTTTCTGAAGCAGTTCTGGAAATTCTTCCCATGTGGATATCTTTAGTTTCTCTGTGTTGCCTTCTTTGATGTCCTGAATTGATTCAAAAAGTTTACCTTTCATGGTAATTTGGTCTTCCACAAGCTAGAAGTTTCACGGTGGCTGATCCAGTGAATAAGGTGAATGAGGATACACTGTAATGTTTTTACCAAGCCTCTCTTTCACTGAGATGTCACTCAGCAACAGTATTCACCACATTTGTTTTAATCACATCTCATAAAGACATGAAAGAAGACTTACAGAACTGCTTGAGAAAGTGGCAACAACAATGGGATAAGTGTGTTCCAAATAAGGGGAAGTATTTTGAAGGTGATAAATGGCAATGTGTCTTTCACTGTAATAATTTTTTTATTTATATATTAATTGGTACATTTTAGGTATACAATACGTTTACATTTATCACTGGGTGCCTATACCTGAACATGATGTATCTTAGTTCTTATTTTTTCCCCTATGCGCCCTTCACCCCCTCCACTCTTCCCTATTTACGTAGACTTTGTTTCCATTTTTTTTTCTTTCACATAATTTTTCCTTTCCTTTCTTCCCTTTCCCCTTCCCCTCCCGCCACCCCTCCACCTTTGGACCTTTTCCTATTTCAAATTTATATTTCAACATTCACTGCATTTTGATCATCCGTTATATACCTCGTTATCAGCAGAAATAAATGAATCTGAAAAAAAGCACCCCTTGGATCAAGAGAGTTATGAGGGGACATTTGTATCTTAGGGTTTGGTGGTAATCAACAGGTTTTCTTTAAACTCCCTTAGCTCAACATTATAATTATGTCTACACCAGCAATGTAGGTTAACCCCTAATTCATTACAACATTAACAATCTGTGACTGTCAGACCAAAGTGCATATATTTGTTATTATTTTTCAGGCAATGGTCTCATTGTCCTCCTTGGTTTGCATAGGCGGACATAACATTGCTCTGGCCAGATTATACTGTCTTCCATCCACTCACATGGAGCAGGTGCCCACTTTACATTTCAGTACTTGGATTTAAATATCATGCATTCCATTAGAGGGTGCTGGAGACAGAACTAACTTTCATAGATTAGGTATGCTACATAGGTCGCTTCCCTCTGTGTGTAATGGCTCTGAGGAAATATAAATTCATTTATCCTTCAAACCAAGAACAACAATCCCTCCTAATACAGATCTTTCAGTTTACGTAGCACAAGAATAGTTACAAATATAGGACTGGTAAATTGTTTCAGAAATATAAAATTTGTCCTCTCTCATGCAGTGCTTCTTCAGAAACTTAAACATAGAATTATTGTATGCCCCAGAAATTCCACTTTCGGTATACACACAAATAAAATGACTTAGATACTTTCACATCAATGTTCAGAGCATCCTTTACCACAATAGTCAAAAATACTAGTAATAGGCCCAATGTACTATATTGAGAAGCAAATAATCAAGAAAATGGTCTCTCAACTTTAAATCAGAATGAAATTCTAATATATGTTACAACCTGGATAAAGCTTGAAAATATCAGTCTTAATGCAAAAAGCCAGCCAAAAAAGAACAGATATTGCATGATATATGACTATGATTTATAGTAATGATTACATGACTTGTGAAGTATTTATCATAGATGAATTCTTAGAGACAAAGGAGAACAGAGCTACCGAACCTGGTGGGAAGTGGGATAGAGGAGTTATTATTTAATGCGTACAAAGATTCTGTTTCAGATAATGGAAGAATTCTTGAAATAGATAGTTCTAATAGTTATACAACACAAGAATGCGTTTAACATTACTGCAATCTATACTTTAAAACAGTTACAAACTTGATGATCTATGTATTTTACCACAATAAAAAAATGAATACATAAATATTAAACATATTTATCACTCCTAAGTACAGACACTCTGTTAGTGGTAAGATTTAGATTTTTTCCAGGTTGGGAAGGAAGGCAAGTGGGGTGAAAACAGCTCCAGATGAGGATTCAGAAGACATTTTCTCTAATCTCAGCTCTGTCCCTTACCAGTGACAAAAGTTTGAGAAAGCCACTGAAGTCTTTTCACATGTTTCTCACAGTTACATTATGCAATAATTGTTTTGGTGACTAAGGATAAAATGTGTGTAAAGTGCTTCATAAACTCGAATAATATGCAAGTGGATATAGGCAGTTTTTATTATATATTACTTCAGGGAGTTGAGTCATAATAATGTTACCATTCAAATACATTTATAGATTCCTGTTTAAATACCCTAAAATATTACGTTATTGATGATAAAATTCAGCTAAGTTTTTAAAGATTTTTCTTTATTTAAAATATTGAATTTACAAGTTTAGAATGGAAAAATAATGCTGAATTTTTGCATTTATGTTTACCATTCTTATAATAAACAAACAGAATGCTAAGCCTTTACAGTTATTTTAAATTTATTTTAATACTTTTTATTCATCATTTAGCCTCAGTGTACATCCTTTGTAAGAAAGGAAGAACTTTTTCCCTTAGAAAGAATGGCCGACTATGTCATCATATCTTGTCTAGGGGAAAAAAGGGCTTTGTTCATATTTAATCACAAGTATTAAAATGTATTTACTTTGCTACTTGCTCTCATCATCTATTCCAAAGCTCACGTACCATTATCAGTCTCCTCATTATCAACATGTAATAATAATTTTATGTGGTATTCTATCAAGCTGAGTATTATCTTATAAAGCCATTTTTGGATAATTACATTGAAAAGAAGTATATAAAAAGTAAATTTATTGCTATGACATCATAAATTAATAGAAAAATTAATGTAGTTGACACAAATACCAACTAATTTTTTCATTTCCCTTCTCAGTGGTTATGTCTTTGACTATGATTACTACAGAGATGATTTCTACAATCGGTATGTAGATTTTTCATCCTTATTTCTCTAAGATTTAAAATTTGACTACTTTCTGCACTTCACATACAGGTGCTCTTGTTTTGTTTTAAAAATAATATTTTTATAGTTAAAACATAACATAGACAGATTTTCCTGTTCTCATTATACTTACTGAAGTACAATTGATCTTGAAATTTTAGGACTTTAGATGTTCTTAAGTCTAAAATTTCTCTTCTAATATTTGGATAATATTCTAAAAATGTCTTATTTTCCATGTCTGTTATTGACTTAGAATTCTCAAGATTGAGAGTTCTGTTAACTCTGCAAATAACTCCTTCTCAAATTTATCCGCTTTCAAGACACATTGAAAATGTCTTATTGGTTAGATTGAGTAATATTTATAGGCCATATTGTGGGACCATAAAAACAACCATACAAGCTGAAATGATACAAAATGTTAATAATTGAAAAAAATAAGCTTTTCCCATGACCTTTAAAAATTTTGGCAGAACCTTTAAAATACTTTTAATCTCTGCCTATAAATACAGAAATACATGCAGTAAAGCTAATATTTTTATCACATTATAAGTTAAAACAATACAGATATTGAGAATTAATGTGTTTTATTTGTTTGTATAATAACTTATCAAAATTAGTTCGAACCATGAATGCCTGCTTTTCATTGTATAACAGGATATGGAACAAGTGTCCATTTTATGGTTTGGTAAATTGTCATACTCCTTTCTAAGGTTAAATCAAAATGAACATTTTATCCATGCTGTGAACTTGGTGCACGAGTTCCTTCAATGTATATTTCTTTGTCAGTATCACTTCCTCTTGATTTCTACATCCCTTTCAGTATATTATGTCCACTTTCTCCATGTATGTAAATAAGTTTACCTTTATTAATTTTCTTTAGCTCTGTATCTAGAGTCTCTCAAATGGAAGTGTCAACATGTCAATGTTCAAGGTTTTTTTTATCAAGTTTTTCTGATAATTCCATTTACTTTTAATTTGAAGTTCACTTGCAGCATTATCACTCTTCAGTTCCTTGCTGCACTTCATCTTTATTGATCAGTTCTCTCTCTTGATTATCCATTTTTGAAAAAAATGTTACTTGAGTTTATGTTGGGATGATAAGGAAACATTACAAATGCCTCACTGCTGTCTGTTAACTGAACAATGGGTAAACAGCTACCCATCTTGAATAGGCTCTGAAAGAGTGATGCCCTTGCTCACCGATCATGAAACACATTTGTTATATACAAAGTCATTTGTGGATGAAAAAGCCAGTGGCAAGTGTGGACTTTATGAAATTACTCACAGCTTATATTTTATAATAATTCAAATTTGATTTTGGTTGTTCGAGAAGTGGGATAGTTTAAGTAAAGGCTGACAATTAAAGTGTATACATATCCAGGGTGTCCAACTAGAGGACCAAATATGGATAAGTAGATCATTAGGGGGGAAAAGGAGGTAAATATTTTTAAATTTTTCAATTAAAAGTACTATTAAAACAAAAAATTCCAAGGCATAGAAATGAAAATCTGAAGAAAAAAAAGTTTTCAGTAGATATTTTAAAAAGGGACGAAATCCTGTGGCCCCTTAAAAGGGTTTTCTTCTGTCTGCTGCAGCTGCCCTGTTCCTTGCTCAGTTCCACAAAAACATCAGGTTCCTTCCTTCCTCAATTCCTTTCTCTGCTCTGTTCCATCTCCTCAGACTTTCTTCCCCCACCTCTGTCACTTTTTCCTTCAGGTCTCAGATGAAGACTACTCCCGTGCTCAGTTAGGGTCCCTCTCTCAGCACTTTTCCCTCAGAGAACTTCTGATTTGTATGCTTTCTTTCTCCAGTGACAGTATTTATTTATATCCTTCTACCTTCCTCCATGTTGACCACAAGTGTAAACTTGCCAATCTTTATTGTCTTTGAGGACTATCAGTAAGCCTTGCTCACAGTGTATGTTAAATTTGTGTTATTAATTCATCCCCTTAAATTTAAAGACATGATCATTTTTCCCAGGATCACCCAGCCTAATTAGAGACTGAACTACTGTTGTAACCTGAGCATTCATTGTGATTCAATAACCCACTGTGTGCATATACAAAACCAAGAAGCAAAGTAGGTTCATGGTATAAAATAAAAGGACACAGTCTTGCCTGCATGGGAGTCAGACTAACAACCATATCTGTTATTAATATGTCCAAACTATTGAGTTATGCAATTTACTTCACTACTTAGTCCTATAGGCCAAAATTAACATTCAAGAATGATTTTCTCTGATCATTTTCTAATTTCTTGAAATATAAGACTTTATTTTAAATATCTCAATAGTTATAATAACTTGTTCTTAATGTGATTTGAACATCTGGCAACATTAAAATAATCCCATTTACTATTAAGAAAAAATAGCATGGAGATAGTCCTTGTACTTTTTGAAAATTTTAGTTTTTGGTAATTTTAGAGACATTTTTAACTATAGCTCTTCTTCTCAGGATGTAGAATGTTGTCCTAATTACTATGAATAATGTTTTTGATTGATATAGATCGTCTTGTAGTCTGTCAATATGACATTGTTTTAGTATCTTCTCTCAACTATTTTCTATCATGTGACTTCCTTACACATTTAAAGAATTTCTACCCGAAAAGAAGTTTTACTCTAGAAGGAAAGAGACTCAAGTTTTGATAACAAGTCCTTGAAACTTTAGGCAACTCAAGTTTTCAGTTTTCTTATCTTTAAAAGAGATACTAAGATGTGCATTTTACTGTTCATAAATGACATCTCAATAAAGTAAGGGGGGGGGAGAGAAAGAGAAGGAGAGGAGAGGCCTTACTTTCTAATGTGCAAGGATCTTAATCAAATAACTACAAAGACTGAAGATTTCAGATGACTACATTACGCATAAAACGTCTGACTCTGAACAATTTTCAAAATCATTTGTTTGTCTAATATACAATCTGTTTGACTTCTAAATGTGCAATAGATCAGTATGGTTGTGTTGCTAACAGACTATCTGAACAGTCTGTGCTCTCACTAGTTTATTTTTCATTGTTTGCACTTGGCTAAGAAAGACATAAGCATCTGCCGCTAGTGGATATACTCAAGGGCTCCCTGTAAACATAGAATCCCATGAAAGGAAAGCCGAATGGAGAGGCTGGACAAGATAAATAGCCTACAGAGTCACAAAACAGCTTCCTCCACAGTAATTCTTCCTAAATTACACTTGAGTTATACCTATGTTTAAGTTTTTAAAAATCCTGTTTAATAGCAGTGCAAAGTTGGGAAAATTATATATTACAAAACCTGTTATCTCATCTGTTAGGTGAGTATAAAATTGATTTCTAACTCATAAAATTGTGCTGGGAATTAAATGTGGTAACATATGTGTAATGATCAGCATTATGCCTGATGTATTTTTAGTGCTTAATCGTTGTCAGTTACCAGTAACAATTAGCAGCAGCTATTAACAGTGTGATAAATATGCTTCTTATACCGGTATTCATATAGCAATGTCCATATGGCTGAGAAATAAGCGGATTGGCCAAAAGTCTTTCCCTACTTGTTCCCCAGGACACTTCTGGATTATCCTGTTCTTATTGTTTTCCCATAACCTACTCATCCCTGCTGCAGCTGAACATACGGCAGAGAGAGGACTCAGCTATTTCCATTAACCCCATGCTGCTCTGTTTATATCAGGAAAAGAGAAATCACATGAGTTATGTTTAGTAAGCATAATTGCATATAAAACCTACTGACTAGTTATTAAGAAACTGAAAAGGGCAAAAAGAAAACACCTTATTGTGGAGTTAGCTACTGAAAGAAGCAGTTAACACCTCAAGGGCTGGGGAAACAGTGGAGAAGGTTGGGGTTACCAAATTGTACTGCAAGGCCAGATGTGTGACCTGCTGTCCCAGTTAGTGGACACAGTCAGGCAGGAGGATATCTTGAGCTTGGGAGCTCCGCAGCAGCCTGAAAAACATAGAGATTTGGTACTATAGAAAATACTATAGAAAGAGGGCTTTGCAGAGCTAAAATTTTCAATAAGAGGCAGTGCTCAGTTGATGCTGCTGTACCTGAGTGGAGATGGCACCCAGACCTCCAAGGAGGAGCACAGGCTGCTCTTGCAGATGTCTTGATGTCTACAAGTGTCACAAAATTACTTCAACTAGATTCTACTGTTGCTAGAAATGAGGTTGGATAATGCTGAGAAGAGCAGAAAGCTGAAACAAGTCCCTTTTCCTGCTCCACTCTTGCAATTTTCTTCTCAGGTGTTTTATTGGCTGAGCAGAGCAGGAAGCTGGCTCCCCACCCAGCAGAAATGTAGTCTGCAGAATTCCACCCCAGCTGTGGATAAGGATGAGCTGAGAAACAATAACCTAATAATTGACTTGCTACCACATAGTATTGTTATCCTACTTCTGCTAGCTTTGAGGATTTTGATGTAATTGAAGGTTTTCAACATTTCCATTGTTTTAACATAGAAAACCTCTCTACACCAAGTTCCATCGTATGATTTCTTGTGTCCATCCATAGTTTCAGGGATCATGAAGTATTACTAAAAGGTGTATTTCAGTGATTATTCTCAATGTTTATTTTTCTTTATTGTATAAAACACTGTCCAATAACTTATAGCTTTCAATGGTATTTTCTCTGAAAGATTGAAGTATGACTAAATAGAGAACATTGCATGTTACTAAAATGCATAAATACTTATATATGTGTCTAAGTCAAAGGATATATATAGACCTCAAATACATCGGATACTCCCAGAGAATATTTTCAGTTTTTGAAATGTTAGCAATTTAAATCCATCCTTTCTTTCAGTAGTACCAGAAAGAGCACTAAACATTTTATAATCTCCAGTGATAAGTAAACTGTTTTAACATAGAAAAGAAAATACCAGAGGTGTTTTATCATATAGAAAACCTATATACATTTTAAATGATTAATTGCACACTATTCAATCCTGCAAATGATTTGACCTTGTATTAGTTAACCAGGGAAAAACTAGTAATAGTTTTATTGCAATTGATGGAAAAATCTATAACTTCCAATTTTTTTCAGATCATTAACTATATAGAGCACAGTATATATTCATGACAGTAAAAAACATATCAGAAGAAACAATGTCTATTTCATTACACAAATTTAAATTATCATCTAGTAGAATGGTGTTCTTCTTAAAAGGCTGGAAAAAAAAACAGGCTGGAGATATATCTCAATAGTAGAGTGCACTAGGATTCAATCCCCAATATCAAAAAAAAAAAAAAAGTTGAAGTTGGAAATAACAGCCTTGTACAGTTCACAAAGTAAATTATTTGAAGTCAAAAGATATAAATTTCAACCCTATTTTTAATATAAACCAAAAGGAACTAGCCAGAATGTAGGAATATGTCTTTCAATAATGTGAAAAAATATGGATTCATACAGAAAGATTAGAGGATGATAATAGCTGTTTCAGGGTATAAGATTGAGTTGTTTTCATATATTTCTTCCAAAACACTTTTATTGTTAAAGTTTAGTAATAGCAAACTCTTTAATTTAAAAAGCACTCAAAATTGTACTGATTTTCTATGTTAATATGCCAGCAAATTGCCTTTTCCAAAAAACGTATTTTTGCTTTTTGAGACAGTCTCACTTTACGGTCAAAGCTGGCTTTAAACTCACTATGTAGCCCAGGCTGGCATTGACCTTTTTTTTTGGTACCTGGGATCGAACTCGGGTCCTTGCATTTGTGAGGCAGGCAGCAGAACCACTGAACTAAATCCCCGGCTTGAACTTTTGATTCTCCTGTCTCAGCCCCCAAATACTGGGATTACAGGAATGCACCAAGATATATACCAAAACATCCCTAATTTTGAGGATTCTGTATGAAATTTAATATCCTTATTCTTCTTAGCAATGTTGTCTTTTATCAAGTAAATTAATATTAAAATTAATATCAGTTTTTAGCTTTTAGTAAATAATAAAATTGTATATCTCAGACACTATTTAAATCAAACAAAAGTTGAAACAAGGAAGATACCTGCTAAAGTTAAGAAGATATGTTCTTATATGAAGTTCTCATAGTTTTCCTTAGTTTATTTTTGTGCATGTGTGAATTACATCCCATATTAAAATACTTAACGTTCTGATGCTGCCTACCCTCCTGTCAGAGAAGCAAACAAAACTGATAAAATATTAACTGATTCTTTAGTGAGAAAAGTCATCTCCTATTAAAGCAACTTGCCAAAATATTCAGAGGACAAGGGCTGCTGTCTGTAAGAATTTGCACCAAAGGGCACAACATATACTAAAATGTATGTCACTAAAATGTATGTCACCCAAGAAGTATTATCACAAATACAATGCACCCATGTGGATCTCTTTTCTCAACCTAAGACCAAGTTAAACTATCTCAGGAGACTTTGGAATCTCATGGGGAATGCAATAGAAATATTGACAGAAATCCCTGGCTGGGGAATGCAGCGGAAATGACAAACATTTCAGTCTCTTATAATATGTTATGGAAGTGCATTCTAATTGAAATAACAATAAATACGGTGGCTTTATTTGGTCTGCATTTCCATTCTAGCATTCTATAAATATTTTTGATTGTGCTTTAGAGATTTTCTTCACTCAGTTTATAAATTAGTATATTTAATAACCTCTTAAGTTGGATATGCAAGGCATAGGGAAACAGTCTCCAGAGAGCTTACCTTTCATCTGAAGACACAACTTCTAGACTGAGAGAGATGAGTCAATTGTGGTATTTTCTTTTCCCTCAATAGTTTTGGGTATCATGGCTCAAGCAAAATGGCATCATATTTTGGTTCACTGACTTAAAGAGCTCTGTAAATTCAACTTATAAATAACTAATGTAGAGCTTGTTTTGTGATTGAAATGAGGGGCAGTTTTCCTTGACCCTTTTGATTTTCAAGTCCCTGGTGGTATGGAAGATATTCATAACCCTTTTCAGCCTCAGCCTGCCTGCACTCTTTGAAGTGAACTATAATGTGTTGACACCCGTGACCTGCTCTTTGCTAGCAGATCTTGGGCCCTAATGCACTTTGCTTATTCACAGAGGATGGCTCCTCTCTTGAACTCTGTCTCATTTCACCACTTTTCCTTGCCAGACTTCTCCCAGTTTTTCCCCTAGTAGGTTTCTGAATTATATTTGGTCACTTTAGCTCTCAAATGTAAAAGATATTTCTAGTATTAAAGAGTTCTCTTTTAAATTTGTTTTAAATATCTCCTGATAGTGTAATAGTTTTGAATGTTTTTGATTATTTGAAAACCCTTCTATCTTAACTTGTGTTATATCTCATGTTGTTTTCCAGAAAGAGATTATCACATTTTCAGATGTGCAAGCGAAATGTCCTTCTATGAAATAACCTCTTAGAGAATTTTAAAATTATTTTCTTTCTGCTCTAGTTTTTTCAGGGTTTTGTTGTTGTTGTTGTTGTTGTTTGTTTGTTTGGTACCAGGGATCAAACTCGGGTCCTTGCGCTTGCACAGCAGGCGGCAAAACCACTGAGGTAAATCCCTGGCCCCTTTTCAGTTTTGACTTTCATATTGAGTTACTTTTATTGACTGCTTTAAATCAATTACAAGACTTGAATTCATATATTGGCATCAATAAAATGTGTAACAATCATAATTCTAAGTCAATAATGCTATTTTCTTTATAGTGGATAACGCAATTACACATCTTGTTCACTGTCATATAATTTTTTAAATAAATGAGTAAATGTAAAGCAGGATTCTTTTTCTCTGATCTGATGCTTCTCAAATATGCTGTCAGGTAAAAATCTGTTGTATATGAGTTTGTAGTGCAAATAATATAAAACTTTTAAATTTATAAATGACCTATTTCTATAAATGAGTCAACTGTCTTGCAGTTTCATTCTTTTCATTAACAGAAATGCATTGCTTTAATGAATATCATTTTTTTGCTTTTTAGCAAAAGTAAATTTATTGATATTCCTTTTGGTAAGAAACATTTGCAAAACTAACACTACAATTACCTCTATTCTTAATTTGAACAGCTGGCAAATGGTCAGAAAAATTAAATACACCCTGATATTTCCTATCAGAGCTATAGTCAACAAAAACGTGTTCTCCTGCTAGAGCAATTTCATTCAAATCTAGTGTGCTTTTTTCTACAGTCAGAGGAGGCTTTGATTACTTTAAATGTTCTTAGAGGTAGGGCATCATATTGATTTGTCTCTCACAGTTATTTTCTTCAAACTGATTTTACTTCCTTTGTGTTTGGTTGGATTTTTGTTTATTTTCTTCCCTCTGAGATCTCCTTTCTGATCAGAGAATCATTTTCTTTATTGTGCTTCTGGTTCTGGATGATCTCTTTTCAAAGCTAGTGTGCTAATAAGTGTCTACTATGTAAGGGAAAAGTTCTGTTCCTAAGAAGAGTAAATCTGTTTATCCAAGCAGAGAAATATATTTGGGGACAAAGGTCAGCATAATTTCAATAAATTGCACGGTGCTCTTGGAGCCAAGCTCCTTGCCCTTTCCTACCTTACAAATCAGTTCATAGAGAGAGTCATACTCTAGCGTGTAAAAAGCATAGGCTACATTTGCATCCTATTTCTTTGGTGACAATAAATCTGCCAAAATAAACACTTTCTATCAAACAACAGCAAAAACATGTTTATTGTAAATTTTTAGTAGGCCATCCTCTTAATCATTTCACACATTTGACAAGAATATCTAGGCATCAAACCAACTCATCTTTTGTGTTTCGTGAAGGTTGTTTGATTACCATGGGCGCGTGCCTCCACCTCCTCGCGCTGTCATCCCACTGAAGCGTCCCCGGATGGCGGTCACGACGACTCGCAGGGGGAAAGGAGTCTTTTCCATGAAAGGGGGATCCAGATCTGCCAGTGGATCATCTTCTTCAGGCTCTAAATGTAAGCAATGTTCTTTCTTTCCCTTTAAAGGAAAGTAGCAATAACCGTGATTGAGTGAATGCTTACTATGATAAATTAACCAGGTAATTATTAGAGAAACATAAAACGGGTACAAAATTATCTCTGTTTCCTACCACACTGCAGTGTAGTAGATTGCAAACACACAAACGTGACTGACAAAATCCCAGAACCGATTTGAAAAGTATTTTTACAGAAAATAATGTGCTCTCAACCTACTTAGCTTGTGATATATTAGTCTTAAAATAGAGCATGTTGCTTTCAATAACAAAATAATTTTACTTGAAAAAGAGTGCATACACTGTCTTTTCAGAGAAACATTATGCAAAATTAGTTTGTTTTGAGCTTTGGGATAATAAAGATAGGCAAACTAGATGAGAACTGATTTGGAAAAACTCTTACTTTGTTGTTAGACTATTATCCTTAAAAAATGTTAACAAAATTTCCTGAATTCCTTGAGAGGCTGTATTCTATCAGAGCAGAAATAGACAATAAGCCAATGTATTATCAATAGGTAAAAGAAAAACATGTAAAGGAAGTCATAGTTCTGTACTTCTGTCATGGGTAACATCTAACCCAAAACCTAGAAGAATCAAGGGAGCAGGAGAGTGATTCTGAAGCTACAGGAACAGAGTGTTCTGAGCAGCAGGAATGGTCAGTGCAGATACCTTAAGTCAAAGATCAACAGAAAATCCAGTGGAACTGCAGCTGAGAAAGGAAGGGGAAGTGTGGCAAGAGAGGAGAGGGTGAGGTGCAGTGTGGCTTGGTAGGCAGTGTGGGAACTTTAGATTTATTCTACACTCCAACCCTTTAAAACAAGTACAGCAAATGCTTTCACTACTTTTCTATTCATGAGCAAGGACCGAAGGTCATGGAGCTAATAAATGGTAGAGTCCTAGCTAGAAAACAGGCTTCTTAACTCACATACCCAGGAGCTATCTGCTATCAGTGAGCTTTTTTCCTCTCAACACTGTCAAATAATCATTATCAAAATATTTCGTTTTTACACGAGATTGGACAAAATACATTTTAGGAGGCAGAAAGGTACTGATGCTTCTAGACACTAAAGTTTTGTGTGCTGAGAATTTGATTTAGCTAATATAACCTCAACAGCAAACTAAATATTCATTTCTCTATGTACTTATTTATCTAATCTACTCTGGAGATAGATAAATATGAATTCCTTTTTCAGTCTCAGTCATAAGAGAAAATTAGTTTCTGCTGCAATCGCTAAACATTCTAATATACTTTCAGATTATTAAGAGCAGAGAAAGTTCTTGAACTTGATTCTTACTGTGGAAAATTGAACACTGAATTGCCTGCTGGGTTTATAGAAAACATTTTTACTATTAGTAATATTAACTTAATTTCAAATAGAATTACCTGAAGCATTGTGAATTCCTTGCCTTGTGATCCATTTTAAAAGTGTTTATCAATGGAAGCATTATTGATATTTTGGCCAGGTTAGTTCTACATTGCATAAGAGAGTCCTTAGCTTTGCAGAGCATTTAATTTCCCTGACCTCTAACTACCTGGAACACTTCTCAGTGTTTGTAACTATAGATCTGCTAATATATTTGTAAATGTTCCCTAAGGACATGGTACCACCTGAGGTTAGAGCCACTGACTTAGAAAAACACTGGGTTTACCTTATGGCCATTCCTGGCAGATGTAACCATATGGCACTCAAGCATTCAGTCACCGTGAGAACAGTAGGTGCCAGTAGGGTTATTTTGAAATAGGTATCTCAATATTCAAATGGTTAAGTCAGTTTTGGTTCTTTTATTTTTTGATTTCTAGTCATATCATTAAAAGAAATTGAGAACTTTGAAAATCCCCTTTTAGGATCTTATTAAGAATTTCTTTTGGTTCTGTAATAATCAGAATTTCTAAATGGACATACAAGCAGAATATATTTTCTGCTTTTAGTGCAGAACTGTGTGTAGCATTAGTGTGTTGACTGTATTATCCTAATCCTCTTTAGGCTTGCTTTTCTGGTGGCAGATTTATATGTCAGATTCTGAAATTGAAATCTTGCATCGTGATAGTGAGTTTATGGAGTTGTTTTTTCCTGAAATAATGTTTTATACCCGGCCACTTCTTGGTTGTTTTTATACTATTGCTTATAATAATAAAATAGAAGAAAAATGATAGCTAATGCCCTGCAGTGTTTATGACAGCTATTGTTTCAAGTACTTTACATATTAACTCATTTATTCCTCATATTTTTCAATGGCCTCTCTATGACTTCTTGGAGAATTGTAACTTTTCGGTCATATAGTACCCTATTTACTATTTTTGACCTTGAATTTTACTTTGTCTGATAGTTTGATCCTTCCCATATGGCTCTGTTTTGGTATATGTTTCCTCTATACAACCATTTGTTTTCAACCTTTCTTTCTGTATTACTTTCCAGTGATGCTATAAAATCTATCCTCAGATGAGTAGCTTAAAACAACAGGAACTTAGAGGCTGGCAATGATTAGCATTTCTTAGCCTGAGGAGGAATTCTCCAACCTCTGCTCCATGGTCACATAATGCTCTCTTTCTTTTTTGTGTCTATGTCTTTTCTCCTTGCAAGGACACTAGTTATGTCAAATTAGGGCTCGCTGTAATAACCCGATTTTGAATATGTCTGCAAAGATCTATTTCCCAATAAAGTCACATTCACAATTACTAGGAATTAGGACTAATTTGGAGGGAATATATTTCAAGTCATTACATTTTGTCACTTTATTTCTGCATATTTACAGAAAATAACATATTCCTTAGTTTGGTTGGGGAAACAATTTGAAAGATTTAATTTTATATAGAAATTTAAATTTTTTACATGTATTTGATTAACTAATATTTTCAACTATATTCCTTGCACTTTTATCACATGTATGTCATTGATTCTGGTTAAGACAATTTTATTAGCATTTTCTAATATTGGTTGTACCTCTGTGGCATCTACCTGTTCTACTTGTTTGTTGCCCCTCTCACCTATGAAAAAAATTGATGGTGCTGTGTTTATTCTTGCATTTTTGTAGAACCCCTCAACTTCTGTGTGCATCAAGCTGTTTTTGTCTCACTGGCAGTGAAGGACTAAAACCCAATAGGATGCTTTTCCTGACAGTTATCTTGGGCATCTCTTTGACATGTGAGAAGGCCTGTTTTGTCTCAGGTGTAAACTGAGATGTACTGTCCACTCAACCATTGGTCAGCCTTCAATAAACCCATCTAGAGTCAATGGAACCCTCAGACTCTCTAAGGATTACCTATTGCAAGGTACTGGTTATTGTCCTTCTGCTCACTCTAGGGAAATTTACTGATTCCCTCTCCCTCAAACAACCTAGGGTCCAGCAGCATGCTTCCCTGGTTTCAAGAATATTCTTTTTCCAAGTACTTGTAGCCTCAGACCCTCTCCGAGCACCCTGTATACAAATACTGTAATTCCGTGTTTACACCTTTAATCAAAGAACACAGGATCATAGCCATAGGTTGATAATTTTACAGTTGTGTCAATAAGAATTTATTTTATTTCACTGTAGAATTTTTCCCCATTAAGTTTATTGGTACATTTTAGGTATAAAATACATTTACATACATCATTGGGATCTTCTACCATTACATGAATATCTTCCTTCTTATTTTTTTTCCCTTTCCCCTGCCCTCCCTTCACCCCCTCCACCCTTCCCTATTTGCAAAGA
>NW_004624744.1:6728995-6762309 GCF_000247695.1 Heterocephalus glaber | reverse complement strand
CATTTTCTCACATTAATTCCATTCCCTTCTTTCCTTTCCCTTACTCCTCCCACTTCCCCTTCCCCTTTGCCCCTTTTCATTCTATTTCACATTACCTATTATACATTTAGTCCTTATTTACACTTTCAGTTTCTCACACTAGAGAAACTATTTGGTATTTACATATGGGTGTCCTATTTATTTCACTTAAGAGTATTGCCTCAATGTGCATCCTGGGTAGGAAGGATCAACATAGTGAAAATGGCCATACTTTCATATATCTCAATTGACAAATATCTTTATTCCAAGTAAACATAGATTGCATTTTGTTCATTCATTGTTTTTCAAAAATTCCTAAAGGCTAAACAATTAAGCTTCTTCAGAAATGTCTGCAGAATATTTAAGCTGAGATCATTATAAGCTTGAAGGAAGATGACCAAGAAGAGAAACAGGATATAATCAAGTTATGTGTCTCAGATCTGGAAACACAGCTCTCTGCTGAGCATGGTTACCTAAAAAGCCACTGAAGGACACCTCAGAGGCAGGTGGAGCTGCTCTGTAGTGATAGCTTTAAAGGCTTCATCTCTCTTGTTGACTTAAGAGAAAATTGCCAGTAGTTCTCAGAAAAGACAATTCAGTGACTCTTTCATAAAATAACTATATTATTAATAATTATTTAATATGAATACTTATCCTTTAAATGCGAAACTACTGTTTTCTGTAGCATTTTCTTTAAAATTATAAAATAATTATTATTATACTTAATAGAGGAATGTTTGTTGTTTCTAGCAACTACATTTGACAAAAAAAGAGATATCAATCTTATTTTAGTTGCCATTTTTTTTCTTTGAACCTAAGCTCTGAAAAATCTGGAATGGTAACCACTACTGTAGAAAATATGAATGAAAATCTCAGTAGTCATCTTTTACATTAAGCCCTAGGGCTTACTGAGAGGAATACACTATCCTTTGTTTTATTTTTTTAGGAAGAAAAGGAGAAATGACAAGTTAGAGTAGAAAATAATTTTCAAGCATCTAAGACATTTTCTTTAGAGGATAAATGTTATATTGTGATCTCAATCAATCACTAAAAAAGCTAGATTAAAAATATCAATGACTGATGAAATATATTATTATTATAGCAGAGTGCTTCAAATTAATTGAAGAAATTGCTGAGAAATATCTAAGGCGAGATCAGTATAAATGTATACTGGTCATAATTTAATCATTTATTAATCTGAATCCATCTTGGATACCATATTTATTCTATTATTTGCAAAAACTGAATTTGGCATCATTTAGTTGTTTCATAAAATATTTCCAAATTTAATTATCTTCTTGTTTAACCTTCAGTTAAGAGATTTAATAAAAAATGCTCATGGAACTGATAAGCTATATTTATAATTGTCAGACTTACCCACTGTTTCAGGAACACTACAAGAGATGAGAAGCTGATAAAATTGAAAAGTGTCCTGTGCAATTTAACACAGTCTTTAGAAAGGCATGGAGTGTCTTGAGTTATGGTACATTTGATGTTCTGTTTTCTTTCCCTTCTCTTTCCCTTCCAGTGAAATCAGATGAGTTACAGACAATCAAGAAAGAATTAACTCAGATCAAAACTAAAATTGACTCCTTGCTAGGACGCCTGGAGAAAATTGAAAAGCAGCAGAAGGCAGAGGCAGGTAAGTGAAAAGAATCTGTGGGCAAAAACAGGTTAGGATTAAACCAGTGAAGCATCATCAGTCACAGAAGCTGCAGGCACAGGGAGACACAGGAAGAGTGTTTGAAGAGCTTAATACAGACAAACAAAGCCTGTAAGTTACAGAATGAAAGTATGGAATATGATTCCATATTTTTACCGAGTAAGAACCATCTTTTGTAATACTTATACCAAAAGAGGAAATTATTTTGATGGAATAATTAGTAATAGTGAAATCATAATTGAAAGTTTATATTTCAGCATGAAATAACCTTGAAGACAATTAAACCAATTAATGGGATAATGTTATCAGGCTAAAATGATATTCATATTTCATCAAATTAACTGCAGCAAAATTTGAACAAGTTTCAAAACCCATTATTATAAAGCTCAACTCCTGCCATTGCTGCCACCCTTAAAAGCTTCAGTTCCCAATTTTAGGCACCTCAACACCAACAGCATGCCCCTGGCCACCCAAAGGCCAAATCGTTAGACTATATCCGATACAACTTAATGGATGGCTTTTGTCCTGTGAAATATAGGCCCTGACTCTAGCTGCATACTACCACAATTCTAACACTCTTTTCACATAGCTGTACGTTTTTAAAGGCAAAGAATATGAGACCTGGGGTGAACTCGAAGATAGTCTACAGTTTGAAACTTGTGTTCTACAAGGAAATTGGATGCCCCACAGACCTTCTTGGAAAGTAAATGGGGATGAAAAGGAGACACGTTTGTAGACTAACTCATGCCTCCTCCAAACTTAGCCCTTACTCCAACCAGTGTAGTTCACCTGAATCTGTCATATATATTGGGATTCCACATAAGATGTAATTTGCTGAAAGAATGTCATTTCTTGAGAAACAAACAAATGAACAATGCAATTTTGAAACCTACTAATAAACCAACCTTCTCATTTTATAGAACAGAACACAAAGATTCACAGAGGTAAATAAATTGACCTATAGTCAATATCTAATTAGTGACAGTCCTTGGTCTCAAAACCTTGTCACCAAATTCAGTGCCCTTACTAGCTGATAGCCTTTTCTCAGGTTTTCCCTGAGGTCTAGTTCTAGGATTTCACTGAAGTAAGTCTTCCTAGGTAACACCCAACTGGTGGTTACTAGTTGGAACCTAGGGACCTTGAGCTATAACACACAGGAGTCTGCATGTTTGTTGACTCTTATTACTGGGGTGATGACCAGATCTTACCTCTGGTGGTGAGCCTTACAATGCTCAAGAGTGAAAGGAAGTCAGATGTGAAATGATGGAATAGCACAATGGATGAGAGAAATAAAATTTAGTTCAAATTCTCACTCATCACATGCTTAACCTCAGTTTTCTCGTTTATAAAGTGAGGAATCCTAATGGTTAACATACATTGTGAAAAACAGATAAATTAGCATATGTAACTTATATACCACAGTCATAGAGAAATGATAGATTAAATAGGATTGTTTCTATTAAATTTTCTATGACAAATGTATTTTACACTGAGAAAAGATTGCTGCCTACACTTCTTAGTAAAGGAATTTACATTTTTAGAAAGTTTTTATATGCTGTCTATGGCACTAATCTAAAGTGTTGCTGTAACTGAAATAACCTGTGATGTTGCCTAAATCAATATTTCTCTTTGAGGAACTTCTGTGAAATTCATTATTATGTAAAACAACCCTTACAGCAAAAGACTTTGATAACCAATTTGCACTTCAGTTTAAAGGATTATGGAGAACTCATTTAAATATAAATCACCTCAAAGAGAAAAATGTGATCCTTATTCCAACATATTATACCTTCCAGTTTTCAGCAATGAATAATACCTTCCACAAATCTTCTTGGAAGACCATCTATAAATGTAACACTAAAACTCAGGCCCTAATTTTCTTTTTACAAAAACTGTCATCTTACTTTTGCATGTTTAAGCTTTCTCGGTCATGAGACAGTGGTTTTTGAGATGATAGGCTTAGACTTTCGATGCTCATGTTTTTCTTATTCCAACGAGCTATGAAAAAAATGAATATATGTAATATTCTCTAAGTGATATTATTTTATATTCTGTAGATAACTTTCTCATGAATAGTATCTATATTTATAGAGATAATATAACCATCTTCTACATTTTTCCATATTGTCTTTATGAAAATAACTCAAGGTTGTATGGAAAGAGTTAACACTACTTTACGGAAAATGAAATGAAATGCATTAAAATTCATTAAAAATAAAGCCTCCTTATTACGTTTAAGGGAGCATTCATTTAAGTGCTTAATTGCTAATTACTAAACTTAATATTTAGTAGCTAGCATTTGCTCATCCTTATTGCTTTTTTACACATCTTTCACTCCTGTTTTACAATTAGCCATTCGATAATGAAAGTTTCAAACATAAAAATAGTGTCAGGAAGGAGATAAGGGACTAGGAATAAAATACCAAAGAACATGGAGTATGTCCTGAATTCAAGTTCCATGGTATTATTGGGGGTTTTTTTCTTTGAAGTAAATTCCAAAGCTCTCAGAGGTAATCACAATGAACTATGATTATATTGTTTTGGATTCTCTATATCATTAATTGCTTCTAATAGATGTTTTTATGTTGTCCTGTGTCTTCATTTGAGATTGTAAATTTCCTAAAATCAATATTATATCTTTGCTTCCCTAATTCTGCACAACTCCAAATACCATGCATCAGTCATGTAGCAAGTCTCTAGACCCTCAAATATAAACTACCAGAATGACTATGGCTTCAAATGTATATTTTACCACTTAAAAATATTATTAGTGGCATTCTACACTTGATCTTAGCCAAAAGGCCAAGAAGCAATTTATTAGTGGCATTCTACCACACAATTTATTAGGGTACATAAAGACTATGTATATATAGAAAACAACAAATAATATCATTTGATATCATTTTAGCCTACAATTGTGTCTCATTCCTAGGCAATTCTTTTAAAAGAGCCAATATAAATTTCCACATACACATAGCACAATTTATAGGGCTTATATTATGATGTTAAATGACTGGAAAGGGTGAAAGTCATGAGAAAAAAAGGCTGGGTATCACAATGTACAGTTGCTCTATAGGTAGCTATATGTTTTTAAATGAAATCTGAAGCATAGACTCTCTAGAAGAATAAGAGGTCACTTAGACATTATTTACTTCAATTTTTTTCTCAGTGGCATTTCTGATAAATGACTAGCCATTCTCACTTGGACAATTCTAATTATGACTTTGGAGTGTTGCACCTAAGCCTTAGAAGGGTCACAAACAGAAGAAACATAAGATAAATTCATCCTACTCATAGTCTGTAATAAGACATAAACTATTTATAAAATTAAATGAAAATCCAAAAACTTACAATATGACAAATAAATATCAAAACATATGGCTCCATGGGCTGGGGATTTAGCTCAGTGGTTCTGCCGCCTGCCTCACAAGCTCAAGGACCCGAGTTCAATCCCTGGTACCAAAAAAAAAACAAAACAAACATATGGCTCCTTGTAAAAATTTGAATTTTTAAATATTGCTACTCATTCCAAAAGGCATGCATTTTCAATTAACATCTTTATCCAGCTAGATCACATATTTATGTTGCTTACTTTGTCCCTGTTCACATAAATATCTGATAACCCTTGGATAGGTTCTCCTTACACTGACCCCAAATGTATTTCACTTTCACTTGGTTCCCTTATTCTTTGTATGTCTCCTAAAACCAAGCTTATTTATAATTTCTTAGAATTTAACCATCAATTCAATACTCAAGGAAAGCTAGAATATTTCCACCTCTCCAAAACCTTTGAACAGTGAGTCAGTATTCGTCCATAGATATTCACCTTAAACTGAATTCAAATTTTGCTCAAAGCATTTCTTTATCTAAAGGAATATGGACAAGACTTTCAGCTGCTTCTTTTGTAAGTTGGTTTTGTATCTTGAACCATTGTCATCTCTTTTCTGGTCATTCTGTATTTGGCCAAACGTAGTTTGCCATACTTAGAATGGAAAATGTTGCTTCGGTTAGGATCTGATGCCTGCAACCTATAATGTGACTACTGCTTCAGTCCTAAATACTCTGTGGCTATCATTGCTACTTTGGAATCAATTGGTGATGCCTCTAGTTACAGATAATGGACTAGACACATGAAATTGAGCTCTGTTTGCTCCTTAAACTGCATTACCACATGATAGGGACTTAAATAAATAATAAAAACTCCTTAAATAAAAAGAACATAAAAATAGACATGGAAAATAGGAAGGGGAAGGGTGGAGGGGATGAAGGGCACAGAGGTAGTGGGGAAAAAAATAAGAACCAAAATACAACATGTACAGGTACAAGCACCCAATGATAAATGTAAACGTATTGTTTACCTAAAATGTACCAATAAAAGAATTTAAGAAAAAAAAGAAAATAAGAAGGGATGGATATGAAAATTACAGGAGAATATTAGAATAATAGGGCTCCAGAAAGAATGAAAGAGTAACCATTCAAAAATGTTTTTAAGAAAAAAATTGGAAGTGAAATTAGTTAATTAGATTGAAAAAATTTACCAATTGCTTGAAATAGGGAATGAAAATAAATTCCCATCATAACATGTCATTGTGATGTTGTAAGACATGGGGACAAAGAGATGATCCTCTAAACACTCAGGGAAAGACAGAAAGAAAAAGGAAGACCAAATAGTTTTATACAAAGAAATGAAAATCAGAAAACCATAGCATAGACCTTCTCAACAGTCACAGTGAAAGCTAGAACACAACAAAAACAAGTCCTAAGAATTCTTATAGAAAATTATTTACTATCTAAAATTCTATACATGGTACTCAAACTATTAGAAATGGGGATAGACTATATATATATAGTTATTTAATCTATATGGCCTTGAACTCACAGCAATCCTCCTGACTCAGCCTCCTGAATCCTGGGATTACAGGCATGCACCACCACACCTAGCTAAGTATATTTTCAGATAGGTAAGGTATCAAAAGATTTGCCTCCAAATGACATGTTAAAAGAAAACTTCAATACTTTAACATTTCAGTGAATTGAGTATTTAGCAATTTATGACCAGCAGTACCAGTCAAGTGATTGAAAATGCCACTGAGGGGCTGAGTGGCTTATGAGGTATCCTCAAAATCGTGACAAAGTAAATATTTAATTGGCTAAAGTGGAAAGCCCCTTTAGAGGTAGTTGGCAGCCTCTCGTTGGCTAGGTTTAAGTTTTACTTTTACTAGTCTATGTTCATTCACTTTGATTTAAGTTTTGGTTTACATATTCTTATTTAGGACCCCAAGGTACAGGAGTTGTCTCAGCCTAACGGCTCCCAATTCATTATTTTAAGGCACCCGATATTACTCATTTTCCCATCACTGGGACAAAATACCTGGCACCCTCAACTTAAAGAAAGAGAATTTTATTTTGCTATTTCCAGTGGTTTCAATCCAAAATTGGCTGGCTTTAAGGCAGGAACACATGGTGGAAGGCCAGGGCAGAGGACAGCTGCTCATCCCATGGCAACTAAGAAAAAGAGAGGGGAGCAGGCAGAGACAAGAATATATCCTGCTGGGTCACAGCCCCGGAGCCCTGCCCCAACCCAGCCCCACCTCCTAACCAAAAGACTGCTATGAATTCATCAGTGACCTAATGCACTGATGAGTACAGCACCTCCGAGATCCGGTCACCCTCCAAACACATGAGACTTGGGGACATTTTGATATTAACCATAATGCATCCTTTCTCTGAAGAATATTGGGAAATGCACTTCATCAAGACAGGGAGTGAAACCAAGAAAGAAGCAAATGAAGCTTTCTTTGAGGAGGAAATCCAAAAGCAAAGGCACAAGAAATCTTCAAGATGAAGACAAAAAAGATCCTAGGAAATTAGATGTGCAGGAGACCAGGAAAGAAATGAGTCTAGACCAGCACTGCACACAAACTCTGCAAAAGAGTTTTTTAAGATAAGGGAATTGGTAGAATAACTGCTATGTGGAAAAGCGAATTGGTTAGAAGAGATTTATACATCTTAGTGAGGGAGGCATAAATCTGCTTAAGTACATAGAAAAGTATCAAACTATATTTTAAACCTAAGGCAATTTTTAATTCTAAAGAAAACATTATTGTTCAGCAAAGAAAACTTACTCATTTCATACTAACAGCTTTACTGTGCAAAGAATTACCTAGTTAAAATTATGTAAAAACTAAATTGATTTATTCCAGTTTACATTACTCTAAGTGGGGATTATATGACCCAGAACTAACTCCACGGCTTTCTAAGAATAATATCAACAGATAATGAATAAAATTGAACAAGAAGTACCAATCTAAGCATGTTATTTAGAGATTTAAGCATATAGATTCAAAAGAATAAACTAAATGAATGGAAATCATTTAAGGAGCTGGAAATGGTGAGCAGTCACAAACAAGAGACTGCTATTTGTCATTACAAGCCTTGTGAAATATTTGACTACAATATTAAGATTTTTTAAAGGAGCTAAGTTTAAGGGAGAAAAGATGAATTTGTCTTTTGCAACTGGATCAAAATTCCAACTGCTTACTGGAGAGCTCCCTGTATTTATCCCTCATTTATTTGTAGAAGCAAAATTGCACTTGACACTCATTAAAAACAGTGAGGAAGACTTTATTCAAGACTATTGCAATAGGATATGGAGAAAGAGCTCTACTCAAAAAGACATAAGAATTTTTGAAAACTAGGTAAACTAATGGAAAAGCACTAGAGGACATAAGGGGAACACTGGACCATGTGGTTAGGCAAGTTGTGTTTGCAAATTGGCTTTTAACAAAGTTAGACTGTATTCTCTACAGAGCCTAAAAGCCATAGGTCCTATCTTTCTTGGTGGTTATATGTCAAAGGGATGACTCCTAGGACTTGAGAAGAACAATCCTGCGCTGTAGAAGATAAACATCTCAAGTAAGAAGAGAATGAATTTACAAGTGCAAGTTTTGTAAAGTAAATATTCTAAAAAGTGGGAGTTCTGGGACCTAAGTGTAGTCAAGCAGAGGGGAACATTAAAGCCACCTTAGTAATAAGTCAATTACATTTTTGAAAATTGAGCTCCTTCTCATTTAAGTATACTCTTCTCTCTGTGTTTTGTGTCTCTCACATCACACTTCCATGAATCCTGTCAATAAAATTGCCAACTTCAGCATTATCTTCTATTCCTACTGTAGTCTGGATTCCCACATCTTACTTTTGGCATCTTTTATTTCACCTCTCTTTTCTGTTTTCCCAAGACTATGGACAATACCCAAATTGCCATCATCTCTCACAAGCTCTGTTGCACTTACATTATGTTTGTAATAGCTTTATTGAGGTATATTTGACATAGAATAAATTTACTTATTTCAAGGATATAATTCAATAACTGTAATTTTGGTGAGGGGTATGACCATATCACAACTCAATTAGCATATTTTCATACCCTTAAATGTTGCTTTTTTAACTGGTGTCTCCATGTCTAGTTTGTTTCCTTTCCAATTAATCTTTCTTATGACAAGTAGACTTACATTACTGAAACATTTAAGGGCCTAGAGAGGAGTTAAATAGAACTAGGTTCACATCTCACTAGAGACTTAGTCAGAATACTGACTGCATGAAATTTGATACAGTTCTTACAAAATGTATAAAGTGGGAGCAGTAATATTTCTCTCAAAATTATTGTGACATTTAAATAAACAGTATCTCAGTAATTTTAAAATTATTTATATTGAATTTGTGGTCAACTCAACAACTCAGAATACTTCATATGAATAGTTTTGAGGTCATTTCCTCCAAGAATGTTCCTATATAATTGATATTTTAATCTAAAAACAATTCTTCTTATGTAATTTTCCTGAAATTCATTTCTGTCATTGTTCATAATATTATCCATAATAAATTGCATATTTTAGGTGATATTCATTGGAATCATTGAATTAAATTTATATTATATACAGGTGTTGTAACAGGCAGTATTTTTAAAATACAGGTTTCACTGATAGGCAGAAACAGTGATTCCAGGATATTAACTTGGCTGCAATAAATAACGAGACTGTTTTTATATCAACACTATTTCCAACCATCTGCTAAGTACAATTCAGCTAGTAATTATCTAGCAATTAAGCCAGCATGTCAAAAAACTTAATTGCCAACTCAACCAATTTTCAGAGCTATGTTAATGATAATAACTATGCTGCAAACTCAATTTAATAAAAATGCTTTGAACATAAATCCCAACAACTCTTTTGAAGTAGAAATGCCATGTTCAGAAAAATATTTGAATATGAGAATTGAAATTTAATGTCAAATTCTTTTCTTTTATGGCCTTTTAAAGCTTTAGGCATTTTACATTAAACAGAAATATCATTTATTTCCATGTCTTTTATTTTAGTAGTCATTATTTAGCTAAAACATGTGCCTCTAACTAAACAAACTTCTGCATTTTTAAACTTGAAGATTGTCTGCTTTTTGAAGAAACTCAAAGCTTTCTCCTGGTATGTCAAATAAGATTTATTTTTTCTAGAGGTATATTACAAAACAGCCCAGCTATGCAGTCAGATACATTTCAAGTGGAGCGCCAGCTCTAGCGCCTATTATTGTGTGACCAGGGGCACCTTACTTAACTTATTTATGGCTCACTTTTCCTGTGTGCCAAGTGATAAATAAGGCGATGCTCCAGCATGTTTCAAGGACTGAAGTTAATGAAGGTTAAACACTTCCTGTTAACACTTACTAAGCACTTACTAATTTGCATCCATCATAAACCTTTTATTCTATTGAAATCCGTACTTCAATAGCAAAATTATAAATTAGGTATAAACCTTTTATTTTGGGGGGTTCTATTCCACTGTTTCAGAAAAAAATCAAATACTAGCCGTCTTCTCTGCTCACAACAAAATACTATGGTCATTCATCACTTTGACTTAAAGAAACCAACAAAGAGCCCAAAAGATGCCAATGCTCAAAGGCAGCCATTCTCCATGAACACTTGAAGACTTCACGTTTTATTTTTCTCTTGACAATTTCTCAATATATAAACATGAACAATTTTCCTCCAAAAATACCCTAGACCCCAGATTTCATTTTGACTTCATAGTGAGGGTCTGTCGAGTAGGAAATGGCAAGAAGGTTTCTTTCAACCTTTCTTCAAATGCATACTTTTTGCTTCTATGGTGCCAAATTCACCTGTCACTGTATGGAAAGAATGTGACACTCAGACATATATTTTCATTACGTGGTTCTACACAGCTCATGAATATATTACCAAACATTCAATTTGTGTGCAACGGTCCGGGTTAGCTAAGATGGATACAAAGATGAATAAAAATATTTATGCCTCAAAGAAACTCTAAGGCCAGACATAAATGTACACATAAACACATGCACATACACACACACACACACACACACACACCTACCTGTGCATTCACACACATAATAAAAAGTAAAAATTATAAGTAGGAAAAGAATAATATAATGTTTAGAATAAACTAGACAATATTACTCATTTTATAAGAAGTAAAATTAGATAATTATTAATAAAAATGGAACAAATTACGTTGTTTCTCTGTATCAGTAAGACAATTATTGGAGCAAATCTGCTATTTAAAGTATACACCAACATTGTTATAAACAAGATGTGCTTTCATGTGTGATTTTATTCATGGAACCTATCATTGTTTAGTGACTATAACATTTCTTATTGAGACAATAACAAATGTCTATGCTGACTACATAGTACTAAAGTACAGGCTGATTGTATTTTGGTTAAACTCCTACAAATCAATTACTATTATAATTAAAGCTTTTTTTCTAAGTCCAGATAATGTCTTCAAAGCATTTAGCTTTCAAGTTAATGAAAAAGTGAGGAAATGAGTATAAGTTACAAGGTGTTTGTTTGTTTGGAAGTGAACTCTGTGGGTAAAGCTACTGCATTTGAAATATACTATCAAAAAAAGTCATGCATGTTGTATGTTAATACAAAAAAGGGGAATGATCTAATATATCTATCTAAAAATAAAGAGGCCAAGTCAAAGCCAAAATCCAAAATTATCCTTATAACATATTCTTAGATATCAGTAATAGTGAATTATTTTGATGTACACAATTTGTCTATTATAATCAAGTAATTAATTCAGATTCAATTCAATAACTAATTTTATTATAATATTATAATAATTATAATATTACAATACTATTATAATTACTTTAATATATTTGGATGATCTTTACAGTTTAAAAGCACACGCATAACATTTTTTTCTTATTTGAAGATACAGAAAATTTCTGAAGATATTACTTTTTTGCTCCCTTTTAGAAAAGAAAACTACAGTTAATAATACTAAAAATTAACAGAAGTTTGGATCCAATAATCCATATCCTTTCTAATACTTTATATTATCTTTTACATATACCGTGGAGGGTGAGTATAGAGCACATCACCATGATTCTTATTAACTGAATAGTATTGCTCTTTTTAGTTTACAAAAGATAGACATTGGTCTTATCCCCTTTGACTGTGGCAGGCACCTTGTAAAAGAATAGGTTAAATTTCCCGAGAATTAAACAGTAGTAAAGAAAAGGGGGAGAGGCAAGACACCATTTGAACCAATTACAAGACAGCACTTGATCAGGGCTTTAGTTGATCAAAGGAGAATGAATCACATTCAGCTAGGAGAAACAGGAAAGTCAGCTTGGATTCCAAAGTTAATTAAGACAAATTGATACATAAAGCCAGATTGGAACTATGCATCTTTAAGTCAGGTCCTACTCAGGTTCTTTGAAAATCTTCTATACTTCCTTGGCCAGAAATTTTTCCACAGGGAAGAAAAGTATGGCTTTAGGAAAACATAAAAGTTAGGACATTTTTCACTGTGTAGAATTACAGTTGTCCACTCCCAACTCTCCATCCCGCTTTTTCTTGAGCTACCAATACCAGGTCTTGAAAAACAGGGCATTTTGACCAAGCATCATGGTGACCTGCAGTGAAGGGAAAAAAGATCAAATGATAAGTACAAAAAACAGTGAGGGGAGAAAGTAAAAAACCAGAGTGGCCAAATCCACTTTGCAGTTGAAAGATCAGCCATACTAAAGACAGCAGAATAGATCAGAAGATGTGACTAATGGCAGAAGGATTCCAAACTCTTCATTGTGGAAGTAGTCTGTCCATGAGAGCTTTTTCTCAGTGACTGCTGGTCATAGGCGTGTGGCTGGGTGAGCCTAGGTTAAAGATCTAGAACTACAGAGGACAGTGACACCTGAAAGGGACATGAGATGTATAAAACCTAACAATTTTAAGTAAGTGTTAAACTGGGGGTGTTTTAAGTCTATAGCTTTTTGCTTAATTTCTCTTCTTTTAACTCAGATACCAGGGTCATCTTCTGTAGAGTACACCTTTTTTCTCTTTAACTCAGTATTTCCTTTATGTATTTTGAATGATCATTTTCTGGATTTAGAAAAACATCTTGATTAAGTTTTACAGTTTCCACTGTATAGTCTTCATAGGACTGTCCATGCAAAAGTTACGTCAATGTCAGAGAAAAGAGAGGAATGTATGCCACCACGCATGCTGCCTGCCATCAGCACACTTGCACATGCATATGAAGATAAAAAATATAGCTTTAAAATCAGAATTTGCTTCTTCACATGAGTTTAGCTGTTATAAGGAGAAATAATGAATCTAATAAGATGATAGAAAAACACTCAAGAATATACGCAGTTCGAGTCCACACATGTGACTTAAATGACTTCTTCCCTAAAGCAAAAGACCACAAAGTTGGTCATTTTAAGATGTCCACAGTAATTTGTTTTAACCTTCATTAAATCAACCAATTCTTCTCCTCTTCTGAAACAGGGCCTCATCTCCGCAAGTTTTTTTGAAGATCAGTCCCTACAAAAGCCTCCTGTTCCATGCTTGTACTCGTTGTTATTGTTACGACTTCAACATATTCCCAGTGAATTCTACAACACATTTATGCAGTCCAGCATAGTTCATAAAATATTTCCCAAACATAAGCTTTGTAAATCTTCACAGCAGACCTCAGAGATAGGTATTATTATGAATATTTTCATGTAGATGAGAAAAGAATGACTTAATATGCTTAATGACCTAACCAAGTGGCAAAAAGCTTCAAACTCAGTGTTTGTAGCGCTACAGGTGAGTGATTGAACTAGCACTAGACTTCTGTACCCTAACAGCAAGGACAACCACACCCCATCCTAGTGCTTTATTTTCACTAAACTTTATTATTTGTAGAGTTAAAATATAAGTATGATTAAGTACACAGTTATTTACAGAAGTATTGATTATTATGATTTTAAACAGCTTACAGGAAAGGCTATCTGCTAATTTATACATTATATTTTTATCAGAGTTATCGACCTACTGAGTAGTTATACTTGAGGCTTTACGGTGATCAAAATGTGTTGATACTTGTTTTCCTTTTAACTCACATTATGAAAAAAATGAGACTATCCCAGGTTCCTTTGGCTCAATAAACTATCTTTATTGTCATAAAATATCAGTAAGTAAGCTCAAAATGTACAAAATGTAGCATCTTTTAAAACTCAAACAGTGCCATGATATCCTGATAAAACAACTCAACTTTCAAAATAGATATAAATACATAGGAATAAGTTAGAGAAAGGGAAACATAAGATGATCTCACTTATTCAGTATCTAGTCTTCCTTGATCCTTTCACAGGAGGCGAAAACCAACGACTAGGAAAAATAATTCTATGCCATCTGCATAATTGTTATTTGGGTGAGTTTGTATAAATGGAACACATAGTTTCTGACAAAGGAAACCCTGCAAATGCAGAAGGTGGCTTCACTTGTTGAGCACTTATTATTTGCAAGTCTCTGTGCTAACACTTTGAATATTGGCTCCAAATCTGAAAGTTGAAGAAGTAGTTTTTCTCATAGTACAAAAGAGAAAACTGAGGCACAAGGAAGGTGAATCATTTCAGCTTTGCATGGCATCACAAAACTACTAAATGCAGGTTGCCTGAACCAGGATTTATGTTCTTAACCATAGCATTTAAATACATCTGCCAACACAATGTAGACTTTAAAATTTCAAAGGATTGTCCTCGTATCATCTGAAAGAAAATATATCTATTTTTGTACCTCATTTTCAGTGACATTTTTTCACTTAGTTTTGAATGTGTCTATGAGATTTCTCCATCCCCTTTCCTTAAGTGAACAATTTTTATGTTATATATTATTTTTGCCCTTTGTTTTTTATGTTTTCCTTTGAGAGAGAATATCCTTCTTAGAAAGAACCTCATATAAAATATCAAGAAAGGTCAATCTTTATATGTAAATCATTATTTATGTACTACTACCATCTAGATTTCCTTATTTTTGCTAATTCTATTTTAAAATGATATATTTATATGTAGCTTTTCACAGACACACGATTAAATAAATTCAAATAAAAACATATTACCTTATGTTTTACATGCCTTTAGCAGTACCCAGACTTTACCCTTTCATGGACTGTTGTTTCATGGTTTATCCAAGTGACTCATGAACAACCCAAGGTAGTAGTCATTTGCTTTTTCCCCCCTAGAAGCTCAGAAGAAGCAATTGGAAGAGAGTATAGAGCTGATTCAAGATGAATGTGTGTCAGAGAATGCAGATCACTCTACAGAGGAGCCTGCTGAAGGAGGGCAAGATGCGGATGGAGAAGAGATGACTGATGGGATAGAGGAGGACTTCGATGAAGATGGGGGTCATGAGCTGGTAGGAACTAAATATTTGATGTCCACAATCCACCACTTAACAGCATTAGCATGTTAGCAACACATTCACTCTAAAACAAAGATTAAATCATTTGGGGCTTATTTTTTTCTTTTATAGAGATATTTAAGGAAACACCAGTATAGTGCTTTGCACATAATAAGTGCTCAATACATTTTTGCTGACTTAAAATATGAGAGTGCCAATGAATGAAAAATAAAAATACTATACATGTGATTACATATACCTGAAGTCCTAAACGAAAGGCTTTCTTTCACACATGCTATATAATAAAAAGAATCTTGCATTTGTTCAACCTAAATAAAACATGCTGGTGCAAAAGACCATTTTCTGGAAGATACATGGCTTTTCTCTTAAGAATTTCGCTCACTGACCGTAATTATCTGTACTAGATGTGTGGGCAACAGTTCTTTCTATAGCCTGCTAAATAAGATGACCCATTAGTGTGTGGTCAGCTACCATTTTCACTGCCTATGGTGATTGTTGTGACTTGGAAAGTTAGCCAAGACCTAATTCTTTATATGCTTGATTTTCCCAATGTTCCCATTGTACCGCTTATTTCCAGACATGGTTTCCTGAATAACCACACCAGGACTTCATAAATATATTGATATATTGATAAATATATGAGGCTATTTCTCACATTTTATCAAACATGAAATTAAATGTACTATGTCAAAGAAGTTGACTAATAGAAATGGGGTAAGGACAAGTCTGTGTGTGTGTGTGTGTGTGTGTGTGTGTGTGTGTTTATTTATTATGGGCAAGTTACATCAAACTTGGATTATCCCAGATTATATCAGATTTCAGTTTGTTTTAATACCTATTGTTATGTAATTTTGTGGTGATTATCATTACTTTTGGATGATAACAAATTTACCGATACATTGAAAGATAGCTTAATTTTACAGAACTTAACATTCCAGCTCTGTTTAACTTTCATGGCACATTTATTTAAACTTTTCAAATATGAGCTTTCAATATGCACCCCTATTTCTACAAAATTCTTTAATTTGACAGACTCAAGTAAAAGTTTTTAGAATTACAAAATATTGATTCCAGGAATCTATTGGAAAGCAACTAGGATTAAAGACAAACAAGCAAAACTTCAATTTAAAAACATGATTGCCTCCTTTCACTCTAAACTGCCTTCTGTTTCAACAATCCATTGTGACTGGCCTTCCAGAAGGAGTTTATTTTGCTATTTGTAATGATCACCACTCTGCTCTTGTTTTAATTTACTTCTCAGCAGAATTTTGCATAACTAGCCACTTCCTCTTTCTGATAGAAACTCTTGATTGACCAGTTGCTCATTCTCCATTTCTGGTGCTAGAACTATTCCCTCCATACTCCGAATTTAAATATTGGAGAGGCTCAGGGCTTTGTCATAGTCCACATTCTCTTTCTACACACTTTCTCAAGATGATTTTATCATATACCAGAGCTTTAAATATTATCTACAGGTCAAAAATTTCTAAATCTACATTTCTCTTTCCTAATGTATTCCTGGAACTCAGGAATCAAATACTCAGCTACCTATCACCACATAGATCTCCAATAAACAACTGAAGCTTCGAATGTCTGGCAACATTCTTGTTTGTTTTATTTTTTCCTGCTAGCTTATCCTTTCCAAGTCTTCCTTATTCTGGTAAATAGAATCAGCATCTAGATAGTTATTAAGCCCAAGAGACTAAGAATATTTTCAACCTTTGCTTCCTGTTAATTCTACCTCCAAATCATAGCCCAAAGCCAGTTGGAACTCCACTGCCAAACTCTAAGCCAAGCTACCATTCTTTTCTCTTTAGACTCTTCAATAACTTTGAACCTGGTTTTCTTGCTTCAGCTTCTTGCTTCAAGGAACCCAATCTGTACAGAAGGATTAAAATCTTCATAAAGTATATACCCGATAATGAATACCATTCCCTTGCCTAAAACCCTACAGTGATTTTCATGACACTTAGAATCAAAATTCCCAAGGGTATGAATGTAAATTATGATGGTGTTTGGTGAAAGATGACAGCAGAGAGAGAATTTGGTGAAGAGAAAGAGATAAAGTCCCAGTACTAAAGAGAAAGGAAATTGAAATGGAATGATATTAGCTGCCTTAGACATTCAGAATCTTTCACTGCAACTATTATAAATTTGAGAATTTAGTGGCAGATGTTTGAGAAAGGTCAAGTAAAAACTATAGCAGTTGATGATAACCTCTGGAGACTGAGAAGTGGTGGGAAGAATCACAGATTTGGAGAGAATGGAAAGGATTTGAGAGAACAAATATTGAAAACATACAAATTACTAATTTGGAAAATGTATAAAAATTGATAGTGTGGTTAGTCAGTTGATGTTAAAGTTCAAAAATTAATAAAATACTATTTTGCAAACTAGTCTACCAAGCTTACCTGGTAATAGTTAAAACTGATTATTTATTGTTTTTTTCATTCTGATAGTTTATGATTCATTGTGCTAAGGAGAGTCTAGGAATTGCATTCTTAAATTCCCAAATCATACTGATGCTGCTGTTGTGGTGCCCAAGCTTTGAGAACTCCTGTTAAGAAGTTATCCATCTGTCTAGCTGTGGGACTTTCTCCATTGGATTTTATCTGCTCTGGTGGAAGCATGGAGAAAGAAAACAGTTTCAGAGTTGGTTTCTTGTCAGACAAGTACAAAAGAAACAGTAAAATGAAGATATTACTAAAAGCAGTGGCTCACTAGAAGGCTCAAGGTTAATAGGGAAGGAAGGGGAAACAGGAGGGAGCTGAAAAGGAGAAAATAGGCACAAAAGGAATGATACCATATGCAAGTAGGGCCAGAGAAAGAAGAACTAAACAAATAAGAGAAAACCAAAAGTTGTACTTAGACACTAAGCTATTTCAAAGGTATGACAAATACTGGTGATGACATGATCCATAAGTGGTGATGGAGGTAGAATCAGAGCAAAGGTCATAGCAGATAAGTAACTCAAAACTGCAGAGGCTTGGATGCAAAATGGGTTATCTAAATGGGCAGAAATCTTCCAAGTATGGGATGAAAAGTAAAAGAATAAAACAGTCACCAAGTTGTCATAAAAGAGTTAGCAAAAGTCCCAGATCTGTCAGTATCCAATCTAATTGAATTACTGTAAACAGACACTTTCTTGGAGTCTCAACTTTCTTACCTGCCTATTACAAGGGTTAGATTTGAAACTTCTGAATGCCTCTGGTAAAGCGCGTACCCCAGGAGCAACATGTATCCCATGCAGCTCTGGGAATAAAACCAAACCAGTGTTTGAATTATGCTCCGAAGGCACAGAAAGTAACTGATCAGAGCTACTGCTGCCTCTTCCTTTACATTTGCTTAGAAAGCTTAAGAATTAAATCTTAAGTACACTATTTTGTTCTAAGAGTTGGAAAATAATGAATTTAGATGAGCTTATTAATTCATCCCTGAAATATAAATGGAAACTAGCGAGTCCCTTCTAGCGATTTACAAAAGTTCCCTGATCTAGTTTCCACTGTTTTTGACTTTCCAATCCACATGAAGGAAATCCTCTTGAATTTCCAAAAATTGGAAATAGAAGCACGAATCTCTTTTTGTCATAACAGAGATCATTATAGATTTGAAAAACAGTGACCCAATGATACTTATAGTACACAGTAGAAATAAAACAGTAGAGGTAGTATCCACAAGCTCAGATGCTGCTTAAGGCAAATGAGCGTGCAACTGTCAGAAAAGAGGAATTGGATCTGAAGCAAGAGGATTTCCAGAAAAATGAGCTGGCAGGACAGCTGTAGGAGGTAATGCCCTGTGATGCCCTCTTCAGCAATAAACCGAACACATGAGCACAGACTGTCCAAACAACATCTAGTTCTAAAAACCCACTTAATGACATTGACTTCCATGAAGCAATCTATGCAATAGGTTCTTGGGAACCTATTATGTGTGAACCAGGTGCTGCAAAACAATGTAAAAATAAAATGATTGCTTTATGTGTGGAATGAAATGTTTGAGAAAATGACTTCTTGTTTCAAGTAGCTTAATGTCTTATAGAAAGATGACTGATTTTCCTCCTGCATAAAAAATAGTCTTGGACTTGATAATTCATAAGGCTAAAATCTACAAGTCCATAGTAATCTACATGTATATATTTAATTAGTGCACCAAATTAGTGCATCAATTTGATTTTATTTAAAATTGAATTCTCAGGCCAGATGTGGTGGTGCATGCCTATAATCCCAGCACTAGGGAAGCTGAGGCAGGAGGATTGCTGCGAGCTCAAGGCCAGCCTGGCCTACATAATGAGTTCAAGGCCAGCCTAGAATAATCATTTGACAGGGTATCAAATAAATTAATTAATTAATTAAACTTGAATTCTCTATAATGATTTGCTATGGATATACTGTCAAACCATTACTATATCCTTATTTCTGAATGAAACTATTAACAAAGTTATTAATGGATTAGTAGATGAATGCACTGAGACTTGTGCTGTGGGACTAAAGAAAGAGAATCATATTTCTTCCCTCACAAGGGATGTGAACTCACTAAGACTACAGACCATAAAGATGAAGCAGGACATATACAGAGTAGTAACAACAGGGGAAATAACAGTTTACAAGTGAGGAATCACAGAGACTTGTATGGTCAATAAAGACTTCCAGGTAGAAGGACACTAGAACTTTACTTCAAAGGATGCTAAGTTAAAGAAATACCAAATGCTTACATCAAGGAAAAAATATTCAAATCATCCTTCATTGTCCTCAGATCACTTTATGGAAACCTAAAATGCTTTAGCTATTTTATATGATAGGTAGTTAGGTATGTAAGTATGTAAAGATAAGTGTTTTTAAATACATCTACTAGTAACTTTGCAAATGTTTACTTTTCAAGCTTTTTTATTCTCTTTATTCATATGCACCAAATTTGTGTCCTCCTTTACATAAAATAACATAATCCTAAGTAAAAGTAGTCTGTGGCATAATGGAAAATACTATAGAAAAACAAGTGCTTAGAACCTTCCTACTTTAAAAAAGCAAATGAACTCTCCCCAGCTTTCTGAGGAAAGCTTTCTCTCTGTACTCAAGGACATTACAGAGTTGCCAGATGTGCTATGGAGCCTCAGAAAGCCTAGTGTTTTTCAAAGCAAAGTTTTGATCAACTTACATCCAATTTCTAGCATTCTCATACTGTACTCACTCGCATCTGTACTTTCATCAGGCTGAGATTTGAAACTACAAAGCTAAACCATCAATTCCCAAAGGAAGCTGTAGACAAGCAGTACATTTAAATGGATTAAGGAGAATTTGAGTTCTTTTGAATTATACTTGTAATGACTTTTGCCTTTGATGCCTACACTCAGTCAAATCAGGCAAATCTAGTAAGAATCCACAGTAGAATTACCCAGCTAGACTGTATACTTAAGGCATGCGCATAAGCCAAGTACTGTGTTGCAATACCTCTTTTAGGATTTTAAAAGGCATTCACCTAAACAGTAAGTCACCTGAGTTTACCACCTATTGAATTTTTAGGCACACTTGGGAAGGCCTTGACTGCAAATCTAATCCTGCAATTTAAAAGAACTCGGAGTAAGCATTCTGGTAAGCCATTGAAAAACTGAAATGCATAAAGCATTCTGATCAATATTCTCAGTCTTTCTCTATGGGAAAGAATAAAAATGGCTCCTTTTTAGAACTTTTTGTTCCTTTGGTAATGAAATCCTTCATCTGGATGTTCCCTGTTATCAACTGTGCTTCCATTTCTTTTTTGTTATCGCTTAGACTGAATGCTAGCTAGAGGACAAATGAGAGCTCTGTGACACATTCCCCTAATTCAGGTAGCATCAACTGGATTAGAAGTACAAATCACAAGGAAGCAAAAACATTGACTCCTTAATCTATTTCGTTTGGAGCATGTATTTCAGCACAACATCCAAAGAGCTTTCATTTGAATGTTGTCAATCTATTGTATGTTATGTTCTGTCCTCCTTAGAACAAATACTGAAGGTATAAAGACAGCCATTTCATAATTGAGATGAAGTTAAACATAGGACAAAAACCATAGTTCATGTGTCCTATAAATAACCTGTATGATTGGCTGCTGAGGTCTGATCGAAAATAACAATGAGGAGGCCAGGTCTTTTCAACAGAAATGGAACATATCTAAGCCTTTGACATGAGACGTATGGTGATAGATTGACATCTGTGCTTCAGGGCCTCTGCTCTGGAATCCGATCCTCTCTTTAAAAGCTCTGGTCCCTCTGTATTAAAAGCTCCTCATAACGAAATTTCAGACTTTATACTTGGCATCTCAGTTTATTTCAATCATTATAAGTTTTACTGAACAATTCTGCCTAACTCACTAGGACAATTCCTTTTTCCGGGAGATTAAAAGACCTAAGTTATAAGCTAGAGCTCTGTCTACAGTCTGAAGAAGCAAGTTCAAATCCCCATGTCTCCATCCAAGCTGCTTACGTGAGTTCTCACTGGCCTCAGTGTTTTTATCTGTAAAAGAGAATTAACAACATGTGTCTGACCAAAGGTTTTGGTAAGAAGTAAATAATGTCTAAAACACCGATCATGGAATAGATAGTTAAAAATTTGATAAGTTTTTGTGTTTTGCTTTTGTTACGTATGTCTTTTTACATATTTCATTCTACTGTCCTCTTTCATTTTATTTAATTCCTGTAACTCTAAAGTTACCATGCCACTCCAGACATAGTATATATAACTTAGTTCCTATTTATATTAATAATAATGGCTTTAAATCAGCCTCTGCATAGTTATAGTACCTTGCTATATTTATAAACACATGCATAGTTTTATACATATACATATGAATACCTATACATATACATAGTTATACTACTTTGCTATATTTGTATACTTGCTATACAAGGTACTTGTACCCTCGTATACCTCTCAGACTCTCCTGGTTATTTCTAAGGGTTCCAGGAAGTATCTCAGCTATACTTAGCAACATATAAGAGTAAATGCTTCTCCTACCTGCCTACCACCTGCTTTCCTCTTGAAGGTGCAGCCTTATGGAAATCTTTGCTGGTGTTTTTTGGGGTTTTTTTTGTTTTTTGTATTGGGGATCCAACTAGGAACCTTGCACTTGCGAGGCAGGCGGCAGATGCTCATGGTTTTTATGAGAAGACATTGCTCTCTGCCAATAGGATTGCCCCCATCATACCCAAAGATGCAACACCTACAAGGTGCAGCCAGTGCAGGGATCCTTCAGGGCTCATTGAACCAGAGAATCTACACTAGGTTCCATATTAAAGTTGAGAGGCGGATGATCCTGTCCCCATTCCATGTTGTAAATTTCTAGCCAGAAGGACACAGCTTAAAGGCAGAAACATGAATTCTACCATTAAGAAAAGAGGCCTAAATATTTTATAATAAATCCCTATTTTCCCCTTATTTCTCTAGAAATTCTGCTCCAAAGAGCTGCCAATTCAGTGTTGCAAAGCTTAAGCCAGGCCATGTCATTCTGCAGTATAACTCTGCAGTAACTGCACACCACATTCAGAGTAAAAACAAGTCCTCACAGTGATCTGCAAAGCCTGCATGATCTAGACTCCACTACCTCTCTCCTTGGACTCCTCGGTCTCTCTCATTCACCCTATACCAACTCTGTGGCCTCCAGGCCCACACCATTCAGCTCCTGCCTCTGGGCTTTGGCATGTGTTATACCTCTAAATGCAGACAGCAGAAAGGGAGAGGCCAGATCATAGAAGGCCTTGTTGTTGTGCACAATTTTCAAGTTTATCCCACAAATTTCAAGTCTGTAAATTGGGAACTGCTTGTGCCTAGGAGAAAATTAGAATGTAATACAACCTAGTGGTCTAGTTAAATGTTTTTTGGAGTGAGAGACAAATAGGTTTACAGATATAAATTTTAAAATACAGGGCATTTATTTAAATTTGCATTTTAACTAAACATTGAATAATTTTCTAATATAGTTGTGTTTCATATATTACATGTGCAGACTTACTGTTGATTAAGCCTAAAGCAGGCTGTGAAGAGTTTACCCCACAATTGGCTTGTTTTGAGAAATGAATCTGGCTGAAGCCTACGTGTTGAGGGTAGAGTAACTCACACTCCAATTTTGTTTTTACAACTAAAACCTTTTTATTAGAAGGACAATGTTTTAATTTTAACCATATGTTTTGTCTATTATTTTAACTTTGTGAATAGTTTGTCTTGTCTTTCATTAGTCTTGTTTACATTAGTTTTTATAGAAACTGCATGATTGTGTATCTTTTATGTATTTTTGCCTTTGTAAGTAGCTTATTTTTATCTCAATTGATTATTAATAAAAATGAGCGGCTTGGGCTGGCTAGCGCCTTTGTCAGTTGCACCGGCATTGGTTGTCCTGGAACCTTGTTTGTTTGTTTGTTTGTTTAGTTTTGTTTTGTCTTAATTTTTTTAGGCCTGCATTGAATACTGGGGAGGATATTGGAACCTAACTCCAGGGGTCTCCTGTAACTGGCACAGGGGACCATAATTGCGGTCTTCCCTACATCAACACTTCTCAGCTCAAAGCAGTTAGATTAAAACACGGGGCTGGGGATTTAGCTCAGTGGTTCTGCTGCCTGCCTCACAAGCACAAGGACCCAAGTTCAAGCCCCAGTATCAAAAACAAAACAAAACAAAAAAACCATGCCCTTTCTCCCCTAACTGCAGTTGGAAATGTTCTTTGTAGAGAAAATTATCATAGACAGCTAAGTCAGTTAAACATATCATAAGTCCTTATAATCTACAGAGACAAGCCATGATTAGGCATACTCACCTTTCCCTAAAAACACAATTACATAAACAAAAAAGGGGGACACAGATACCTCCACGAGCTCAATTAGATCTTGTTACTTTCACTTTAAATATTTTAGATCCACTTATGTAAAACAAATATACTCCATCAAAACTCCATTAATACAAAGATGAATCTATAGACATGTTCTAGACAGTGTTATCAAAGGATGTCCTAACTAAAAGGTAAGTGGCTCAGTATAATTAATAACATAGGGGCCAGGATATGCTTATTTTTCAACAGAGAATAAAAATATGCTGTGGTCATCATCCCAAAACATAGAACCATGGACCAAGATGATAAATTCACTGCAAGCAGCACGATGTGACACCCCTGCTGAAAGCCATACAAAGGCTGCATCTGAATGACTCCCCTCACTTGTGATGGCCCTTAGACTTGAAGAGATCACCAGACCTGATGCACCACCCACTGATGAGACCCAAGACCAAACAGGCCCCAAAGACAATCACAACTCACCATGATGCAGCTGCCATTTTCAAACATAATATTATGTTCAAAGTAGGGTGTGAAGAGTTAACCCCACAATTGGCTTGTTTTGAGAAACGAGTCTGGCTGAAGCCTATGTGCTGAGGTCAGAGTAGCTCACAGCCAAATTCCATTCCCACAACTAAATTCTTCTTACTAGAAGGACGATGTTCTAATTACAACCATATATATTTGTCTGTTCTGTTCCTGTGTCGAGAATGCTTTGTCTTGTCCTTTATGAGTCTTGCTTCATTTAGTTTCCATAGAAACCGCATGATTGTGCATCCTCTCACGTATTCCTGCCCTTGCACATAGCTTACCTTTACCCCAATTGATTACTGATAAAAATGAGTGGCTTGGGCTGGCCAGCACCTTTGTTGGTTGCACCAGCATTGGTCATTCTGGAACCCGCTTTCTCTCTCTTAGTTCTTTTATTCTTTTTTTCCCTCAGGCCTGCGTTGTGCACTGGGCAGGATAGTGGACCCTAACTGCAGGGGTCTTCAGTAACATGGGACATAATTCTACCAAATTTTCTGAAATTCAAATTCAACTGACTTCCTATATTACTGGCCTTGAATAAATCAATAAACTGTTCAACTTTTTTCAGCTTTGGTGCTACCAGCTATGAAACTGAATATAATAGCTAAATCACAGGCCTTTTTTTTCTTCAGTGCTAAAGATGAGCCTAAGATCTCCCCTAGTACTCTAACACTAAACTGCATATCAAACCCTTTTCTAAGGTTCTTGTTAAAATTGAATGACATAAGGCCGGGGATTTAGCTCAGTAGTGTCACTGCCTGCCTCACAAGTTCAAGGTCCCGAGTTCGATCCACAGTACAAAAAAAAAATTGAATGACATAAACTATGGGCTACACTTAACAGAACCACTGGCACAAAGAAAGTAAAAGAAAAAAAAATAGTATCGGCCTCTGCATAAAGTACCTTTGTACCCCCTCAAACTTTTCTGGTTATTTTTGAGGGTTCCAGGAAGTCTCTCAACTATGCTTAGGAACATTTAAGAGTAAATGCCTTAAATTCTTTTATTGGTACATTTTAGGTATATAATATGTTAACATTTATCATTGGGTGCTTGCACTTGTACATGATGTATCTTGGTTCTTATTTTTCCCCCCACTACCTGTGCGCCCTTCATGCCCTCCACCCTGCCCTATTTACATAGACTTTGTTTCCATTTTTTTTCTTTTCTCATAATTTTTCCTTTCCCTTCTTTCCTTTTCCCCTCCCCTCCCACCGCCCTTACCCCTTTGGACCTTTTCTTCCTATTTCAAATAATCAATTATTTATTTTAATCATTTTCATCCTTATTTACACTTTCAGTTTCTCACACTAGAGAAACTATTTGGTATTTACACGTGTGTTCTATTTATTTCACTTAAGAGGATGGCCTCAGTATGCATCCATTTAGCTATAAATGACTCTAGTTTCTCATTCTTTATGGCTGAGTAGTACTCCATTTTATTTTTTAAAAAAAAGAAACACATATCTTCTTTATCCAATTTCCAGTTGATGGGCACTTGGGCTGTTTCCAAGCTTTAGCTGTTACAAACTGTGCCACTGTAGACATGGGTGCACATCTATTGTATACCTAAAATGTACCAATAAAAGAATTTAAGGAAAAAAAATATGAGAAACAGAGGCAGAGAACTAGCAATAGAGAATCAGCCAGAGGGCATACTGCATAACAAGCTACCATTTCCATTAACAACAAACTCCACTGTGTAGGAATTAGCCTCAGAAGGCATGCACATGTTCATAGATTGGTGAGTTTCCTTCTGGACTCTCTAGCATGACATGTGCATATCTGTTTATGCTTGCACCAGTACTACACCATAATTATTTTACAAATTAAATAATGGCTTGTGTAAGAAGTCAAAAAAAGAGTAAATGCTTCTCCTACCTGCCTACCACCTGCTTTCCTCTTGAAGGTGCAGCCTTATTGAAATCTTTGCTGGTGGTTTTTGTGAGAGAACATTGCTCTCTGCAAATAGGTCTGCCCCTATCATGCCCAAAGATGCAACACCTACAAGGTGCATTGTCCTAGAGAACTCACATCAGGTGGACCTGCTATTATCATTGTCTTCACCTGGTTTCAGTTGCTGTAACAAAATTCCAGACTGGGAAATTTATAAAGAGTAGAGGTTTGTTTGGCTCACAGTTCTGGAAACTGGGAAGTCCAAGAACACAAAGCCAACATCTGCTCAGCACCAAATGGAGGCCTTCTTTCTCATCATAACATGGTAGAGGAGATCAATTGGTGAGACAGAGCAAGCTTTCTAGCTTGTGTTCCTCTTCATCATCATACAAAGTCACTCATGCCATCATGGCCCCATCCTCATGACCTTATCGAATCACCTCCCAAGGCCCACTTCCAGATGCCACTAACATATGAATCTGGGGATTAAGCTACCAACACACAAAATTCTGGGAACACATTAAAGCCATAGCAGTCATAATTGACTCATTTTCCAAATGAAGTTTTCACTAAAACATTACATTTATGGCAACATAACCTTCATATGGAACTTTGTGGCCTTAAAGGAGTATTCAGATTTGCTTAAAAAATACTTATTTGATAAGAAAGCCTTCGGGAAACAAGTGTAATATTATGAAAGAGTCGTGCTTTAATTTCATTTTGTTAAATTTTTCTTTAGTTTTATGGTTCCTAGCTTATTCAAACCAAAAAACTGTATTTTTAAGTCCCCTTCTTGTGGCTTTTCTTCAGACAAGACCAAGCATAGCTTGTGATGATATATGGATTTTATTTTAATTTTTGCCATAGATTTGCTCTCTAGCTCAGTTGATCTGGTCAAAAAATTGGTAACAAATAGTAAATCATGTTTTTAAATAACCTAAGAACCCTTATATGTCACATTTTTCTATAGCAATCCAACCAAATATTTATTAAAATAATAATCAAAAAACCTATTTTAATGAAATAATGTCAACACGTTAATATGCCAAATAATGTTAGTTACTCAGTTTTCAAAGAATAAGGACGACATAGTAGTTTCTGGTTTTATGGAGTCCTCACTATGTAGAAAATGGGAGAATGGTGTGATCTTAGCTAAGGTGCAATTATCACATAGATTATGTATTAAGGTGTAGGAATGATAAGACAAATGACTCTGAACATCACAAAGGTTTTGACATTCAAGTGTTTTTTTGAAGACTGCAAAAGCTATTCAAGAAAGAAAAAGGAGTTAGATGGCATTTCATATAGAGACAATGGAATACATGAAAAAGAAAGGCTGGAAAGAGTGTGGTAAGTCCATTTAGAAGCTGCTAGTTTAGATTGGCAAAAGCAATAGAATTCAGAGGATAGCCCCAGACCAGAAAGCATCATATCATGGAAAAACTTCTTAGAAATACAAATTCTCAGACTCTACATAAACCTTACTACATTAATAATTCTGAGTGGACTCCAGCAATCTGTGTTTCAGCAGGCATTCCAGATGATTCTGATGCCTAAACTTGGGTGTACATAACATCATTAGGTGCTTTTTTTATAAATACCAATGGTATTTTATAAATTCCATTATGGCCACAAGCCATAATGATGAAATCATACCTTTAGGGACTGGGCCTGAAGATGTTTTAATGTGTATCCAGGGTTGAGAATCGGAGGGATAGAGTATGTGGTACATGCAGATGGAAGAGCAAACAAACAATTCACCAAAGAATTCTTCAAGAAAACACCAATTAAAACCACTGCATTCCTCCCTCTTCAGAATGGTCACCATTGACTAATATCAAATGTTTTCAAAGACTTTGAGAATTGGAACAATACCATGCATTTAAAGAAACAGAGGTTGCCTGAAAGGTAAGGGAAAAAGGCAAGAATTGACTTTCCTAGAATATCATTATGCTCTTAATGAACATCCACATTTATTTTAATACTTGGGACTTACATTGTACCTTCTGGAGACCTCCCCTGTGTTCTTATTGGAGTTAAGAGCTTTCTCTCCACCTCATACAAACCTCCATTAGTATACTTCCCACAGTGCTGGGCCAGTTCTTTTAAGTGTCTGTTACTCCAGCTAAACTGAAAATCCTCTGAGCTCTAGGTGTTCTCTCTTAATTTTGGATCCATCATACCTAGTACACTATCCAGCATCTGTATGAGGATGGATGAATGGCTGGATATGGATGCCAGATTATTGGATATGCCTTGACACTATCTTATTACTCTATGTATTTGCATAAGCTTATTCCTTCTACCTTGAATAACCTGTCCCCTCTTTATTTTTTCGATCTGGTGAACACCTCTTTACTGTTGAGATTGATCTCTTCTATGAATCTGTCCCTACACAAACACATATTTATTTGAATTTACTTCTTCCTTCAGGCCCTTCTCTCTATAGAGCTCATCATACTTAACTTGTTATTTTATAATTAAAGATATCCCTCCTTCTGGCTCACTATTTGTAAATTTCTCAGGGCTTATTTTTTTTTGTACTTTTCCTTAGTATAGTGCTTAGCATATGTTAATGTTAATAAATATTTGCTAAAGAAAGGGAAAGGAAAGTGTCTTCAGATTACCTTAAATACATTATGAGCATTTTAAAGCATATTGTATTGTCTGTTGTGATCAGATTTTGGTATAGGTTCCTTCTGTGCTTTGGAGGATTATTATATAAAGCATAGAAGTAAATAGTTTTCATTGTAAGTTATTCATGAGGTCATTCAGGCAACAGCCTTCGTCTTAAAGGCACTGAGGAGGAACAGAAGGAGGCTTAAACCCAACATGTCAAAGTCAGCACAGAAGTCTTGACTCTGTTTTGTTGGTTTTCAGAGTTGTATTATTACCTCCCGTGAGTGATCAAAATGCAAATCAGAAGCAACCTGAATTTAGTTAGCAAAGCTAGAACACTGAGTTATAAAACAAACCAGAAAATAAATCTCTTCCTTACATCTATTTTTAAAGCCCCAAAGTATATGGAACACAGAAAGTCAGAAGCTCATAAGAAAATAAATTTCAGAAGATTCAAGACTATAGTATCCCCCCAGATAAGTAAGATAGATGCTTCAGTATCAGCTGCAGCTAGAAGGGCAATGTGGTCATTAGAAAACAGACTTTGTGACTAAGGGCTGCTGAGATGTAGAGAGCATTGTGGTAGACATGGAAATCTTAGACTGGCTCTAATGATATTAAAAGTCAGGATAACAACTCTAATGTACAGATCCAAATAAAATAAAATATTTTTTCCACTCCTGAGTTTCTGTACAGTGAGAAATAACAGAAGAGCATAAAGAGGTTCTGAAGTTCCTGGGAAAGAAAAGTACAAAAACAAGGCTTAGATATTAAAAAGGAGAGGCTTACTTTTTCAGAAATGCTATAAGGTAAAAGAAGCAAATAAACCAATCTAAAGATTCTGTCAGATTGCAAGACTACTTTTGAAAATTGCTGGAGAAATAACTACCCCCCCCAAGATCTCTCTTTACTAATATAGAAAAATAATAACTTTTTAAAAAATTGAATGAGCATTAACAGATTCAAGGGGATGTAAGTGACATTGAAGTGAACAGGAAACTAGTGTCAAAAGAAATTTGTATTGGATAAAATTAAACAGGCAAGGAAGGCTTTATTCATGACTATTTCAACAGAAGTCAAGACTCTTGAAATAGGAGAGAGTGAACTCACCTCCTGCTATAAAAGGCCGGGAAGTTTTTGCAGCATGGGTGAGCTAGTGGAAAGTGTGGGAAGATATTAGAGGGAATTTGGCCAAATTGCCTTTTTTGTTTGGTGCTTATGACATGCAGGGTTCCTACTCTCCCACAGAGACTGGAATATTACAGGCTGCTTTCCTTCTTGATGACTAGAGTTCACAGGTATGACTCCCAGGTTCTTAGGAAAGACAGCACTGGGTTTGTAAGGCTGGAAAGAAGCTGGGAGATTTGCATCTCAAAAAGTCAGAGAAAGAATATACAAATAAAAGTTCTCTAAAGTAAATGATCTAAGAAAAGGAAGGGCAAGAGCCTGAAAACAAGAAGAAACCTATTAATTGTATCAGACTGAGTGGTCGTTAGGAGAAAAATCACACATTTTGCACACCAAGGCAGAAGCAAGGACAATTAACTTTCCCCAAGAGGCAAAATCTGTACCTTCTGACAGTCTCCTCTACAGCTCTTGAGAGACCGCAGTCCTAATTCTAGAGCTTTGCTTTTACACATGTCAAATTAAAAATAAATCTGGACTTAGTAAGGAGAGGCTTATTTGAAATGATTATTGCAAGGGAGGAAAGGGACTGTTGCAACAGGGAGAACATTTTAACTGTAGATCTGCAAGCATCTCAAGGGATAGCTAAAAGAATTTTCTTTTATCCAAAGTACAAACAAAAACCTGCTGTGAGTGCACATTGAATAGAGAATGTTTTACCCTGAGCTACCCTTATTTCCAGGAAGGCTCCCAAGAAGAAAGTAGTTGGTGACTTAGGTTGGTCATGAGCTGAAGTTCAAGATTCTAAAGAAGGAGAGAACCTACAGCCAAGGTTTGATTAACAAGCATTTTATTCTCATTGACCAATAGGGACAATATCGGTCAGTTAATCATTTATGAAAGGAAGAATGGGAATTCAGAGGATCTGTGTCTGACCTTGTCATAGGTAAATAAGGAGGGCTGAGTCTTTTGAGCTCTGAGTTCTTCGTAGTAGCCATTTCCCAGAACTGGCTTCTTCACTGTTTTTCAAGATCACAGGACTAAAGTAAAATTCCACATTATCCATATGTAAAGATTTTGTTTTGCTCATTATCTCGGAGATATGTCTACACTGTAAACCTTGGAGAATGAGCTTAATCTCTAATATGATTTATCTCTGCAAAGTAATAGAAAGGACACAGATTCATAGGCCTCCCAATACACACTCTTGGAAAAGGCAAAGACAAAATGAGTCTCTCTTGCTTTTTTTTTTTAATGGAGAAAGCATTTCCATTTGTCTTTACAAACAATAGGTATAAGTGTTCGGATCAAAAAAGAGATTTTGAGTTTTAGGTTCACATGGAGAAGCTTTTTATTCACTATCAGACTTTAAGCAAATCACTGACTCTTTGAGCTCATTTCCATATGTATTAAGAGATGTTCTTGTGGGTGATTGAGAAAATTAAGTAAAATCACGTCTATGAAAAGCTCTGCTGTGGAATTTTATATGATAAACTTAACTTTATTCCCTAAAAATAACAGAATTTATTGGAAATGTCAGTTATGGGAAATTTTAATAACTTTGAAAGAAATTTAAATGGCTGGTTACAGTGTTTATAGATATCTCTTACAATTTTCATTGTCTTACATTCCCAGCAAATTTTGTCTCTCACATCAAAACACTCTTTTGATGCTCAACTCTGTTGAGCTAAAGTATAGCCCAACACAGAACCGTCTGAAATCTCAGGGAAAAATTACACTGATTTCAAATCTTCAGAAAGCTGTTTTCATTTCTGTGGATAAACTAAGAAGAAATGAAATGGCCAAGAAATAAAAGAGGATACATAATTATCTTACCTGGGGAGGAGGATTTGTCTAAATTTACTCAGTTGAACATAATCTGATGACAGAGTCCAGATTTTTGTTCTGGCTTTTTCAATTCCACTCTCCCTCAGCCTCAGCTCTCACCTTAGTCTCTTCACATTGACCTGGAGAGAGATGTATTATATCACTTTTAGGAGAGACTCCTGTCCAAGTGATGAGACACATACATGTAGAAGTCAGTTCTGTGGAGTAGAGTGATCATCTTCTAACTTCTGGGAGGTAACTGCAATTGTTCCATTAGGTAAATAAGATGCTAGACATCCCTCTAAGAGTTTCTTAGATATCCCATGCACAATGGTTTACTTTGAATTCCTGTCTTTTTGTCACAAAAACCTTATGTTCTATGTTGTCTGGTCAAGCAACATTAAATCAACAAACTTTTCTAGTATTCTTAGAAGCAAACAGATCTTTCTCTTCTTGTAAATTCTTCCCAAGTCTCAAAAAGGTAAAAGCTATTGGGAAGAAGTTCCTAGTGATGTTAAGAGTTTTATGTGACAATAATAATTTACCAAGATATCCTTTAATCCCATTTTATTCAATAAGCCAGCCTACATGTATTAAATGATTATTATGTGTAGGGACCATTCGAAGTGCTGAGTAAAAGACAGTGAATAAGAACAAAGCTCTATTCTTTTTCATGAGGAACGGTATTCAGGTAGGCAATTTCATCTCAAATGGGAACTTACATTTTAAAACATATTAAAGACTCACCTTCTAAAATGTTTTTCCCAAACTAAATATATTCTATTAAACAAATATAATGATTGAAGTATGAAATTCATTTTAATTGATGGTTCATTGTTAAGCTTCATTGTCAGTTGAATTCATACTTGCCAATTAAAAGGTCTATTTAGAATTCACTGCAGAATATGGATGATACCATAGCTATTTTAAAGAGAAAATCTATTAAGAGTAGTTAGACTGTTTCCAAGTTTTAGCTGTTACAAACTGTGCTGCTATGAACATGGGCACACATATATCACTGTGGTATGATTCTTTGAATTCTTTGGGGAAGATCCCCAGCAGTGGAATAGCGGGGTCAAATGGGACTTCCAGCCCTAGTTCTTTGAGGT
>NW_004624744.1:6703549-6727550 GCF_000247695.1 Heterocephalus glaber | reverse complement strand
AAATAAAATATTATTGAACAATTATTGTAAAGAATAAGAGAAGCAAAGGAAATAACTTTACTTCTATAAGAAAATAATTCCAGAATATATGAATTCATGCTCATGGGTATGCTTAGTAAAATTTATTACATTTTTAAATGCTTCCATCTTACTGTCAGTCACTCATGAGAAAGAAATAATTCACTGAATGCATACTAGTTGTAGTAGATTTGCTTCATTTGACTTTTAAAGGATCATTTTAACTAAAATTACCTCTAGGATATGAGAAAATACAAAGACCCCATAAATTGCATTTATAAAAGGCATTTTTAAATGGCACAGTTACCATAAAAATATCATTTAAAGTCATAAAATTTTAACCACACTTTTTTTGTATATTCTCTAAATTTCTAATGTTGCCTTTGTCCACTGTGGCATTGTATATGCATATTCCATCCAATTTTCTTGTGAGCTTTTAATTGTTTATATTTTTAAATTTAGAATTATGCATCAATGAGGATGGCAGATACTGAAGGGAAGAACATCCAGTAGGCAATTTGCCATCTTAAAAATGTTTTAAGTGTACATACATTATTATTGACCATGCAGTGTTGTGCAGCAGATCTCTAGAACTTAGCTTGTCTAAATGGAACTTTATGCTGATTGATTAACACTTCCTCCATTTCCTTCCCTTCCTTGCCTCTGGGAACCACCTCCACTCTTGGATTCTGTCAGTGACTATTTGAGATACCTCTTCTAAATGAAAGCATGCAGAACATACCTGGCTTTCTGTGACTGGCTTACTGTTGTAACATAATATCCTCAAGGCTCATCTCTGTTGTCACATAGGATAGAATTTCCTCCTTTTTTAAGGCTGAATAGAATTCCATTGACTGAATATACCACTTGTTTTTCATTCATTCATTTGTTGGTGGACATTTAAATTGTATCTATAGCTTGACCATTGTGAATTATGTTGCAATGAAAGTTGGAGTACTAGCATCTCTTTGAGACACTAATTTCATTTCTTCTGGATAAATGTAGAGTCGTGGGGTTAGTGGATTGTATGATAGTACTAGTTTTAATTTTTTTCACAAAGCTTCATACTGTTTAACATAGTGGATGCACCATTTCTATTCCTGTCAATAGTGTACAAGGCTTCAGTTTCTCCAACTTTCTACATTTTCAAAGAATAATTCCCTTCATGCTATTAAACTATGAATGCTTGATCCCTGATGATATATTACTTGAATTTGGGGGCACTAATATTAAATAAATACCAATTTTAAAATAGTATCACCGTTTTCTTTTTCTAGATCATTATAATAATAGTATTTCTTATACTACTGTACCCACAAAAACACTAAAATCTTTACTGTTGTGTTTTAAGCCTAAAATGTCACAAGAAAGTAAAATATTCTAAATGGAAATTCCAGAAGGTATTTCTTAGCTGTATCCAGAAATTTATTCATGTAAAGAATGGGATAAAGGGCCGGGGATTTAGCTCAGTGGTTCTGCCACCTGCTTCGCAAGAGCAAGGACCCGAGTTTGATCCCTGGCACCAAAAAAAAAAAAAAAAAATTGGATAAAGAGTAGTCAAATTACACAAGCCAATTTTCCAACATTGTATTTACAGGATAGATTAACAGCCTTTTGAGAGGAAAGTTTGTTAATCATCGATACTGACTTCTGACGGCCTTTTCTAGGGTTGCTGAACTTAGTGCCCTAAAAATTTTATCTGCAAAATGACTACTAACTTTTCTTTTTTGAGTTTCATTTCATTAAATGCTCCAAATATGATTGATTGTTTCACAGTTTGTTACACACATAGGACTTCATGAACATTTTCCTAGGTATTTTTTAAAATATTAAGTATAAAACTTACAAAACTTTAAAAACAATAAAAGTAAATGAATGAATAAAATAATATTGATTTCATCGATATCAGGACAAGAAATTTATACTTAGACAAACTAAAAATGTCATTGACAGTAGTATTCTTGATGGAAACTAATGCCATATCTGCTCAAGCTACACTGAATCTAGTCATCTGTAATAGAATAAATGGGAACAGATATGAAAGCATTTCATTTAATCTCAAATTGAAAGAAAGCGTAGTCCTTTTTCCTTCAGTCTTATTCACAGCTCCACAGACAAGATCACAGTGAAAAATGATTTGTTGTCTAACTGGTGCTGACCTTTTACAGTTATTTCTCCATATTCTGGAAGTTATCTCATAAAAAGTGTATTTTCACAAAATAGCCCAGAGCTTATATTCAGGCAGCCTTTGAGTTGCAAAGGGACATTCAGTTCTCCCACCTGCAGTGTGCACCTTCATTCCCAACAATGTCCTGGATGCTGCCTGCTGGGGCCCCTTCATTAAGATTCTCATAGCCTGAAGTCCAGACCACCACCAACCAGACTCTACCTAAGTGTCTCCTTCCCTGTCAGGCTGCCACGGCTTTAGAATGGCTTCGCATATGGGAAAATCACAAACTCCAGTGTAGCCTCAGATGAAAGGATAGCTCAGACCTCTTGAAGTTTAATAAGAATTTTTTTTGTACCAGGAATCAAACTCAGGACCTTGAGCTTGCAAGGCAGGTGCGGTGCCACTTAGCTACATCCCCGGCCCCAATAAAAATTCGTATTAACTAGACTCTCACAAGTATTCTGGATATCTTCTGCATATTTGACATTTTGTGTCTTGCCACATTTTCAGAAATACATTTTAATAACATTAAGTAAAATTTTCTAAAAGTAAACCTTTCTAGCGTGTGGTCTATTTGAAGTGCTATCTATCCCTGCCATTTAAAGCTGTGTGAATTGAACAAGCTGGGAAATCATTTTGGGTCCTAGTAGTTTCAAAACTATTAATTAAAAACTAGCTTATCTTTATAAAGGCAGAAATTTGAGGAAGTAGCATATTATGCTCACACACAGTGTACACATGTGCAAGGTGAAACAGAGAGGATTTTGATTTTATTCCAAATCAAGAAGAAAAAGGAGAAAAAAATAATATTTTTTCTACTTTCAATACCTTTCATAAAACATGCTGGAATTTTTTATATGTGTCACCTATTTATGCCTAAAATAACCATACTGCAAATAAAAAGTAGAATATGATTCAACTGAGGTCTATATTGTCACTATTATACTGTTTCACTAATATTATTAATTTTAATTTATGTAGTACCCTTTTGATATGTCACATCTACATACCTCTTTTTACTTAATATTTTAATTAAATTGATTTACTGAAATTTTTACTTAAAATAAATATATCTTTTTTTTTTTTGGTACCAGGGATCAAACTCAGGACCTTATGCTTGCGAGGCAGGCAGCAGCACACTGAGCCAAATCCCTGGCCCAAAATAAATATATCTTAACATTAAACTTTAGTTCGTTGTAACAAATGAAAAACTAAGCATCCCTTGTCATACATAGGTAGCAGACACATTTTAAATAAATATAATGCGGGCTGGAGATATAGCTCCATGGTAGAGCACTTCATTAAGTCAAGTAAATCAACAAAGTCCATTACTCCAAAAAACCTATCAAGTTTTGTTGTGAGAACATTTGAAATTCATTTTCTTAGCAATTTTGAAATATTCAATGCATTTTATTAACTACAATGCCCCTGCTATGCAGTAGCCTTCAAAATCTTTTTCCTCTTGTCTAACTGAATCAATAACTTCGCATTCCCCTAACCTGCCAGCCTCTGGTAACCACCATTCTCTCAGTTTGAGCAAACCTCATGCTTTGTGCACCACCTGGTAAATATGCGGATCATCTGTGAGCTCCACTTCCTGACTGATGAGATGAGGACTGAATGAAATTCTAATTGGATGTCAACCTCCAGAAATCATATCTTCCTTGTATAATTTTCTGCTTGAAGTTGGCAGAAACTCTGCATGCAAAATGACTTGTTAAATCACATTAGAAATCTACCCCAAATTTTTCAGAATTTGATAATCAGAATTTATAAAAATGAAATAACCTATTCATTTCATAGAAGCTCAGGGGGAAATAGCCTCTAGTCACTATTCCCTGATGGCAAAGGGGAAGGTCTCACCTTGGCTTTATCAATGACATACTCTGTAAATGATTTCCATCAAAATGGGACATTGCCTGCTGAGATTCCCTCAGTTATCATAGGGAGATCTTATGCTAGGATAAAAAGAACAGTTTATGAAGACATAAATATTTTATTCACATTTGTTTCTGTAAAGCAAGGCAATTGTCTGTAGACAAGCTGGCAGATTAGTGCTCAAATGCTCCTGAGGTAGTTCAATAAAGATTTCTTTAAGGACCTGTCATTGCTTTTCAAATGATGTAAGGTTTCAACATTTCTAGTTGATAATCATAGACTGTCTCCAAAGGGAGTAAAACAAAACTCCTCAAATATTGACACACATGAAATAAATTTTGCATAAAAATTTTGCACGTGGTATAATGCTGCAGGATTTTTGTGTACAGACACGGGACACCAAGGCCTTACCCCCAGGAAGCAGCTTTATTCGTGTTGAAACTGACTCAGCAGATTCATATAAAAAGGCTAAGTGTGGAACCTGGTGTTGTTGAGCCCTTTTATACAATTTTTGTGTCTTTGTCTCCCTTATATGGACATATGCAAACATTTTACAGTCTGGTTGGGTGTACATTAACATTCTACAGTCTAGTTGAATACGATTTATGTTACAGAGTTACATCCGAACTATGTCTGCTACACAAAGGTGGATATTGCTACACTGTAAAAAGTTCCCACCCTGGCAGTTAGGAAGGGCCTACCACAATAGAAGTAGTAGAGCACTAGCCAGTAAATATAAAGTATTTCTATTCAGGCAAAAATGATGTTAACAACTTAGGCATGATCTTAATTGCTTTAAAAAATAGGACAAAGTGGATATAGCACAATATTAATGAGTAAAGGCTGTACAGACAAATTCCAGTGTTATAAAAGAAGCCTCTTATGAAGACCTATCTGATATGAGTGATGTAACTTTCTGGGCCTCAGTTTTCTTATCTGTAAAATGAGGACAATAGTGGTACTTTCTTCATAGTGTAAGTGTGAATGGTAAATGGAATAAAACATTTGAAGTATTTAAAAAAGAAGATAGAAAGGCCCTAGTATGGGTTGTTATTTACCCAAACAAGACAATGTTAAAAGTTTTCTTATTGAGAATCCAGATATATTAAGGAGAACATTTCAGTTTGGTGTTAACAACTAGTAGATATTAATCTCTCATTTCCACCGAGTATCAGACATTCATAGCTTTCTTTCAGACAATTGCCAACTAAACTTTAATAACAGAAGTGTGAAAAAAGATGAACAGAGAGCCAGTGTTGAGGCAGAGAGGCACCCATATTTATAACATAGTTATAACATAGTTATAATATGCCCCTTTATCACTCTAATGTAACAGAGAAGATAATTTTGTTAATATTTTAGAGTGCAAAAAGTATGAAGCAGAATGGCATATAAAATTACACTTATAAATTCTAGACATAATAGCTTTATTTGTGCCAGGGATTTAGTTCAGTGGCACTGAGCTTGCCTCGCAAGCACAAAGTCCTGAGTTTTATCCCTGGTACCGGAAAAAAAGAAAAAGAAAAAGAAAAAAAATAGTTCTATTTGTACTACAAGAGTAGAAAATAGGTTTTTACTTTGTTAAAAAGAAACTTATCTAAAAGAAAAACATAGCTGTGAGAGAAAGAGGTACTTCTTCCACTTTGTAGTGATGTTGTACAATCCGTGCACTGTGAGAAGTGATCAGCATAAAAGAAATTATCTGATATGAAGAGAAGTGCCTAAAATACAATTAGTCACACAGACATTCTATAATTAACTAGAGTCATAAGTGCCATTTGGGAGTATATACAAATTAGACAGCTTTCTTATCTGAAGACAAAAGAATCTGTTACCATCAATAATTTGAAATGTTCAAAGTTTGAGAAGGTTACGAAGTAAAAAAAAAAATTATAAGAAATAAGGAATTCTACCAAAATTAATAACTTACAAAAATAATTGTAAATATTGTTTAATTATATTTAATCATTTCAGTTCTTGGCACCTCATTCCTCTGAAACTCTGTGCCAAAACGAATCTATTTTTGTTCTTGTAAAATGTATTTAATTTTGTCTATTTAAAAAATTATTTTTAACCTTTACTATGAAAATATAAATATGAATTTAAATAGCTTTAATGATATTTACCTTCAGAAAAGTAATAATTGTGAAGCCAGGCCCAATTATTCTTAAATTTTACCCAGAAATTTAAATGATCTGAAAATGTAAGACATATTTCATTTTCTGATCCCTGTGGCCATTTTTGATCTTCATATATACTGATGCTAAGCAAAAATTAGAAAATTTTTCTCTTAGTGATCTCTGTAAAAGTAAAGAAAACAAAACCTATATCTGGAAGTAAATTTTAGAAGTTCAGTCATACAATTAATTTTTTCTTATTGAGGTATGGTATTATGTTAAGATATGTAAAGGTATAAAATTGGTATTCCTTTTCAGATCCCAGATGGGTTCAATCAATGAATCAATTACACAAATATATCCATGGCTCTTAGCTATTATTGTTGCTTCTTAGGTGCAAAGATATTCATAAAGCTATAAGACGTTCTATAGAAAGCATACTATTTTTCTCCTGCTATTGCCTCATAACACAAAACACTTCTGTGACTAGATGTGTTCTCCACACACCAAGCTAGTCTCCAGTGAACACAAACTGGTATTCTATAATTTAGTTTAGTTCACACTATCTACAAATTGAAGACTCGGTCCAAGACTGCACCTACTTCAGATGCCAACACAAATTCCATGTTATGTCCTGTGCTTTTGACCTACTAGCTATAAACTGCAGTTATAATGACACCATCCTGTCTAATAATTTGCTCACATAACTTGGGATAACAATTGACGTTCCTTTACTAGTTTATTTTAAATAATATTGTAAAAGATACAGATGAAAAACTGGATGGAAATGTACATAATGTGAAGTCTGGAAAAATTTCAAACTCAAGAACCTCTCTCCGTATAAGAGTTAGTGTGTCACCTTCCCATTGTGTGGATGTGTTCAAGTCAAAAGTTCATCAAATCTTGTATGTAACAGCTTTTGCAGAGCTTATTCTCCAGCATTTCCCACCTCCCTAGAGCTTAGGTTGAACATTTCAGCCTTCTAATCACATGTTCTTTCCTGTAACCAGCCTCATCCAGATGCTATCTAGGAGCATCCCCTAAATGAACTCACTAGTATGAACTCAGGTGAGATCAAGAGGGCTTCTTATGAATAACAAAAGGCAATGTAAATATTTTATGAACTAAGCACAAAGACCAAATATAGTAAAAGCTTCACCTATTAACTCTATCACTCAAGGATTAAGGAGTTCTGTGCCAGGAATCAAGAACTAAAACCAAAAGTGTATATTTCTTAGTCCATAGAAGGAAAAATAAATGTTATAGAAATTCGTTTCTGAGAAAGTGTCCTTTATCACTAAGGAACATATTGATAACACTTGTTTAAAGATTATAATGACTGTTGCAATTGTACAAGTAAATATTTGCATTTCTTTTTTGTGGCCCAGAAGCTAATTCCTATGTTCTTTCACTTGTCTATACTGTTAGCAGAAAAGAAAGGATCTCCAAAACAATATTTCAAGTGCCTGGCCAGTAGGGTCTCTAATGTCCATCTACCAAATCCTTGGTCAAAATGCAGCTCCTAAGGCCTAAGCAAAGAAAATGGAACTATCCTCTAAAAGTTCACCTTACAGTCATTTTCCCAGTAGTTCCTACTGTGTCAGGGTAACACTGATCCAAGTCTCTGACAAAGTCAAAGGATGAAATCACACACAAAAGAGGTATACAGGAGTGTTTATCAAGAAGAGAGAAATAGCTCCCAATACAGTAGTTGAGAAGGGATCTGCAAGTGGGTTGCCAGGGGAACTCTTTGTCTAGGAGTTTTTATACCAAAACTGACCAGGGCTCAGACCACTCTGAGTCAAACTAAGGTCAACCAATAGAACCAAAATAAGCTTACTTAAATTAGAAATGGGCCTATAAGTAGCCAATTTATATCCTCTTGGCCTCTACTCTTATCTAAGTGGTTTTATTAAAAGAAGAATGTAGGAGAGAAAAAATATTTTCCAGATATGTAAGAGCAGGAGCTGCCACAGTGGTCATCCATCACCTTGATTGTTACCTCATTCATTTAATCCTGGATCTAATTGTCCATCTGGCTCTTGTTAACGTGTGACCTCAGGCTTCCACTCTATCTTGGGCCCAGTCCCTCCCTAGCTGCTTTCTATCTTCTCCCTAACTTGCCTGTCTTTCATACTACCAAACCAAAGTTTTGAAAGTTTGCTGGGAGAGCATGGGGCATCGGTTCTGTGATGTTTATTTCAGATTTTGTATTCTTTATTGTGGCCTCCAAATAAGGTCAGGATTCTACAATCTGAGGCTGGATTTTACCACTTTCAGACACTGGGCAAACAAATTTCCTTGTGCCTCAGACTTCTCTTCATTTAGATGTTTGTGAATTGCAATAGAAATAATTTATAGTTTCAGATGTGCAATGCATATTCAGAATATATATGTATATGTGCCTAGAAATTTACTCAGCAAATAATGCCAGGTCTAGGTGACATGACAGAAAGGCAGACAGAGGCCCTTCCTCTTCAGCACACACCACAAGTCTAGATTTTGTGGATTACCAAAGTCAAATCCTGATGAACAGATGAAGCAACAGTATTCTGTTCAAGTCCATGAAGTGTGCCTTAGTAGGGGAATCTGATTACAAAGGAAAATCCCTTCAAATAAAAAAAAAATTATTTTCTGATTTGGGGACAGATTTGTTCACAGATATCTTCTGGGAGAAAAATCAACTTACAGTATATTGAATTATTTCATCAGTTTATTGAACTAAAATGTTTCAAGGATTTATTTACCTTGATCCATTCCAGAATGATTATATGACTAACACTGTTTCTAAATTCTATATTCTTTTATAACGAAAAGAGAAGAACCCAGATAAGTGAGCTGATATCCGAAACCTATTTCATAAAGTTTATTTCAAAAAGCAACATGGAAGAAAATGACATAGTCATTATGAGACAAATAAAACCCAATTTTCAATTCCTTCTACATTTGATGTAATTCTGATTTTTTTTATAATCGTGATAATCCAAGTTACTATAAGACTCTGAAATCACTCCTGAATCATCTGGGATTCTATATATCTGGCAGATTTTGAGTGCTAAGAGTACTTTGATAATATTATAAAGCTTTAAGACTTTTAAAAAATTAACTGTTTCCCAAATGCACTGATGAAACAAGAGGTTATAATAAAATAATAAGCATTTCTTCACTTTATTATTTAAATTGCTTTTTCAGACTAATTTTACTGATTTTTAAAATTTAAGCTATTCTATTTTTGAATGTTGCATATAGTAAATTTAATTAAATGTGAATTTTTAAATAACCATGTCAACCTTTTCCTCAGCTAATTCAGAATAAGCATGAATTTCAAATTTCAAAGGACTATTAAAATCATACCTCTAAGTCAATCAGTCCTCAATCACATTTTTCCATTAGGCATAACAATTTTTAAATATTTTTGCTTGTGTCCAAAAGTAATTCCCCAAGAACTATAGAAACATGTGAAATTTCAAAGTTCATAATAATCTTAGCATTAATCAGCATTTGGTAGTTAGCACTGAAATTGACTTAAGCAATTTAGAGTATCACCCTAAAATTATCATCATCATCTCCATCATTAGGAAAAACTAATGGTTGTTAGACACTATATTTTACCATTAAAAATTCAAGAATCTGTGCATGATCAAAAACAAATTATGTGCACATAAAAGTACTATAATTTATCAACTCGATTACTTAAATGGCATTGTCAGTGACCCCAAAACACCCAAAATATGACCATCATTACCTCCAAAATATATCAGGATATAGCTTGGAAAAAAATAAAAGAAATTTTAACATGCTAATTATATTTTCTGATAGACTGAGCAATTTGGCAATGTGAATAAATGCTCTTCAATATTTAATTAAAATTTTACACAATCATTTTTAATAAAATTATGTAACCCACATTAGAAGTTGGTTATTTTTCTTAACTGAAATGTATTCTTACATCATAAAACATCTCCTTTAGACAAATGCTTAAAGCAAGTTTTTAATTTTCAGTTAGTTTAAAGCAGATATATGTGAATATATATATGTGTGTGTATATATATATGTATATATATACACACACACACACACACATATATATATATGGCAAAATGAGCACAAATCAGGGAAAGAGGTAGAAGGTTATGTGCAGATTCTCATACATTCCCAATACCTCACTGAGCCTGGATAACTTTACGAAAGTATTTAGTAAAGTCACAGTCCTGAAGGTTCAAGGGCGAGGCTCCAGCTTCTGCTGGGGTCTGGTGAAGTCCTTGTAGCAGACAGCGTCACAAAAGGGGCAGCACGTGTGCGAGGGAGAGATCAGATGGTGAGACAGAAGCCAGAAGCCAAGTGCAGGGGCGGGGCCTCCATCTCACATAGTGAGAGCTCTCCGGGGTTCCACAGTAACTCTCCTAAGCCCTTCCACCTTGGTGGCCCCAAAGACCTCTTACTAGACCCCACCTCTTAAAGGTCTACCTGAGGACCAGGCTCCCAACACATGAACCTTTGAGGAACAAACTCGAACCATATCCAAACCGCACCATAAGGTATTTTTTTAAGCTTATACACAGTATACAAATAAAAGTTATTATTGATTATTGTTAGCCCCCTTTCAGCTAATCCAGATTCTAATCATTGAAATAGAGTCTCTATTTGGAGTAAATTAAGGGAGCCTCAGCTTAGTAATTCAGACACCTCAAAACCTAAGACATTCTTTATTTGGAGCAAATTAAGCGAGGCTTAGCTAAGTAATTAACACCTTAGACTACGACATGTTCTTGCAGTCCCTCTTGCTATTAACTGAGAGGTGTCTGACACTTGTTCTAATGGCTAGATCCTCTTTTATTCCTTAGAACAGATGGGGTTCCAATATGCATGAAAGTTCAATTCTTGAGATTCCTGTTTTAATGTTCAGTTTAACAGCAATTCACTTGCCCCTTGAGGTGGGTTCTGCCTTGCTCGGTCTTACAATCTTAGAAGATCCGAATCCATGATCTTTACCTGAAAACCTCGATCCCTCTACCCTTCACAAATTCTGCCTAGCTGCCTGGCTTATGATCATACTCTCTAGGTTTTTGCTTAATACATAGTTCAACAATTTAGCAGATTTATACCCAAGTTAACACATTCTTTTCTAACCACAAATATCTACAAATGGAGCAGCATTCCTTGTGTGTAAAGAGTGGTATATCCCTTGAGATACTCAGTCTAAGCTACACGGCCATTACCCATCAAACCATGGAAAGCACTGCTGCTTTGACCGTGAGTTGGACAAGATCACTGTACAATCTAACATCACCTGCTTAACCACTCTGCCACTCCAATGCTCTGCCACTCCAATGCTCCAATGCTCTGATGCTTCTGAAGTTACAATGGAGAAAGCATAATTATATCTTAACCGCTCTAAAAACTTATTTCTCTAATGAGTCCAACAGAAAAGTTAGTTTGCCTTTTATTTGAAAGTCGTTTGTGATTTCAATTAAATAAAATGTACTCCAGAAGCACAAGTAATCTGTGTGCCTAGATGTAAACACTATTACCACACTAATGTCTTCACTAGAGATAGCAGTAATTACACAGAGGAAATAACGTCATTAACTTGGAAAAGTGGCCTTGAAAAAAATCACATATGGCAAGCCATGCCTCAAAGCAAATATTCATAAAGGACGTGGTATTTATAATTATGATTTCATATTAGTGAGTAAATTATTTTCAAGTCAAGTAAGTCAATCTCATAAGTTAAGCTAAAATATAAGTGATTCAAACATTTGGCAGTCACTTTACAGTACTTTTAGGAAGATATTATTTGGACTTAACAAATGAGATTAACTTATATTAACATCAGCATTTTTATCATTTTTTGTTTTTATGATTATTTTATAATATTTTTTATATTTTCCTTTAGTTTTAGGAGCTAAATTAAAACATTTTATCATATCATTTTATCATATTTATCATATGATGTTTATCATATCATTTTATCATATCATGCAGTTATTTAAATTCTGATGCTGTAGAAATTACTAATTTTCCTAGTGCTTTATATTTTGATTTGTTCACAGAATAACAAAGCTGACTGATGTGGATATTTGAGACTCACTGTAGTATAAAGCCTCACTGTCTGTTAGTCGTATTGATTTGATGGAAAAGGGCGTAAGGACATAGGAATTATTGCATAGGACAATGAGTTGGACTTATAAAACTGGATTAGGAATAGGGAAAAGGAGTAATAAGGAAAGAGAAGATAGAATAGAGAAAGGAGTATAAGCAGTAACGATAACCAGATATCATGTCCAGAAGACAGTTACAAGGCAGATTCATGACTTGCCAAGAATCACTATAGTTAATGTCAAGTGCTAAAGTAGTTTGAATAAGCTCGGCAGTATTTAGAACCAAACCAGAAGATCTTTGCTTTTCTGCAAGCAGAGTCCCAAAAAATAACTATGCAAACTAATATGTTCACCAGCTGTAGTCCCAGGGATGCTGACAGAAGACAGCAGCCTCCTGAAACAAAAGAATGTTACTCATGGCAGGTAGTAGCAGGATGGCTGAGCTAGCTGAACTGGTTCCTTGGCCCACATCTGAGATGATGGCCAGGGGAACCAGCATACACAATGTGCTACACCATAGGAGAGGAAAGCTGAGTTTATGAAATCTGATTTTTCAGAAAGTCATATGCTCCTGTTATTTGACTCCAGGATCACAAGGTGTATTTCAGAACTAGGCGGTACCTTCTTAAATGAGTTAGCTCACTTCTGAGGATTGCTGGTTGAATGAGTAGTAATAAGAAGTAGCCCTGGGGGAAAAAACAGTCATTAAGAAAATGACATTAGCACACTCAGCAAGAGGAATAGGAGGGCAAGATGCCCACAGAAGGCTATCTCTTGATAGTAATGTGAATGGTGTTCAAAGAATGATATGGCTAGATTGCCAACCCTAAGGAACTTATCAGAAATGCAAACCTGGACTTCAGTCCAGACTTAGGAAATCAGAAATCCAACAATCTGAGTTCCACAAGCCCACTTGGGAATTCTAAAGCTCACCAAAGTGTGACAACCAAGAGTGTAAGGGCAAGGATTCTTGATAGCATTCAGGATTCTGAATCTAGCCAGGGGTTCTACCAACTTCTTTCTTATTCTCTATGGGTCTTGGTATCTTTCCAGCAATAGGAGAGTGTTACATAATTCCTTATTGCTTATTGCTCAAATTTAATGAAATTCTAAATGTTTTGACACAAAGTTTTGTGTTTCCTATACTAAAGATTTTCAAATGCATATGGGAAATATTGGCAAAGCAGGAGAGATCAGCTAGCAAACAGGCTTGCCTGAAGGGTTTCATTACCTTCCTCCACAATTCGTAGTCTGAAGTTAGTCTTACAGACTCACAGAATTTATTTATCAGGACCACAAACAAGTGCAAAGTAGCCAATCTTGAGGCTGGCATGCACATTCAGAAGAAGTTTACAATGAACCTATTACTAGACTAGCCTTGAATCCTCTGGCCTAAGCATTCTTTTCCAGTAGAAAAACTGCTAGAAATCGTGATTAGACGTTATTCTTGGGGAGCATGGATTTAGAATAGAGTTGGCTATATGATTGAGTCGGCAGAGATTGCCCATATGTCTGGATCTACAATAGGAAAACCCTGCTTGTCACAAGCCGGGTTGATTTCCAGTATTTCCCAAAAAACTTCTATTTTTTGTAATTTCATACTAAACAAGACATTTCAAATCACCACTCCTGTTTCTCTGGGTGATTTTAGAAGCTTTGGTTATTTTCTAATGAACTCTCAAAGACCAAGAAATCTTCTGCCTCTCTGAAGCAACATTGCTTAGTCTCTGCTTTCATCATTTAAGTCTTGATTTTAAAGTTAAAATCTCAGAAGACAATCTGAGAGTCTTCTTTCCAAATTTCTCATGGGTTACCTTACTTTTGTGCTTTCTCATGGTTCCTGTCCCACCTTCCTGCACCCCAAGTGGTCATCAACTAAAGAATGGAAACTATTCAGCCTCCAAGAACAACATAGTGGAGCAAGTGCTTGCATTTGTAGACATTCCAATATGTTATCTCTCTTGGTTTCCATTTCTGTTTTTGTGAATTGAATTTTTAGTATGAAAGTATAATGTAATCTTGTCCCCAAGAGCTTATTAACAAAAGGTAAATTTTAGCTGAGATAATAAATGTTTATAATAAATGCTAGTGATAATATATAAAGATAATAGATGCTGAGAATGTTTGCATTATTTAGAAATTTAAATTAAATTGTATCTCATTTGTAATGAGACATTCATTAAAGCCAAATATATTCACATTAGTCACGAAAAGTGAGTGGCTGAACATTTAAGAAATGTGATCAAAGGCGATGATAAATATAGATAATTCCTGTTTATAAGACTTTGTTTTCTATAAAAATGTTATGTAGCCTGTATCACCCACATAATTTCTTTCATTGTTTTGCTTTTATAGTTGCCACCTGAAAATATAGACTATCTAAATTTCTCTAATTTCTTTTTAGTTTTAAATCTCAATTAGAAAAGTTAAAAATTTCTGATACTGAAGAAATCACAATACTTCCTTAAAAATATGCACTTTTTTGCTACGTCCATAAATAAAGTGTATTTATTGCACATGCTGCTGTACTTATTTTATTTCAAACACATTAATGCATGAAGTTTAAAATTAAATGTGCTTGCCCTGTAGATTAATATTATCTTTTTTATCTTTGTCAAATAGAAGTAAATTGCTTGATTCAATAGAATCCAGTGCCACCTAAGTGGCTGTCTTTGTTATTTTTCAGAAATGAGAGACACTGAGAGTTGAAAAAGCATTCATCATCAAGAGAATTTGTTTTAAGAGTATCCAAGCTCCCAAACAGCCAGCACATAAATTATCCACTATTCAAGAGAGCACAATTAGTTTTACATTATATTCTACTAAACAAACCAGTTCCTGAAGTGCCCATCTTTCTTAAAAAAAGGCAGCAAGAATGTCATTTATCCTCTTTGTCCCAGGCGTTTGGTAGCCTTTTCTCAGATGACAAGTCCTAGGAAAGCTTTGTGGATGTATCTTGTCATTGTCTCTGGACAAAGAAAATTATATTCATTGGTGTCCATATGGTTAGTAACACCTACTTAAAATGCAACATTAATGAAGCTTTTGTTTTATGCCAGTGACAGGCAAAAGCTTTGTAGCTCTATGGCAGGAAATATGATTTCAATAAATTTTGTTCAAACCTAACTTTTGTCTTCCCACAATAATTATTTTTATGTTGTCACTTATAATTAAAAAGCAAAGAAAAGAATATGAAAAATCATACTAAGGATGATAGAAATTGTACAAAAAGTCTTCAGGTTGATTTTTTTTCCGTAATAAAATAGTCACTAAATAGTCAACATTAGCTCCTTTAAGATGTACAGAATAGTATAAGAATATAATAAATTAATGTCATCTGCCAAGAGTTACCCTGGAGAAACACAATGATTAGTAAACTTTACAAACACAGTAGCTGCAACACTTTTAGCATTTTCTGTTTGTAATAAGAAAGTGATCGATGGAGTCTTTGGAGAAAGAATGCGATTGTAATCACATAAATAGCCTTAGTTCCTACATAGAAATATTGTCAATCAACACAGAAATTGTCATGCCTTATTTTCACGTATCCTCATGAGTCTTCAGGTTAATTTAATTTCTTGAGTTATTTTTTAAAGGATTTTATATTTTTAATTATTATGTATATTTTAAAGAAATATTTTGTACACATATTTTTAGAAAGAGTTTAACTGCTTTCAAACAACTTGTTGATTAACAAATGTTATTTCTTTTTTATAATAAATTAAGTTTATTGTTACAGTTTAGGTATACATAAAGATTACACTCATCATAGGGAATTTGTGCCTGTACATGACATACCTTGATTCTTATTTCATTCCATCCCCTTACCCTTCCTTCAATCTCTCCTCCCTTTCTTATTTACTCATTTTTACATGGATAACTGAGATTTTATACGTGCATATGGTTATATACAAAACTTCCTTTATGCCATACAAAAAAATAGCATCCCATTGTGTTCCATAAATTCAAAACTTTGAGCTTTAAAGACTAATTGACTCTTCCTGTGCATATAAACACAGTCTAGAATTACATGAACAATACATTTGAATAATGTTTTTATTTCACAAATGCACATATGTGTAATTAATATGTAGTTAAGGAGGAGAAAGTGAAAAGGAGTGAAAAGAGACACAGAGTATCAAAATATCAAAAAATATTTTTGCCTTACTCCTGGAAGTTTCTTTCTTAGGGATATTTTCTTAAATATTTTTAACTGTAAAAAAAAAAAAAAAGGGCTGGTGATTTAGCCCAGTGGCACTGTGCCTGCCTCACAAGCACAAGGTCCTAAGTTTGATTCCTGGTACTGGAAAAAATAAATAAATAAAAAACTATTAAGGTAGTATGTCTTATTACTTTTTAGGTGTGATGTATTAAAGTTTTAAAATTAAAGTTGCTAGACATTTATTAGAGTTATATTTACAAGTATAGTAAGTTATACAAATATTTCTAAGAGTCCTTTGAAAAGTGATTAGCCCAGATTAATTAAATGCATTCAAATGCAAATGATATTTGAAAATGTGATGTATTCGATATCCTGTCATAAGTAACTTGTCTGGTTTAACAATAGTCTTTTCTGAGAATGAAAAATTTCTTAAAATATAATAAATTAAATGTAACAATGTGATAACCTGATGTTTTCTTACTTTCTATTGTCATGCAGAAACATATTAAGATTTTAAATCTTAAAACTGAAACCCTATACTATATATAATACATATTTATTATATTTTAAGAAATTTTTCATTCTCAGAAAAGACTAAAAGAAACCAGACAAGTTACTTAAGACAGGATATCGAATACATTACATTTTTAAATGTCATTTATATTTGACTGTAACCTTGTTTCTATGTCTTCAATTCTTAAAACAGATACATATATTTCAGAGTCTTAGAGGGGGAAAAATATTTTATAGTCAGTCACTTTTGTTAAGGGCAGGAAAGATTCATGAGCAAATAAAATTTTTTTCCCTAGCCTGGAACTTCTTGACCTTCTGACTTAGATAAGATCACTGACTTGGACAATTGCTAATCTTGGGCAACAAATTAGCTGGATTTAAAAATCCATACTCTGCTATAAAAGTAAATGATTTTAGGATTGCCTAGAACAATGAATCTAAGCATTTATCATTAAAAATTTGTCCCGAAGATCTAATTATTTCTTTATCCTTCTCTTGATTTAACCTTAAAATCCAATTCACATACTTACATGCTAACAATAATGATGAAACACAAATCTCTGTATTTTAAAATAACTTTCTCTTTTTTCAGTTTCTACAGATAAAGTGATCTGAAGCAATGTATGATACCGCAAAAGCAGAAAAGAGAAACTGTGACAACCCCCAGAAATGTGAAAGGAGGTTTCTTACTGGATAGCAGCATCTTTGCTTCGATTTATATAAAAATCCCAAATAAATAAATGGACAGTATCATCCAATTTCAGAAATTCCATTTCTTCTATGTTCTAAGCTGTACAATTGTCAGGATTTTATGGTTTAAATTGTAAATGTGTTTTCCTTCTTGCTGATTACTTTTTTTTAAGTCTTAAAATGTGAAGGACATTTATGAATGGTAGGAGAGACTCTGTATACAAATGTATATTTGTAAAAGCTATTTTTATGATTAGCATGTTTCATTGTCGATCGTATATAGTCAGGTGATATTGCAATTCTATGTTTAAAGCTTATTCCCAATAACAACATGCAATGTCATGTAAGAAAAGATACATTGTATGCTACTTTTATAATTTATTTTTAATTTATAGTTTAAAGTACTTCAGATCATAAGGATAAAACACTTGAAAAAGTTATATTTCTTCCCTCAATAAGCACCATTTTTATTAATAAAGAATGCAACTATGTATTTCAAATGTGATGCAACAGTTAAAGGACTATTGTTTTGACTTGTGACTACTAAATTGAGCATGCTCTGCTCTACTGAACTGGAATGATCCAATTATTACCTAATTATTTCAGTATGGATGTGAGAGTCCATGGACAGGTTTCCATGCTCATGCAGGTGAAAACTAGATGGACAAGAAAAAAGATTGTCTTGTCTTTGGATCCAAAGGTTTTAATCAATGCATATGTCACTTCATTTCACCTCCTGTTTCCAAGGATTCTCCATTCCCAAGCATTGCAAGTGTTTTTCAGATGCTCCTAGCTGTCTTGTGCTGTGGAAATGGAAAGAACCATCTTCACAGTCTGTAGGAAAATTCAGCATATAATTTCTAAATAAATACTTTCTTTTAAAACAAAGTTGGTGTGTGCCTTTTCTTTGGGGTACACTTAGTTTTAATATTCTGTGTGAACTTGTTTAGTCATTGTAATCACACAAAAACTAGGACAATCATGAAAGTAGCATAGCTTTACTGAAGGATGTATTGTATCCTTTATATGCTCACACAATTCATGGAGTGACCTGTATTCTGGAACACATACTTTGCCATGTAAAAGAAAGCCAGATTTTCCTTAATCCTTGATAGAAGTCATACTCCAATTCATATTTCAAAATGGTATATTTTTTTCTCCAAAATAGAATGTTAAGAAACTATTTCAGGATTGAAAACAAATCCACCTCATCAGGAGATATTGGTCTGTACCAGACTGTAAATCTGTAGCTAAATGACCAAAAAGCACTAGCTAAAAGCAGAGAGACATCATACAATGCCATCAAAAAACTTTTAGTATTTTTCAAAGAAACTGAGAGCCTAAAATCACACTAGTATGTTTTCCCTTAATTTTCCATTTAATTTTTAGTATAATCTATCCTCTTTATCTCACAAATATGTTAATGAAAATTGGTACAATTTCACCCCCAAAATAGATAGCAAAAGCTAAAATGTTGAAAAAAATGATTACAGGTCTATCAGTAGGGAAAATAAATATACTACTTTTTTATTTAAAGTCCTCTAGAAATTTGTTCAATGGAACCTAATGTTCAGATCCAAAATGAACTTCATTTTTAAGGAGACATGAAAACCTTAAAGTGATAACACTGTTAACTACTTTTGGTGGCCATAATGGATAGGGGAGGATTTCTGATTTCCCTTGATTAGATTCTAAAACTGTATGTAGTTCCACATGGGAATAAAATCAGCACAGTAATTAGTAGATTTACTACCAAATAGATAAATTTGCTGAGAATAATGCTCCAGAAAAAAAAAATATTGTAAGCTCTGTTTTTCAGGAAATTACATATGTGAATATTTTCCCCATTTTGCTATTTGTCTATCCTTGTAGTATTAAATAGTACCATACTTATAACTTACAATTACCACAAATTATTAATATCATAATTTCCTTGATGATCATTAACTATTGTCAAAATAAGATGAGTAATTAAAATATACAAAAAGAAAATGTATTGTAATTGTTTCTGTCTTTTCTATTCTATTTCATTGGTCTACATGTATATTTTTGTGTTGATACCATACAGTTTTTACTGCTGTGGATTGCAGTATAATTTTAAATATGGGATTGTGATGCTTCCCACTTTACTGTCTGCTCAGGATTGCTTTGGCTGTCCTGAGCCTCTTCTGGTTCCATAGAAATTTTAAGATTGTTTTTTCTAGTTCTGTGAAGAATTTTGTTGGCATTTGGATTGGAACAGCATTAAGCTCTTTCACTGCAGATCCAAAAAATGTTCACCACATAGGAATATTAATTTAAAAGAAAATCCAGTTTTATTTACAGAAAAATGAAATTGTAACATAATCAGATAATACATCTCAGGACGTTTCAAATAGGTACTCCAAAATAGCTAAAGCTAAAGTTCTGATAGAAAATGTTATGTTTGAAACATGTTACACCCAACATATTTTAGTTAATGTGTGAGGGCATGAGGGAAACATCTTAGCTGTCTAGACTCAGAACATATGCTGTTGTGTTGAATTCCTGAAAACATTCCAGAATAATTCGCTTGAAGATATATACTGTATAATTTCAAAATATCAAAGTTTAAGAGACAATTTTAGAATGCCTAATGATGATTTCCAAATTCAATAAATCATATTTGTATATGCAATCTTTGAAAATACATTTATAAAGTGGAATAAAAAATTTGCACACAAAAATATGATAATCTATGATGTATGTGTAAATATAATCATAGCTAAAATACTACCTGCTTTTTAAATTCCAGATTGAGTTAATAACTTGATTAGGAGAGAACATGAAAAGAAAATATATGTTAATGACTGATCACACACAGGTCCCTTCATTTACTAAATATTCATTAAGAATCTATTATTTGTATTTACCAGGCACTCTTCTAGATTCTTAAGATACATCAATCGATGAACAAAAGAAATGACATCCTTCACCTTTGTGACAGTACAGTATGTCGAGATTATGTTTATATAAAAATAATTATGATAGAATTAAAAACAGACTGTATACCTTACAAATATACCTAATGATGACAAAATCAAGATATTATTTATACCCTAAAGGAGAAAGGGAGGATGGAAGTCAAATAGAAGCAAAGTTCTTTTTTTAAATGTCTACAAGCAGAAATGAGAAAATGCCATTTAAAACATTAAGTAAAAATAGGTTAAATCAACCTCTTGACAGGAAAAAAATGTAGGTTATCAAAATCAGTGATGTGCTACATAGAAAAGTCACAAGAAAAATATTACAAAAGTTAATAATAAACAAATGACCCCATACCCCATTTCCATATCCCAAAAGCCTTAACACTCAGAAGTTTTTCACATGATTCAAATTACATACTCAAGAATGGCTTGTTTCCTGCCATATAATTCATTACAGAATGCATAAAAAAGTGCGAGTCTCAAAATAATTCAATTTATGAGGCCACCATGATTCTCACATAAAACTTTTACATAAAAGTAGAATGCAAAAGCTAAACACAAATAACTTATTCATATAGATGTAAAAATCTGAGGTCAAAATACTTGCTGACATGGAGCTTTATGAGAAAAGTTCCCCCCCCCACACACACACCTTTATACATATTAAAACAATATTTCACTCCATGTTGAAGAAGGTATTACAATTGAAGTTGCATGTAAAGCAAGAATATCCTCTATTTAAATTAATATTTTATTTTATTTTATTCTCAAAGAGGAAGTTAGTTCGGTAAACCAAGAAGCAGAAATGAGTACAATGACTACTAGAAAAAATAATAACACTATTTCTTTGTTTAAATATGATGTGGACTATCAACCTCCAAAGCCAAAAAAGGCACAAAGAAATACTATTATAATAAACACTATACCTTAGATATGAGGTTTTTAAAAAAAGAATTATCCAAAGTAAAATCTTATAGCTTTGTAATATACAAATAATTACTGAAAATATAATGAAAAATTACTTGTTACAATGATATTCAATTAAAATACTCAAAATGATAAACTCAAAATATAAGCTTGTATTTTTTTGCTGTCACCTCCATATATACCTTGAATCCATCTACTCTTCATAATCCCATCTCCAGTATGCTTTTAATTTATCTCGTGTTCCCACTTTATTCATGGTTCCAATCTAAGAGCCATTCTTTAAATTGCCAATATAAAATATGAATTGATAACTTCATTTAAAAGTTAAAAATCATACTGAGCCCTTGTCATTGCTTAGGAGGCTCTGCATGTCTAGCCCCTGCTGACTTCTGTCTGCTCTTGGGATATAGTTTTCTGCACTTTAAATCTTTACCTCTGATAGTTCCGGAACTAGAATGCTCTCCCTCCATCTCCTCATGAAAACAGTATACACTCATTCACCAGTGCCCAAATTAAGACAATACCATTCTGACATAGGTCTCTTCCACCCTCTGCTCTGAACCCATTATTATTTGTTGAAACACCTTGACTTTATTTTATAGTGTTCCTTGATTCATAACTTACATACTTGCCTATAGTCGTACTGCTTTGTTTTTCACTAACTTAGAGGTCTTTAGAAAACTGAGGATATAGTTCATGTCCTTTATCACAGCATCCAGTTCAGTGACTTGTACATAAAAGGAAAGATATAATAATATCAATGAAATTTGTATTTTAATGATCTCTCATTTATTCTGAATCCTATGTAGAATGATAAGCAAAATAAATAGCAAATAAAACTAAAAGTAAGTAAAAGAATTGGTAAGCAAATGGGAGACATGCTATTCCATTGGAATAATAGTTAAAGTTTTAGAAAGTTTAAAACTCAAAGGAAAAAATGAAGGAAATGAAGAAACATAGACATCATTGAATAAAATAAAACATTCTGGAAAGACTACCTAATATAAAAGAACTTACTATTTAATAAAAGTGTTTATTAACTATATCAATGAAAATAATATAATCATAAATAAACCTGTGGCAATTATTTAGGCACCTTTTGAAATATATAAACTATGATACTATACTCATTACAATAAATGACTTAGTGGTATTTTTAAATCAAAACTTCAAAATATCTTGTATAAGACCTTCACTTCCCCCTCTCTGGATAGAGTAATGTTCTCTGTGCATAAAAGCAAGAAGAACTCACAAGGGAAAACATTTTATTACAAAATAATTAACAACTGCTAGTCAATAATTCAAATAAACTACAAGTTTTGAATATTTAAGATTAATTAATTTAATTTATAGAATGATCAAAATGATAAGAAAATTTAAGTACATCTGGGAAAATGGCAGGAAGAGCCAATTTGCTAAAGTTTACCACCTGTCTTTGTTAAACACATGCTAGCTGGAGGCAGGGATATTGTGTAAGATCACCTGATGCCTTTCTGAAGAGGATGTGGCCTTGTTAATGATGTTTACCTCAAGAGCCAAGAAAGATGTATCTTTGTCTACCCAGCCTTCTAGAAAAATTTTTAGTATAAACTCTTGAGGAGCAGTGATGAAACACGGAGTATAAGTGACACTGGTATAGTGATCATTTTGCTTGTTTTTGCTTCTCACGTCTGAAAACCCTACAACCATCAGTGATCCCCGAAGAAACAAGGATTAACGAGAAAGCTGCATGGAGATAACTAGAATCCTGCTAACTCAAATCTGTACTTTCCGAGTCCGAGGTTAATAATTATACAAGGGTTCAACCTGTAGATTTCTTTCTCCACTTTTATTCACTTTCACATTAACGCACACACAATTGTATCAAACAAATATTTTATTTTCATCTATTTGAAAATGTCCCAAATTATTAGCCTGCCCAGCACACAATCCTATACCTCCTGGGAAATCTAGTTTACAGGTAAAACTGATGGCATGAAACATATACCTTCATATCCATTTTGGTCATTAATGAAATGCTATCGAATCTGAAGTTTGATCAAAATATGTCTCTATAATATGCTCATGCTCACAGTTGTGTTTCCTGCCTCAATATCTAACACATTCTCTTTCTCATATTGAAGATGAAAACATTTTGAGGAAAATCATTCGTGGATTTCAGTCTCCTAGTTCCTTGTGGTATAGCGTTGCTACTGTTTGAGCCAGATTAATTTTAACAGTTTAGAAAAGGGCAGTCCTTTCAGAGTGTCATTCCTCTCAACTTTGCTTCTCTCTGGTTGACTCCAAATAAACAAAAAGAGCATCTCTCTAAAATTAGCTGTGCCTCCAATTTTCTGTTCCAGTGAAAGAAACTTTGATGAAAAAATCCTATCCGGAGTGTTAATTTTCCTCTATGAATGTATTCTATTTAACTTATTTCTAGACTTTAAAAATTGTAATTTTGGTTTTATGCTTGGAAGAGTGTTTTATTAACTTTTTAG
>NW_004624744.1:6690021-6703449 GCF_000247695.1 Heterocephalus glaber | reverse complement strand
TTTTTATTTTTTTTAGCTTCTATTCTTTATAAACAAATAGGAAAAAATAAGTGCCTATTGTCATTGTCTTTTGACAATTTATCCCAAGACTGTGTAGAAAATTGGCTTTTTCCTCGATTATTTTTGCTAATGCATTAAATTCCTTCTTGACAACTGTAAGATTCAAAGCAATTCAAATGAGATAAGTTCATGCGGTTAACACAAAAAGCTTTATCTCCTAAAGCATGTCAAATCCATTATCAAAAACTTTATTCCTTTTGATACTTTAGTTTTACCCTGCTCTACTCACTAGCAAGGCAACACAAGTTCCTCAGCCTGGCATTTATAAAGGCCTCTTACAAATTTAGTACATCATCTTCAATTTATCTGTAAACTCCTCCATTAAATAAATACAGATTCTTGCTATGTAAATCTCACTAATGCACAGATAAGATATACTCACATCACTTTCTTTGCTTTAAAAAAAATCATTTTATTCAAAAATCTGGATGGCTTGTCATTACCTAAGTGCCCAGTCCAGCATTTAAGGTCTAGAATAATCTGAAATCAACATACACATCTAGACTTCTATTTTTTTACTTTTCTCCATGTATATAAAATGTTAGCAAAATAAGCACACTTACTCTGCCCTTCAGTGCAATTAAGAAAATAATTAAAATATTAATAGGATGTTCACTATAACACTCATTATTCTTATTTTTTGGTACCAGGGATCGAACTCAGAACCTTGCGCTTTCAAGGCAAGTGCTGGACCCACTGAGCTAAATCCCCGGCCCAACACGCATTATTCTAGCTACAAACTTTTCCTTGCTGTGGAACTCCCAATGCTCTTATTTCCACTCTTTCATTTGTATTTAATAACATTATATGAGTACATGAATTTGCCTGCGAGCATTTCTTTTGGATTTAAACTGGATACTTTATAATTGTTTGCTCACTCACTGAATCAATATGTGCCTATCACACCCTGTGAAGAGAAAAGCAAAGTAAAAATATAAATTTTTAAAAGTTCACAATCTGAGATTAATAAAATATATATTGCTGAGTAAATTATTGCAGGCTCTTTTGCATTCATCCCAGATGGTTATACCAATAAGAACTGCCTCATCCTGATGAAGAGTGACAAGAATCATCAAGGGAAAAACTACACATACTCCAGGATCAGTAAACATCCCTGGTCGGGCTTTTGTTTGTGGTCACTGACCTGCCACAAGCACAGAGATACTGTTTTCATGCTCCTCTTAGGACTCCATTCTCATTCTTTCCCTTTATATCTACTTTAAGCACAACTTATATATGTTACTTCATGTTTCATGCTGATAGAGGTTAACTTTTATTCCTGATGCAAATCGTTCAAAGAGATACAGACCCAATGAATAAACAGAATTTATCAAAATCTATCATAATGTTAAAATATAACTAGGTGAATTATTTCTAATATCACATTGTATTAAGCTATAGCTTTTGTCAAGTTATTACCATTGGTAAAGCTCATTGACCATATGCAATGAACTAGAATATTCATTTCATTACAAAACCAGCAGAAGTTGACTTCTTAGAAATGCTTGGATAATTTTGAAAAACTAAATTTCTTCTTTCAAATATGCCAATTGAATTGTCATTTTCATGTGTAATTTAAATAAAGCAAGTAGGCTTGGGTCCGTGAGCATTTATTAAACACCTGTTACATGTAGCTCTCTATCTAATGGCAAAAATACTGGAAAACAATTTATAGCAAAATTCAAGCTAGAGCCTCAAGCAAAAATAAAATAAATAAGAACTTTTTCTTACTTTCTTTTAGAAAAAAGGCTCCTCCCTTTCAATGCCTGGCCACTAAAGGAGCCAAAGGTATAAATTTTTGATAACTTGAAATAAATCTGTCAGGAAAGAAATCCAACTGCTACTGTACAGTAAAAGAGGGGATAAAAAGGATATAAACTAATCCAAATCCTCACTCTGGAAAAGTCTCAAAATTTGGAAGGACTCAGATGGCTCCATTAAATCATTTTGCTTACCTACCAGAATTCTTGAATAACATTGTTGTATCAAATGTTAGAGAAAATTGGAACAAAATATCTTATAACTTCTTGGAAGCTTCCACATTGACTCATGATTCAAATGCAGGTGGGTCTGCGAGGCCTTAACTGAAGAATGTGGTTACCTGTGGAGCAAAATGATACGTGAGGTACTTTTTTTTGGCAGATTTGTCACACACAAAACATTTTTTCTTGTTTCTTTCCAACAACCTCAGTACAAGCCCCAACCCTTGCATCACCATATGCTTGAGAGTAATGACTTCAGCTCCAATTACTTTGTTTTGGTTATTAGTTTGAAGAAGCAACTTCTCTAGTCCAATACAAGTTTAGGTAGTGAGAAAAAAAACTAAAAACTAAAAGATCTGAAAAGGTGAGTGTGCAAGGCTATCTCTATTCTGCCTGACTTGTAAGCAACTTAGAGAGACAATAGAAGAGAAATCCTACCTGAAATTTGTAAAATCAACTAACAGACAATAATATGAGAGAAAAACCTTGGATTAGACGAGGTACCTGAAAGTTGAAAATTAATTTTTCTGCATCTGAGAAGTAGGAACACACTGACAACAAAAAACTGTTCATTTGTAAAATTCTACTTTTTACTTCCCATATTTATTATCATAAACCACTGTGATTATAATATTGAATTTCTCCATCTTGTATACAAGAATGTTAAATGAAATAATCAAGCAAGATTTAACCAACTTACTTTCTGAAATACAATGCTTGGAAGGGTTATTTTAGGCTAGATTTTATGAAAGTAAAAAATGATTGATGGAGAAAGTAAAAAATTAAATGGAGTAAAAATGATATATATGTATATATGCACACACATATTCTTTAACAGTTAATTTAATCATATGCAATAAAGTAAAATACTGTATAACAGTTCCACTATTAAATTTCATGTTCCTCTATGCTAAATTATTGGTGGAAATAATTTATATTCAAATACTTATTTTACTCAATTCATTCAATGTATTATTATGAAGTATAAGAATGGCAAGCACTGAGGCTCTTAGCAGGGAGACTTTGTAGACATAGTCTTTAGTGCAAGGTCTGATAGGGAGATAGACATGCACCCACAGAATGATAATAGTGTGATAAATGTAGGGGTGCAGCAATAAACTAGGTCTGCTGATAGCACAAACTCAGTTTGGCTTGGTGTAGTTAGAGAATAGCCAAGCAGAAAAAAGACACAATGGGAAGTAACAAAAGGGGTGGGGGAGCTGCAGCAGTGGTACTTCCAGGGAATCGTTAAAAAACAAAGGAAACATGTCCTTAGTCTTTGTGCTACCTCTGTGTTTGTCTCCAAGGAATTCTGGAGCCAGGTACTTAGCTTTGACCAAGAAAAGAATCAATTGTACTACCTAGTAATTAAAATGTGCTGTTTAAAACCTGAAACTCCTTAAGAGACTTTATATGATCCTGTCTCTGTTTTTTTTAAAAAAATTTATAAATGAACTGTTTCCAGGCAAAAGAGAATAACAGAGACTAGAATTAAAACTCTGATAAAATATGTGAAACTATAGATTTCAAGACATTGGCCATAAAAAAATGAAAGATGGAGTTATGGAGATATAGAAGACAAAGGAAGGGACCTTGTCATCATCCCAGCTTACCATCTGGAAAATAGTTTCAGAGTCATATTGAGGTAGAAACCAGACAAACTCTGAAGTTCCCTACCTGAGTTGCAGAGATGGACTGTGGGTTCTGGGAAGCCCAGAAGTGTAGTGTTTGGCACAGGCAAGAGCTGCAACACAGAGCAAACTACAGAGGTACACAAAACTCAGAGGGCCATCCTGGAGTGCTGAGCTGAGAGCTGATGACCACTTCAACTAGGAAACTACCAGAGTTTGAGGAAGAATCACCTAAAAGAAGGAAAAATTACCTGAAAATCTCATAGTTCTAGGAATGATGCCAGTTCCCAATAGCCACAGTGGGAAAGCTCAAAATTTAGTGAAAAATGGCTATAGTATTAAGGATCTTACCTCAGTGGACTAAAGCAACGACTCAGAAGTTTAAACTGTTGTCTGGCATTACATAAAAAAATCCTCTATCAAGTAAAATATGGGGAATAGGATCCTTACTAAGAAGAAAAAGTAATTCAGTTGCAACTAATAAATAAGGATATTAAATAGTTACTATAACTGGATTTCTTATGTTCAAGGGTGAAAAAATTCAAATGCAGACAGAGACATGGAAAATACTTTTGTAAAAAATGTAGTTGAAAAAATGCAATGTCTGTATTTTGATGAAAACCATGATGTACAATTGAAAGTAGATAAGGCAAGTCAGGAGAAAAGACTAGCAAATTTAAAAAGGTATCAGTAAAAATTATTGAACTTTTTCATATATTACAAAAAGTATAGCTCAATAGTTTATACCTAATTTGACTAGTTAGGCAGTCTGGTTGTAGCTACTTGACAGTGGTGTATAAAGGACCACTTGGTTAAGTTTGGCTGAGACTATCTTTGCGGTTCACCATCTGAAGATGAAACATACCTGATGAAAAAAGAGCTTTTCTATCGTTCCTGAAAAACTTTAAAATAGAATTACCACATGATGCAAAAATTCAGCTTCTAGATATATACCCAAAAGAATCAAAACAGGATTTCAAAGAGATCTATATGCCCTTATTTATAGTAGTACCATTCACTGGCCACAATATAGAAGCAATTCAGGTGTCTATTGACAGATGAATGAATAAGCAAATGAGATATAGACATCTGATAGAATATTATCTAGACTTAAAAGTAAAATAACTTAGACCCATGCTATGACATAGATGAACTTGGAAGAGATCATACTAAATTAACTATGCCAGTCAGTTGCAAAAAGATAAATATAATGTTTTCACTTACATGAGATATTGAGACTAGTTAAACTCATAGAGACAGAATGCTGATTGTGAAAGGCTAGAGAGAGTAAGGAATGGAAGTTATTATTTAATGGATAAAAATTTCAGTTTTCCAAGATGAAAAGAGTTATAGAGATGGGTGGCTATGATGTTTGTACAGAATTATAAATGTATTTAATATTACCAACATATATACTTAAAATGCTTACAATGGTAAATTGTTACATGTGTTTTCCACAAAAAAATTGGAAAAATAAAAACAACATAGTCACTACCTCTTGTGCATTTCATAGATTAATGGAGACACAAAAGAAGTAATAAGAAAATTGTAAAACAGGCTGGGGATTTAGCTCAGTGGTTTCACTGCCTGCTGCACAAGCACAAGGATCTGAGTTCGATCCCTGGTACCAAAAAAAAAAAAAAGAAAGAAAATTGTAAGACAAATGCTAATTGCCTTTGAAAATATTTTTAAATAAAAAATTTTAAAAGAGTCCTTTAAGCTAGTCTGGAAGTTTTGGGCCTGTCAAACATTTATCTGCACTATCTTTCTCCTGTTGTACCATGTTCTTCTTCTGGCATGATTAATATCTGACATGATTATACAGTATATATATTTATGTTCAATTATATGACATTGTGCAACTACAGGAAAATGCTCAGGTTTTTGAAGAAATAAGCTATAATCAGTCTACAAAGACAATTTAAAGTGAGGTAAAGAAATGATAAAAAGGGTTTACATTTATCAGTTTATTGTGGGGGAATAAAATGAAATATAAAAGAAAGAGAATAAACTGGATAAGGATAGGAAGTCTTGCATCAGAATTCTTCTATCCATTTCCTAGCTGTGTGACCTTAAATAAATTTCTTGATTTTTCTGTATCTTAATTTTCTCATCAGTGTCTGGCAAATCTGACAAAGATCAAACACCATGTGAATGTGTGGTATTAATTTTATTTCATTTCTATTCATTTGAATTCATTGTTTTGAGAAAGTATCTCTATTTTATTAATTTTGTTAGTTAATATTACCCTTAAGATTTGGATAAAATGTTTACAGCAGAAAAAAAGAAAACAATAACAATGAAACTATATACCACAGTGAATAAAGCATTCTTTATCTCAAAACTTTGACTTTCCTATATTCTCTTGTGAATAAACAGTAAATTTTAGAAACAATTTTTGTCAACAGACCTACATAGAATTGATAGATGCTTCAATAAATTGAATACTTATTTTTATCTTAAATATAAAAACAAATGTATTTAATAGAATTGTGGAAGAGATTATGGAACAAACAAAGAAAGAAAATTGAACAATTCACTGGGGAGAACAATCCCATACAGGATGAAATAAATCTCTCCTTTTAAATCACAAAATAGACTTGGAATCATCTACTATATCCTGGATGACTACAGAAGGAGAAAGAAGAGATAAATTAATATATAACATTATATTACCCCAGAGTTTTTGAATACTAATAAGTCATTACCACCTGATTCACTAGCTCAAGCGCTTATCTATGCACACCAAGTTTTTAATAAACTCACAGTAAATTTAATATTCTTTTAATTTCAACTGTAAAGAGGTCAATACACTTTGCATTTTAAAATATTCTATCTTCAAAACATGCTTTGAAAGTGGAAAATGCTAATTATACTTAATAAAAACATAATTTATTAGAGAATACGTTTGGAGGGAATGATAAAATGTACATCCTGTCAAGAACTATGAAGGGTCTGAAACTGTACTCTCATAAGCTAGCCTGTTTTTATTTTATTAATACTGACAGAAGATGTAACACTCCTGAGTCAAAAACAAAGGTATTTTTACTGATGTTATAATGAGCAGTGTAAATCCCTTCTATAACATCTGTCAAATGATCACTTGGGGTTTTTTTTAACAAACAATTCCAATATCAGATAAAGCACCACTACAGTTCACTAAATAGCATCCTCATACACCTTTATTTTAGACACTTATGTTTGTTCTTCCACAGAACCCATTTCTAGAAGTGGGACTGGTAAGTAAAAAGACATACCTACTTCACTTGTAGATAGATACTAATAAATTGTGTGTGATTAGTCGTAAGGGAACCCCACACTTCAAGGACTTTAGCTTCAGGAACCCTACCAGATTTCCAAGGAAAATATTCAAGAAAAGGTCCCTCATAACTTGGACAGAGAAGTAAAAAATTACCATTTTGAAGTACTGAGGTATCTCCAGAGCAATCTCCACACAAAGGCCTGGTCTCCAAAGAACATAAGTGCCAGAGCTTTACTTATCTGGGCAAAAGGCAACTGGCCAGCTTCAGCTCCCACTGTGCTTTCTGACTCACTAAACAGGATGAGGAAAGGCTAAGAAACACGTCTGAAATGAGTTCATGAAGTAAAATGGACCAAAACCTGAGATTTAATCAGGAGATGTGATAGTTGATTGATTGTATTGACCTGAATAAATAATGTCCAACTAAATTGGCTCAGCACAGTTCTGGATGTGGAAGATCCACGCTAGAGGGCATAGTCACCAGAATGCTGTGAAAAGGAAACTAGGAAGGAAGGATGGCTTCTGTCTTCTTCGGAGGAGCTCCAGTCTTCACTTTCACCTTGGACATCATTTCCTGGCTTCCAGCACAGACCCTTCAGCCTCCTGATGGGGACTTGCATGGGACACTGCACAGGAGCTCCAGGCCTTTGACTGGATCCTTCAGTCCCCAGTGCACACACAGACCTTAGGCACTCTTCCATACCAGATTCTGTGGGCAGTCATTGTAAGCCAATCTGCAAATTCTTCTATATTTATATTTCTTGTATTATATGTTTGTCTACCAAACACTGATACAGGAGATTATGGAATCCTTCTATTGCCTCACATTTTACGACCACATCAAGAGCGCCATTACTGTAACACTGGTTTACAACGGGCAGAACTGCAATAAGCGCCATAAGTTATTGGTGCTGAGATCCAAACCCAGGACCTCACGCTAGTAGGGAAACATTCTACCACTGAGCTAACTCTCTAACCCTGATCTAATGAATTTTTAGAGAAACAGATAATAGAAGTGGGGAGCAAGGCAATTAAAACTTTCGGGACCTCGGACTACAATAAACATTAAACACAGTCCCCTCCAAGCCAGAGTAACACAAAAACTCACACGAATGAAATATTTACTGCAATTTCTAATGCTTAACATATTTTTGTCTGCTTCTAAAAAATTTATGTGTAATTTGTTCAAAATAATAAAAGCAACAATGTATTTAATTATGTGTATCTTGGGGGTATATATTTATGTGTGTTTATAAATACGTGAAATAAGGAACAGCAGTCATACAAAGGATAGGATAGAAGCCTTAGGATTTTTTGTGCTGTGTGGGACTCATAGTACCTGTGAAAAGGTATAGTGTTATTTGAAAGTGGCCTTAGATTAGTAATAAGCAGGTATACAAACTCCAGGGGAACTATTTTAAAAGCAAAAAAAAAAAAGCTGCTAAGAAAAAGAAAATGCAATCATTTAAAATGCTCAATTAAAACCACAAAAGGTATAAAAACAGTGGAAGACAAAAATAGGAACAAAGAACAAGGACAACAAATAAAAAACACTAATAAATATAGTACATATTAATCCAACTATATCAATAATCACTTTGAATGTCAGTGTTCTAAATGCACCAAATAAAGGCTAGAGATATAAAACGATTTTTAAAAACTCAACTACAGGCTGCCTATAAGAAACCTACTTTAAATAAAAAGATGTATATAGATTAAAAGTAAATAGATGGAAAAATATACCATGCTAACACTGATCAAAATAAAGCAGGATTAGATACATTCAGTTCAGATGAAGACTCTACAGCAGGTAAGGATTAAAGAAGATTATGTTTAGAGACAATTCTCCAAGAAAACATAAAAATCAAGGTATTCCTAACAACAGAACTTCAAACTATATGAGGAAAACCTTGACAGAAGGGCAAAAAGAAATACATTAATCCAGTAACGTATGTGGAGACTTCAATGGCCCTCTATCAGAAATTAACAGATCTAACAGGCAGAAAATCAGTGAGGAAACTATTAAACTCAAAAATACCATCAACTGGATATAACTGACATCTATACACCAGCTCATCCAACAACAGCAAAATACACACTGTACTCAAGCTCCTATGAAAACATGCACCAAACAGACCACATTCTGTGCCATAAAATACACTGTAATAAATATGAAAGACTATGAATCATACAATACCTGTGCTCAAACCACAATGGAATTAAACTGGAAATTAACAGAAAGATAAATAGAAAAATCCCAAAATGCATGGAAATTAAACAAAGTACGTCTGAGTAACACAAAAGTCAAAGAATAAATCTCAAGAACAATTTAAGAATATTTTGAACTATCCAGTCATGGTGGCACACACCTGTAATCCCAGCACTCAGAAGGCTGAGGCAGGAAGATCACCATGAGTTCGAGGCCAGCCTAGGCTACATAGCGAGTTCAAGGCCAGCCTGAAGTACATAGTGGGACCCTGTCTCAAAGAAAAAAAGAATATTTCAGTATTTTGAACTAAATGAGAGTGAAAATATAACTTACCAAACTGTGAGAGATGCGATAGAGGCACTGTGAAGGCAGTGCTTAGGGGAAAATGTATAATGTTAAATGAAAATAGTAGAAACAATATTTAAAGTCAATAATCTGTCTACCTGAGGAAACTAGGAAGAGTAAATTAGGTCCTAAGGAAACAAAAGTAGTGAAAATTAGAGCAGAAATTAAGAAAATGGAAAAGAGTAATTCAATAAAGAAAACTAATGAAATCAAAAGCTGATTCTTTGGAATGATCAATAAAATCAATAAACCTCTGCTCCATCTGACTGAGAAAAATGGATGGCCCAAACTATTGATATCAGAATTGACAGATGGGACAACATTACAAATGCAAGCTCTACGAAGGGCACAATCTGCCAAAGCTCAAGACAAGAAATAAACTAAACCTCATGGGTAGGCCTAGATTTTTAAAATAATGGAACCAATAATCAATGATAACAAAACAAAAGACTCTAGACCAAAATTAATCAACCAACAAATTCTACCAAACATTCAAGAAAAATGAATTATACTAATCCTCTCAAAACTTTTCTAGAAATTAGAAGCAAGAAAATGCTTCCTAATTCATTGTTTGAAGCCTGCCCTTTCCTCATAGCAAATATCACATGAAAAGTACAGATCAGTCTTATGAACACAGATGCAAAAATCTCAACAACGTATTAGCAAATCAAATCCAGTAAGATATAAAGTTATAAAACTCAATCAATAAAAATGTATTGATTATTTTCAAGTCTGGTTCAACATTTGAAAATCAATTAATATAGTTTATTTCATCCACAGGTCAAAAATGAAAAAAAATATGATCATTTCAATAGATCCAACAAAATACATTTGACAAAATCAATACCTAGTTACAATAAAAAGCTTAGAAAACTAGGAACAGAATGGAATTTTCTCTACTTGTTAAGCATATCTATAAAATCCCGCAGCTAACTAGCATGATACTTAATGGTGAGAAACTAGAAGTTTTCCACTGAGATTAAGAACAAGTCAAGGATGTCTCCTTTCATCACAGTTTCCTAGTTTCTTACAAAACTAAACATACTTATAACACGCAAACTAGCAACCATGCTTCTTGGTATTCTCTCAAAAATATTGAAAACTATGTCCACCAAACCTGCATGTTCATAGCAGCTTTATTTATAATTACTAAAAGCTTGAAAGTAACCAAGATGTTCTTCCAGTAGGTTAATCAACACACTGTGATACATGTGCACAATGGATTATTGTTTCAGCAGGAAAAAGAAATGAGCTTTGAAGTAATGAAAAGACACAAAGGAAGCTAAAGTACATACTACTAAACGAAGGAAGCTGTATTAAGAGGCTACATTCTACATTTTATGTGACATTCTGGATATAGAGAATCTATGGAGCAAAAAGTATCAAAGGTTTTCAGGGGTTAGTAGAGAAAGAGACTGGAGGGAAAAAGAGCAGGACTTTTAGGGCAATGAAAATACTATGAATAATCCTATAATGGTGGATGCATGTTTTACACATTTGCCATGTCTTCAGAGAATATATTATAGGAGAGCTGAAAAACAGAGCAAAGAGGGATTGAACGATAACTGTGTGAAGACCCCTGGGGCCAGAGAACTCACAGATGCCATTTGTCATATGAAATTGAGTGCTTTTACTACAGTTTTTTTTTCTGAACATTGAGGAACATGACAGTTTAGAAAATTCTTAGAATTAAATTTGAGAAATAACTTCACATAAGCCCAAATATGTGTAGCCTTTCACTTTAAATACCGTGACGCTTTATTTCTGGTCATCTGAGCAATCTTCCTTGTGGCTCCCTCACTTCCCCACTCAGCACTCTTTATACCTATTACTTGCATAGCTTTTATCACAAAGCATTGTAATTATTTTTATAAATTTTATAATTTTGTGTAATTTTGCCTGATAAGGATAAAGGGCATTTTATAGTTCCAACTGAGCTGTTGAGATTCATATTTCTTTTGGATAAAATACATGTTGTGTTTGTCTTTTTGTATTTGTTTCACTGAGATTTAGCAAGTACTTTTTTAGGAAGTAGACATTCAAAACTCCAATATCTTTTGACTAGGCAATTATAGAAAGCATTTAACAAATTATTAAACATTTTATAAACATTTTACCAAACAGTATGTTATAAAAATCATAATCTAGAATTAGCAGTTATTATCCTATTCTTCTCAAAATGTTATTTTTGATATTAGTCAAATACCCACAAGGTTATTAAATTTGTAATCTGAATATAGTTCTCTACCATGTCCAGATGTTTGCTTAATGTTAGAAAGTAAAGTCCTACAAATGTCATTAATCTCTAAAGTTCAATAATTTTCCACATTTAGATCCCACTATGGACTTGCTATATTTACACTAGGAATACAAAGTAATGAGATGGATTTTTAAACGTGTATCAGAATATATGCATCCAAATATGTGTTCCCACTTGAGACATTTTCAATTTCTTTCACCAATGTTTGTATTCCCCCAGATATTATGGTAGTAACTTAGATAAATTTGAATGATAACCAAAAGAAACAATGATCACTTTTATCCAGGGTTTTTTGAAATGCTTCAGAGAGCAGGCAGCATCTATATATGGCCTTGAAGGATCAGTACATTTTTCCCATGAGACACTTGAAAAAGTTATTTACAGCAGAGGTCCCCAACTTCTTTGGCACCAGGGAACAATTTTGTATAAGACAATTTTACTACTTACTAGAAGAGGATGTGTTTTCTGAAGAGCAGTACATTTATTGTGTACTTTATATTATTAGTAGTACTGTATAATGAAATAATTATTCAACTCACCATAATGCAGAATCACTAGGAGTTTGTTTTTCTGGAACTTTACACTCTCATCTGAGGGTTATGAGAAATAGTGACGCCCAAAGTAAGTTGTACATGTTCACTCTACTCCATAATCTCCTTTGGTTGCTGTCACTGCAGAAAACTTGGCTTCACAAAGATAGGATGTTGCAAATGGAAGTAGACTCTTGAATGTTTTGTGGCAATACAAGAATATTCTGTCATGTTCTCAATCCAAAATGAATGAAGATTTGAAGTTGTCTCTAACGTATTTTTAAGGCAACTGCCATTCACTTTTTCAAGCAGTTGATCCTTTCTAACACAAAGTCAGTTATTCACAAATAAATAATATATAATATATAAAATAATATACATAATAAATAATTAGCTTATTCACAAATGGGTCACAGATCCATTCCTTCCAAGTTAAGAGATATTTTGTGGCTGAGAAGTAATGTCAACCTCTTTTGAAATCTGGTGTTAATGTGAGAGCTGGATAAATGAAGGCCTTGGCAGGCTCTTTTAAAATATCTGCTAATGTTTGAAATACATCAAAAATTCCAATGCTCACTCATTGCTCCCATAACATCCAATTTAGCTCTGAATGCAGCCAATTTATCTGCCAACTTGAATAAGTTGTCATTCTCCTTTGAAGTGATAGAGTTCAGTGAGCAGATTGGATAGGTAACATGCCTAAACATGTTTTGCAACCCATTCTGTATCACTGAAATGTGCTGCCAGAAGTGACTTATTATCAAAAAGAAATTTCTTCATTGACTCTAGTAACTCAAAAATTATGGCCAGTGATCGATCAACCTTGAGAAAGCCACCTCACTTCTGTGTATAAGAAAATACATATGTGCTCTATATCCATGTCTTCCCAGAGCTGAATAAACAGAAATTAGTTAAGGCCATGTATTTTCATATGGTTGGTAATTTAATCATAGCCTATAAACACTTGTTAAGTGTAGGGGACAGGGGAAGGGGACGTTACCAGAACCTCTGCAGTCAGTTCTGGTCTCCTGCGAGCCACGGCAGCACACGGCGAATTACAGGAAAGGTAGAAAAATGAGACCGAGAAGAAGCTGAGCTTTGGGTCTGATCAGTGCTGCTCTGGGCAGCAAAGACAAAAGCCCCCAGCTT
>NW_004624744.1:6646200-6685731 GCF_000247695.1 Heterocephalus glaber | reverse complement strand
TTCCTCTTTCCCCACAGCCCTGCCAGCATTTGTTATTGGTTGATTTCATAATAGCAGCCATTCTTTCTGGGGTGAGGTGGAATCTCAAGGTTGTTTTCAAATGTGAAATAGGATGAAAGGTACAAGGAGGAAGGGGACATGGGAAAGGTAGGGGAAAGGAAAGAAGGGAATGGAATTAATATGAGAAAATGAAAAAGCGGAAGCAGTCTTTATAAATATAGCGGGGGGGAGGGGATGAAGGGAAGGAAGGGAATGGGGAAAAATAAGAATCAAGATATATTGTGTACGGGTACAAATCTTCAATGATGAATATCATTATACTGTATACTTAAAATGTACCAATAAAATTAATTTACAAATTTTTATAAAGTGCACATAACTTATCTTTATGCACATACTCCTGAAAAATACATTGCACAAAAACAAACACTATTGCCTTGTTGTCGACATTAGTAGGCTTATCAATTATGTGCCACAATGACTCATTAATCCTATCTAAAAATTGTGCCTCAATATCCTCTGCAATTTCATCAATTCATCTAGCTATAGTGCTGGTGAAAGAGGAATGTGCCACGTTTTAAACTGCAGCCTCTCCTAAGAGTTCACAACAAATGCCTTTAGCAACAGACAGTATCAACTTTTTACCAGAAGTAAAGGTCTTAACTTTGGCAATGTGGTTAGACACAGTGAAGACATATTTGACAAAGTTTTGCCCTTTAATAATTAATTCTATTTGTGTTCACATTTTTTTCTTTTGAAAAACTCCAAAGGTTTGTCTTTCATGCAGGTCACTTGCTATCTATGTGATGAAGCAGCTTTGAAGGTTTAATGGCTCCATTGGACAGCCAGTTGTCACATATTATACAAAGCAAACTTGGAGAATATGAATCACCTGTTACAATGAACCTATAATTTAAGTAGCACTTTCCGTAATTTCATTTAAATGCAGCTTTATTTTTGTTGGCAGGTGAGAGTTTAGAGTTTTCTGTTCTGTCATCATTGTTTCCTCCTTTTTGAAGAAGATCTCCAATGACATTTGTTTTTCTTTATTCCTTTTAGCTATCGTTAACTTGTAGACTTACTGAAACTGAGACAAGTACACCCTGTGGGAAAGAAATGCAGGCGGAAGTGGCAAATAAAGTAATAATCAGGATAAAGTAATAATCAGTAAATAAAGTAATCAAGATATACATAAACTGGGACAAGTGTCAGATTCTGAGTTACAACCTGGCATCGCATCCAGCTGTACATTGAAATACATCAACTCACTTGCAATTATAAAGCCTACCACCACATGAGGCATAATTGTCTCTTGTCACTCACTGATAGCGTTGTGATAGGAGTCTACTAGCAACTGATTACAGTCTCTGTGCAGTCAACCCTCTTGTCTAATGTTAGTCCGTATTTATAGCCATGCCACAGCTTCACCTCTGATCATCAGGCATTAGATTCTCATAACACGGAAGCAACCTAAACTCCCTCACATGTGCAGTTCACATCGAGGGTCATGCTCCTGTGAGAATCGAGTGCTGCTGCTGCTCTGATAGGAGGTGGAACTCAGAGGGTAACTCTGGCCATGAGGAATGGCTGTAAATACAGATGAAGAGTCCCCCACTTGGCCATCACTCATCTCCTGCTGCGCAGCCTAGTTCCTAACATGCCTTGGATGGCTACAAGTCTATGGCCTTGGGGTTGAGGAGTCCTGATTTACAGGGAGAAGAAGTAGTCCTGGTTATTAGTGATTTGATGCACTTTTATAGCAATGAGAGTAGAAAGCTGAAGGAAACTGAGCTCAATAGGTGAGCAAAGGCAAGATTGCTGAAAGCCTTGTGTATGTGCAAATAAGTTGGAATTTAACTGTACACAGAGCAAGTAACACATGGAACTGGAATTTTATGACAATTATTCTGATCTTATGGAGGACAGATTATGGAGGTATGATGCCAGAGGAAAGACTAAGAGATAAATGAGGGCTGAATTACTGCTGTGGAGCAAGGGTTGATGTGAGGATGATTTTAGAAGTCATGAGAGTTACTGACATGTTAGAAGATGCAGGAGTACAGAATGACTCTCAAATCTGTGGCTTATAATGATTGACTAAATAGTGCGCAACTAGCCAGACATCAGTGGGGTGGAGAGAGTGCTCAGATTTAAAGATGTTGACCTCTATGAGTTTGCTGAAACTTAGGACTGATCAAACCTAAGTAGAGGAGCAATGAGGATACAGGTAATAAAAGAAACAACGAAACAGACTAATTTTGCAAAAAGAATATAAAGGAAGGAGAATTTTTAAAAAGAAGAGAGAAGGATAGTACTCCAAAGCAGAAAAAATAGAGGAGAGTAGGTAGAAGGAAACAGCCAATTGTGTCTTAAAAGCTAAAGGATAGCAGTTCAAGAAAAAAAAAGTAGCAGAGAGAAATAAAAATTACAGTAATTCCTTTACCAAGAGTTTCAAGTACCCTAGATAAACCATGGCCCAAAAATGTGAAATGGAAAATTCCAGAAATAAACCATCCATAAGATTTAAATTGCATGTCCTTCAGAGTTGCATTATGAAATCTTGCACCTTCTCTCATGGCCCCTGGGATATGAATCCCTTTGTCCTGTACATTCACACTGCCTACACTACCTGTCTGTTAATCACTTCGTAGTCTTCTTGTTTATCACACTGTGTGTTGTGCTGTGTTCAAGGAAACCTTATTTTACTTTATAACGGCCCCGAAGCACAAGGGATTCTGGCAATCTGGTTATACCAATGAAAATCCAGAAAATGATCCTGTCAAGTGAAAAGATGAGATTTATCAACTTCATAAGAAAAAAACAGTATGGTGAAGTTGCCAATCTCTATGATGAGAATAAATCTCATATCTGTGAAGTAGGGAAGAAAAATATCTGTGTTAGTCTTGTTGACATACCTCAAAGTTCAAGTTCCAGCTTTAGTGCATGATAAGTGCATAGTTAAAATGGAAAAGATATCAGACTTGTGGATGGAAGACCTGAAGAGAAAACACTCTCCAATTGAAAGTGTGTTGCAAGAGAAAACATTGAACTTATATAAAGACATCAGCAAGGGATCCTCTAAGTGAGTGACACCTAACCGACTACAAGTAAGGGATGGTCACACAGATTCTGGAAGAGGTTTAGATAAAAAAATATAAAAATTACTGGAGAGGCTACAGGCACATTTCTGCTCAAGTTGAAGAACTTAAGGAAAAGGACACTATCCAAAGCATGTCTTAAATTGCAATGAATCTGGGCTTTTGTGGAAGAAGATGCCTAATAGAACCTAAATGCATAAAGTACAAAGGAGCTACCGGTGCATAAAACTTGGAATTACAGATGAACTGTAGTGAGTATAGTAACTTATCGTGAGAATGAAAGAGAGAGAGAGACCATATTCACATAACTTTTGTTATAGTTTATTGTTATGTTGTTCTATTTTTATTAGTGCTGTTAATCTCTTATTGTGTCTAATTTTATAAATTAAACTTTATTATACGTATGCATATATAGGAAAACATTATCTATAGGGTTAAGTAAGATTCATGGTTTAAGGTATCCACAGGAAATCTTGGAACATGCTCTTCTGCACTAAGAAGTAGTTTATGTGCCTTTTTCTGTGCTATTTCACAATTCTCAAAATAAGCCATTAAAGCAATGCTTCCCAAGCTGCAGGTGGATAAAGTAAGCCAACATGGACAAGATCATCAGTTAATAAGCTGTGGAATCAGGATGTGAACCAAGGCCCACCTGCCCCCAGGATACATAAATGCTGCCAGCAGCATCCTAAAAAACAGGCAGGTGTAAACTGCACATAATATTTACAATATCATCATCAGAGTGACCAAAGGGGAAAATGAGTCTCGGGAATAGTGATTTCATCTTCAAACACTTGATTTATGAGCCAAACATGGTATAGACCTGTAGTATCAGTTACTTAGGAGACTGGGGCAGGAGGATGACTCAAACCCAGGAATTCAAAGCCAGCCTTGAGACCTCATTATTAAAACTATGAAATAAAATTAAAAGCTTGGTTTATGGATGTTAGTGAAGGAGAATCTAGAGACAAAATACTCTTTTCTCCAAGAGAGAAAGACATAGTCATTTTGATGAAAAGCAACCCATGGAAAGGGAGAAGTTAAAGTTGCAAAATAGAGATAATTTCATAAATAAGGTCTTTTAGGGGACACGGTGAATTGAGGTTGAGAATACAAGGTGAAAGATTAGCTTTGAATAGCCTTTGAAGCTGTTCTTTCTTCCTGTGTTCTCAGGCTTCATGGGAAGTTAGTAGAGCTGTAATTTCAAACTGTGTTCTTCTCTAAGTGGATTAGAAACATTCCACTAAGAAGAAGGACTAGCTCCTGCTCACATGCTTTGGGAAATTGCTGAATAAAATAAAGATCCTTTACTAAAGAACTTTATAGAAGTATTAGCACCTTAGTGTGCATCATGCATATGCATAATAACAAAAAATGACATTTTCAAGGATATTTAGTTTTAGGAACTTTTATTTCCCTATGGCGTCCAATGGTCTATAGTAAACAATTTGACAAATGTTACACTAGAGCTTATGCTTTCTAATTCTGCATTAGAAATCTCATCTGGTATAAGAAAGTTTCAAAGAAAAACTTCTTTGTATACCAGTTTCCAAATAAAATCTTTCCTCTGAGGGATACAACAATCTCAACATAACATATTTAATTAGAAATCGGATTAGTTAGGTTCCTCTGAGAAGCAGATATCAAGACAAGGTTAGACAGGCAAAAGTGCATTAAACTAAATGCCTGTAAAGAGAATGGCTTGGGAGCAGAAGAGGAGGGCAGAGCAGACTTGTGATTAAGTCTGCTCACTAAGGTTGGGGATTGTGAAATGGAGATAAAGGAACACTGATAGAAGAATCTCAAACTGCAGAAACTGTTGATGTAATCAATAAAACCCTTCAAACCAAAGTAACCCAGTGGAGTAGCCCACAGGAATGGGCTGCCTTAGCATCCTTGCCAGCTCGGTCCGTGGGACAGAGTAGCCTAGGAGGAGTGTAGCTTCCATATAAATGTAGTAGTGAAAATACAGATGAAATGAGTTGTGCAATTTCATGGATGCCATAGTCCAGCCTGCCCTACTCTGCTCTTCTATGATGACTATTGATTTCTCTTCCAGAGGAAGGGAGACTAGTGAGACCAGAGCCACAGCCAGTATTCATTTCTTCTATCCTCCATCACTCATCATAAATTCCCCTTATCCACAGCTGTCACCTTGGCAGGTTGTGATGGCTTTCCATCCAAACTACCCCCCTTAGGGATCTATACCCTTGGCAATCATACCCTCTTCAGTCCAGGACTCCTGCATACATTTGTGTATATTTACACAAGAGCAAAGGAGAAGGATCCACATGAAGTTCATGGGTTCCACATATATTTCTATGTATAAGCCATCTACCTTCTCCTGCTAATCAGGATCAACTCACCCTTCTGGGATGATGACTTCTCTTGTTATATTCTGGTTCCAGGATAGTGAAAGTCTAAGTGCTCTAGACAATATAGCTTAATGTTTTAGCAAGCACTGATTATGTTTCCTGGTAAAGTGAAGATTTGTGAAGACAGGTGGGACAAATTCCCATACATTTGGGATGACTGTAAATGGGCACTCCTGCTACCACCTTGCCTCTTGGACCCCAAGAATCCTTACTTTTGGGACAGTGCATCATGTAGAGGGCTCCTGTGTTGTGTATATACCAAATCCTGAAGAATGGTGTTCTATTCTTTCAGGGTGTTTTCTCTGGGTTGGCTCAACAGCTTCGTCTTTTGAAGATGACGTCAGTAGTGTGAGAGGCCAGCTGCTTCTGAATGGCATACCTACTCCCTTTCTCCACTGAGAGGTGAGTCCCCTGGTCTGATGTCATGCTATGTGGAACTCCATGCAAAGAATCGAGCATTCCATATGCCCCCAAATAGTGGTACTGGTGGACGCCATACAAGAAAGAAACAAAAACACTCGGAATAGGGTAGAAGGGGCATATTTTAGTCAACTTGCAAGTGAATAACTGGTTAATCTCCCTAAAGACTTTTGTCATTTGGGAGGAGAGGAGGCTCTGCCTTGTTCTGTTTCACACAGGTTGGACAATTAGAGTAGCAGTTCCTAGAATGAGCTTTAGTAAGTGGAAGTCCATGATCTTGGTTCCAGGCAGAACCTCCATCGTGTCACCTTAGCAGTGTAAGTTTGTGGATGGAATCAGACATAAAATTTCCCTTCATAAAACAGTCATCAAACCATTTAAACTATACTTCTGTCCTATACACTTTTATTTTTCTGTGATCTCAAACAAACTAGTAAATATAAATACTAGTGAATATTTTCATTACAATTTTAGTTTCTTAATCTTATTCTTCTTTAGTAGAGTCCTTAATATTTGCTTTCTTAATTTGTCATTTTTTGATTTTTGAAATATACACCAATCATATATCCAAATTGTTTCATCAGTCTGATTTCATGTAATTCTATTCTTTTCACCGAAATATGAAATTAAAATTACATCTCTATTTCCTCAATTTTTATAAGAATTCTTATTAAAAGATATTTGGTAGAAAACAGCAGCCTAGTCTCATAGGGTCCCCCACTGTCAAACGACCAACTTTGGCCTCAGAGATAAGGGGAAACACGAGAATTGTCACAGCCATTGTACAAAGCAATCTGGCAATATATTACAAAATTTAATACACTACACATCTTCAATCTATCAACCCTACTCCATATAAAGAAAAACCATCAACACATAGGAAAATATGCCAAATAAGATTTACTAGAATACGCTAAACAATCATGAGTAATACTTATTAAAATAATAGCTGAAAATTGAATAAAAGCTTAGAAGAATGACAGAATAAATTATAGTATATGTACATCCAGGAACAGCAGCTATTTAAAATAATTTAAATGAATTTGCACAAGGTTTAAGGCAAGATGAAAAATCAAAAATAACAAAAATCTAACATATGTGTGTGGATACACATATATTTAGTTTTATTATCATAGAGAAAAATACAGGAAGAGGGAGAATTAGAAGTCTCATTTGGCAACAGCTATTATGGCTCTGGAAGAAAAGGATTACCTTAGGCAAAATTAAACACTGCTCAGTTTCATCTTCATTGCTGATGAGGAGGTCATATAATAGTTCTAAGACATTTTTTTAAACTGAAAGAGGACACTGCAAACAGTTTTTCTGGGACAACAAATGTGTTCTAAGACAGCTCCAGGTAAATGAGGACATGTGATTGCCCTAATTACTGGATAGTGAAAATAGGAAAGATCAGGTGTTAGGAACTATAAAGAAACAGCAATGACAAATTGCTTTCATTGAATTGCAGTCTGAAGAATAGAAGCAAGTAATTCTGAAACACAGGTTTAGTTATGATAAAATTCAAATTTAATAGAGACTTCAAGTGCTACAGTGATGATAGCAGGCAGAGCTAAATGGAAAAGTGTAGGAGAAACTCATAGTTTAAATTGTCCTCCAAATAAGTGAACCACTTTGGAAAATGTTTCTCCAAAAGGGTATACTAAGACTTGTATTAGTCTTTGCTTAGCTGCTATTAATGCTACCTCTTTTATAAATTTCACAGGTCATGGGCCAGGGATTTAGCTCAGTGGTTCCAGTGCCTGCCTCGCAAGTCCCGAGTTTGATCCCCAGTACAAAAAAAAAAAAAAAATATTTCACAGGTCAGTAAGAAAATAAAGTACAACTCAAATTTAGAACTTCAGGTTCTCAACTACAAGGTTTAATAAATAACAGCAATAATGTGTGGTAGTGGGTGAACCCCTTCTAATTTCACACCAAACAATGAACTAAATTCTTCCATTTTCAATTACAATAAAAAATTTAAGTTGTAAACAGAGCAACCACTCTATTTTCTAGAGATTTTGCAAGAAACTAGGAATATTTCTCCTTTGATCTTTTATCTTCCCTCTTTTATACATGAAATTTCTGAATAAGAGGATAAAACTCTATTCTATAAAAGGTCTATGTCACTGCTTCTCATACCTTGGTATACATACAAATCACTTGAGGACTATGTTAAAATCCATATTTTCTCTTTTCTTATTCTTCCACACACATTTTATTATTGCTTGTTGGTTGTACAGATTAATGAGTTTCATTTGTGCATATTTGTACATGTACCTCACATACAGTGGACACGACTTATGAACTCAATTCATTCTCAAGGGCTGGTTGTAACTCAGGTTGATCAATTGAAGGCTCAGGCTCCTCTACACAGCCTTGAAAGTCTCTTCTGTATACAGACAGATCTCAGTGTCCTTAGAGAGACATTGGCCCAGGATTTCTCAATTAACTTCAAACAGGAAAGGATATTGTAAGGTTGCTTCCAGAAATCTCTAAGGATTAAATCTATACCTGAGACAATAAGGAAGCACAAATTGCCAGCATTTAAGTCATAACTCAAAACTTTATATGTAAGTTAAAACTAACCTTCCGGTTGTAACCCCTGTTTGTATGTCAGGCTGATAGTAACTTGAGGGTCTACTATACTTATTCAGCATGTCTGAGGAAAGGCTTGAGCTCTGAATAAGCTCCTGGGTGAGGTGGATACTGCTGACCCATGGAATCTCACTTTGAAAAGTGAGATCAAAGGACTCTATTGCTCCACTAACACTCCAACCTAATAGCCTACATTTTGGCATTGTAATATAAATCCTATGAAGTACAGACTAAGTTGAAACAGCTCTAATTATGATTCCATCAATCATTTTAGAAGCTTTATAACAGAAAGAGGATTGCAGGATACAAGATTGATTATGCCCAAAGCAGGCTATAAGCAGTGCAGGCTGTAAAGAGTTAACCCCACAATTGGCTTGTTTATAGACGTGAGTCCAGCCGAAGACTATGTGCCAAGATCAGAATACCTCACACCCAAATTCCTTTCCCACAATTAAAACTTTCTTAAGTAGAAGGGCAATGTTCTTACAACCATATATTTTGTCCATTCTGTTTCTAATTCTAGAATGCTTTGTCTTGTCCTTTACAAACCTTGCTTACATTAGTTTCCATAGAAACCACACAACTGTGCATCTTCACATGTAGTCCTGCCCTTGCATATAGCTTGCCTTTAACCCAGTTGATTACTGATAAAAATCAGTGGCTTAGATGGACTAGTGCTTTTTGATCAAGTAGCATTGGCTGTCTTGGCTATTTCTGTCTCTCTTTTGTCTTTTCTGTCCCCCCACCTCAGGCTTGTGTCATACTCTGAGCAGGACACTGCAGAGGTTTTTGGTAACATTTCAGGGGTTTACAGTAAATGATGCTTCATCAGGTGTGAGAGAACTCAACAATGTGGTTACTTAAAAAGTTTAACAGCCAGTTCTCATGGTTTACCAGGCTTGGAAACCACTACTTTAAATTACAGTTGAAACAAATACAGTAACACTAGGAAACTCACATAAAACCTGCTTAACAACTCATCTCTGTTCACTGCAGAATAAAAATGCTCTTTGTCGACACCATTGGTGCTATGATTGTTGAATGCCCATAAAAGAGTTAAGTGATTCCTTAAGCACCATATATGAAGGAAAGAATATTATTTTCTAGGTAGAACAAGAATGTACCTAGGTATATATCTCCTTAAATGCACTTGAGTCCACAGCAAAAACTATCATAATATCCCCTGAAGTGGATGATGTAGTTTCCAATTAAATTATTTTCATTTCAACCCAAGGCTTTGTAAGAACTAAGACTGCTAGGTATAAAATGTATCATCATGTGTCATTCTAAGCTGAATGAGGAAATGAATTTGCAAGTAAATTTTCCTAACCAATGCTTTTAAATCGCTTTCTCTGTTTTCTTTGACAGGTAGATTCACCCCATAGGACTATAGGTTTAAATAAATTTCATATATTAAAGTGACGAATAAGTCAAATCATCTAGTATTTAATTGATTCACTTCATATATTAATATCAATATTATTTTGAATAATAACATCTTGCAATTTTGAGTCCCTGTAATATACTAGGCTTTATGCTTACATTATCAGTTGCAAAACTGAGACAATAATACAAAATAACTAATATTGAAATCATTTTATAAATAAGAGAGCCTTTGAGAAGTTGAGAATTTTAAACAGTTGACCTCTGTTTAAAATGAACTCTACACAGGCAAGGTGATACAAACCTGTAATCCCAGCACTCAGGAGGCTGAGGCAAGAGAATCACCATGAGTGCAATGCCAGTCTGAGCTACACAGTGAGTTCAAGGCCAGAAAAAAACTACACAGTGAGATTTAAAAACGGAGAGAGGGAGAGAGAGAGAGCCCTTATTTTAACCAATACCGGCATATACCTTGTACAGGTAATATAAGCTCCACAACCACATTCAAAACTTCTGCATTGATAAAAACAGAGGTAAAGGCCATATGCACATCATAAAGCTGAAGAGCTATTACATACATTGCCAGTGATTGTTATTATCAAGAAACCACAACAGTCATTTTATATGTTTTAAGAAAATGGGGATACATACTATAACTTAGGAAGGCTCACACTTTAACTTCCCCTCAATTTTCTGCATAATATAGATCCCACACTACAGTCTGAAGACCTCTGCAAACTGTGAGCTGAAATCTTTCAGCTCTTTTTGCTTCGGGTGTCCAGTATTTTGTCTCAGCAATGAGAAAACTAACTAAGACAAATATAGTGTCTCCTAATTCAGTAGGACAGGTGTCCTTAGAAGAAACTGACCATGTGAAGACAGAAATTCACAAGGTGAACATCACGTGATAACAAAGGTAGAGATTGGTGATATCCAGCTGCAAGCCAGGGAATATCAAAGATTTCCAGCGAACATAGTAGCAAAGAAAAATTCCCTACATGACAGCAGCAACCTTGATTTTGGACTGTAGCCTCTACTACCATGAAGTAACCAATTTCTGTTGCTTAAAGTCACCCAGTTGATAATGCACCATTAGGCACCCCTAGAAAACTAGTACAATCATCTTCTTTGCTTAGCTTTTGCTTACGTACTTTTCTCTTTGATACTGTTTGTCTTTTTATGTTTCTTTTTTTCTAAGAATGATTTCAGTTATATATAAAGAGAAGCTTTTTAAATACATGATGCTTTCTTGCGGTCACTTTTCCTTCTGGTATAGGATGGAGATAGCAACTTGATTCTAACAAACAAATAAGTAGAAGTAATGGTATGTGATTCCAAGATGAGTTTGTAGAAGACACTACAGCTTCTTTCTCTATAGTAGATCACTCTGAGGAATCCAGCTGTCATATCACATGTTCAATCAAACATTCCTATAGAAAAAAAAAGTTTGTATGATATAGAACTGGAACCTACTGTCAATCATTAGCAATGAGACATTCATAGATTTTAGAAATGGTTCTTCCAGCTCCAGTGTAGCTGCTGGCAGATGACTGTTCCTCTGGCCAATTGTTTGATTACAACCTCATGGGAAACCCCAGCTTGGACCACCTAGTTATGTCACTTGTGGAATTCTAATAATTAGACTCATTATGAAATGATAAATATTTGTTTTTCTAGGCTATTAAGTTTTTAAGGTAATTTGTTACATAGCAAAATATAAAAAGCAAGTGAAGAAACACAAACATTATAATTTGATAACATAGAAATAACAAAGATACCCAAAAAGTGGGAAGAGAAGAAGAAACACTCCTTTGATTATCTTAAGGGTGGGCAACAAAGAATAAAATGACAAATGAGGTAATAAAACTTTAATCACAGCTATAATTAAAAGATAAAAAGAAAGCTAAATTTAAATTTAATGAGGAGAATGAGCAAAGTTGGAACAATATTTTAATCAAATGAAACAGTTAACTAGTAAAACAAAATTAATTCATTGAAATCAAATGGAGTAGCAGAATAACAAAATATCTAAGATAGAAAGACTTTATGAAGCTCATTTTTTTGTCTAGTCATAAACTATGGTTTCAGGACTAAAAAAAAATTTTTTTCTCCTGAAAATATGACCAATTCATTGTAGACAATGATCTGATTATAACAAAATGTCTCCTGTAAAAAAATATTTCGATTATTTATGTGCTTCCCTGCATAACTAAAATCATATAAAGAGTACATTAAATTTATCAGGATACTATACAGTCTCTTTTATAAATAAAAGAAAAGCTATAGTCCCCTAGATAGAAGTAAAATAACCTAGAATAAAATCCATATTAATATTAAAACAGAATTTGTGAAAATGAAGCCTGTCAGATATTAGAAAAAATGATCTCATTGTAAAATCCTGAAGTTCTCATTTCTTGGAAAAGCCACAACTACAACCCTTTTTAATGTCCAATTACTGCATTCATGGTATTTCCTGAAAGAAATGATTTGCTATTTTTATTACTTGCTTATCTGTATCTCCAATTCCAAGAATAGAAATCTACAACATAGACATTTCTATACATAAGTCTGAAATAAATGGCACTATTCCATCAAAACACAAGTATAAAACCTTTAAATTTTAGAGAAAATGTGAAGTAGAAACCCTGTATTAACATAAATAAGTTTTAAAAATTATAACCGTGTCTCCTCAATTTATTAAATTAGGCCATTAGAGCCTTCACACTGATAAGACAAAACAATGCTTGTACCATACAAGGTAAATTGACCAGCTTTTTAATGAACTAGCTCCTTCACTAGGAGGAAAGACTCTTTGATTTGCATTGCCAAAATGTAAAGTTTCAAAATGTACCAAAAAGAACTTTTTCCATGTTGTGGTTCTATCTAGATGTTCCCCCAAAGCCACGTGTGCTCATAGGTAGGGCTTTAGGGAGGTGATTGGATCATGGGTGTTTGATACTGGATTAGTCCACTGGTGGGTCTATGGCTGGATGTGACGTTGGGAGGTGAAGCCTTCCTACTCCCTTGATGGCCATTATTTCCTGTCTGCCATACTGTGGACTGTTTCTCCTCTGCCAGGGATTCTGCCATGCTACCCTGAATTGGGGCCAGCAAACTATGTGCTGAAACTTCTACAAACTGTGAGCCAAAATAAACCTCTTCTCCTTTAACTTGAGAGCATCAGGTATTTTATGTCAGCAATGAGAAGGTAACCAAGACTATACCAACTAACATTCTTTTCAGTTTTCTTAATAAACTACACATTCACAAAGTGTAAACAATACTCAGTGTGTGCTGAGTGTTGGGGTGGTGGTGGTAGTGGTGGTGGAGGTGGTAGGAATCCAGAAATGAAGGTGCCAGTATGGGGAATCCCCACAGTACAGCCTCCTCTACCACCAGACAGAGCATTCTGTCCTGTGAAGTGACCATTGTTCCAGTACTTACCCCTAAAGTCATTTGGAGAATACAGTGTATAAGTGTTACACATCCTCTATAGAACATGCTTGATATTTGAACATTGCATGAAAGATGATGGACTTTCACTTTTGAAAAGAGATAGATAATAGATAGATAGAGGATAGACCTGATAATTTGTATTAATGAGTCTCTTCTAATGCATTCGTGTGAGATGGTATAATTTTCAAGTCTTTATAATAATGAAAACCTGGCAAACCAGCTTTGAAAAAAAAAATCAGCCATGCACAGGAAGAAAATGACCTCTAAAATTGGAAAAGATCTTTTCAGGATCCCACCCTGCTGAAAATGCTCTGCCCACACTAGTTTCTTTCTTAATTTTTCTTCCCTGCAAACATTTATTGACTCATCTTTTGTCTTTATTCAAGAGAACAAAGGGGACAAAGAGAAAATCTTTAATTAGTTTGAAATTGAAGTTGATTATCAAACCTCCCTCTGGATCATAGTTCAGGGTTTTTCAACAATGGTGATGTTAATAGTTTGGCTGGATAATTCTGCATAGGGTTGCCCTGTGCTCTGAACAATTCTAAGAGAATTGCTAGATTTACTCACTGGATGCCAGATCCCCTATCTTGCAGTTGTAAAACCCCAAAATATCTCCAGATATTGCCAAATGTCCTTTGGGGGCAAAATTGGCCTTTGCCACTGAGGACCCAGAATCTAGGTGTGTTATTTTTTTTGTCTTGTTCTTTAATTTGTTTACATTTGTTAAAAAAAAATGCCAGAAAAATGCTACATAAACGTGTTCAAATAGAAAAAAAGTGAAATCCTTTAAGTTGAGATACTAAAAGTACTCAGCAGCTCTTTCTAAGTCATAAGTCTCTGACTGTGAAGTTTTTTCAAATAGTGATGTGAAGGGCCGAGATATAGCTCAGCAGCACAGCACCTGGCCAGCAGGTGCAAAGTCCCAAGTTTGATCCCTGCTACCAAAAAGAAAGAAAGAAAGGAAGGAAGGAAGGAAGGAAGGAAGGAAGAAAGAGAGAAAGACAGAAAGAAAGAAAAATATAGTGGTGTGATGGTTAATTTTATGTGTCTACTTTACATATGAACTAATCCCCTTGGTTCAAGGGGAGCCCAGATATTTAATGAAACATTCTACGTGTTTCTATAACAGCACTTTTTGATGAGATTAACATTTCGGTGCATAGACTCCACTGAAAGCATGCAGAGTAGATTAAGAGAATCTGAAGATAGACTACCAAGTATAGAAGACAGGACTGTGGTTAAAGACCATGAAAACAGAGATTTCTTAAAAACAGGGACCACGGGAAATCAATTCAGCAGCTGCTGGATAATGCAAAGAAGAATCACATAAGACTGATAGGATTCCACAAAAAAACAGGAGAAGGTACAATTGACATAAAAAAAACTGTTCACAGAAGTAATAATAGAAAACTTCCCAAACAGAGGTGGAGAAATGGACATACAGATAAGTGAGGCATGTAGAAATCCAACTAGCCATGATCAAAAAAATCACCTAGACATACAATAGTCAAGATCCCAGAAACCCAACAGAAGAACAAAATCGTACAGGCAGAGAAAAGAAACAAATCACTTATAAAGGAAAGCCCATCAGAATCACAGAAGACGTCTCAACACAAACCCTCAAGGAGAGCCTGGAGTCAAGTATTTTAAACCCTAAAAGAAAATGACTTCCAACCTAGACTATTGTATCCTGTAAAGTTATCTTTCAAAATCCATGGGGAATTTAGATAGTTCCATGACAAAGAACACCTAAGAAATTTCATGAACACCAAACCAGCACTCCAAACAATTCTAAGCAATATCCAAGAAAAAGGCAATGAAGGGTCACAACTTCATGAGGCATGAGGCTCAACAGAGGGAAGCCACCAGACAAGGTAAGAAAATTAAGGGAAATGGAGGAACAGAAATAGCCAACAACAGTAAAACATCATGACAAGGATGAGTCAATATCTCTCAATTATAATTATCAATGTTAATGGCCTCAATTCACCAATCAAAGGAAGTAGACTGAGAGAATGAAGGAGCAAAATCCAGCAATATGCTGTAAACAAGAAACACACTTAACTCAAAAAGAAATTCAGAGACTGAAAGCAAAAGGATGGAAAATGGCTCTCCATGTGACAGGAACTCAGAAAAAAGCAGGGGTAGCAATCTTATTTGCAAAGTAGATTTCAAACCAAAACTAATCAAGAGAGACAAAGATAGTACATGTTTGTGAAGGGAACAATCCAAGAGGAAGAGATGAGAATCCTAACTATATATGCACCAAATATGAATGCCCCAACTATAAAAAAAAAATATTAATGGGCATGAAAAACCAAATAAGCACTAATACAAATGTAGCGGTGGACCTCAATACCCCACTATCACAAATAGGTCACCTAGAGAAAAAAATTAACAATAAAATTCAAGAAATGAACCAAGCTATTGAACAAATGGATTTCATAGATGTTTACAGAGTGTTCCACCCCAGAAAATTAGAATACACATTCTTTTCAGCTGCACACAGCTCATTCTCCGGAATAGACCATACGCTAGCTCATAGGACATGTCTAAGTCAGTGCAAAAAATTGAAATTACCCCTCGTATATTATCAGACCATAGTGCAATAAAATTGGAGATCAATAACATGAGAAACTGCAAAATTCCCACAAACGCATGGAAATTGAATAACACCTTCCTGAACAACCAATGGGTCACAGAGGAAATTAAAGGGGAAATTAGTTTCTACAAGTAAATTATAACGCCAGTACAACATACAGGAATCTATGGGACACAATGAAAGCAGTTCTACTTGGGAAATTCATAGCAGTGAATGTCCATATTAGGAAAACAGAGAGAACTCAGATAACCTAATGCAAAACCTCAAACTCCTAGAAAAAGAAGAGAATAAGAAACCCAAACGTCACACGAGAGGAAAGTATAAAGATCAGAGCAAAACTCAATGCAATAGAGACTGAGAATCATAAAAAAAATTAATGAATCAAAGAGTTAGTGTTTTGAAAGAATAAAATCAAAAAAACCTTTAGCCAACCTTATCGAGAAAAAGGAAAGAAAAGGCTTAAATCCATGCAGTTAATGAAAAAAGGGCAGTCACAACAGACCCATCAGAAATCGAGAGGATCATCAATACCTACTTCAAGAACCTGTACGCTAAAGGAAAATACAGAAGAAATGGACAGAATCCTAGACACATATGAATTGCCAAATTTAAATGAAGATATAGAAATTCTAAACACCCCAATTACAATGAGTGAAATTGAAAACGTAATAAAATATCTACTAACAAAGAAAAGCCCAGGTCCCGATAGCTTCACTGCTGAATTCTACAAGACATTTAAAGAACAACTAATGCCATTACTCTTTAAACTCATCAAGGAAATTGAAAGGGAAGCAATACTTTCAAATTCATTCCTGGAAGCAAGTGTTACTTTGATTCCAAAACCAGGGAAAGACCCAACCCAAAAAGAGAACTACAGGCCAATCTCTCTAATGAACATAGATGCAAAAATCCTCAACAGGATACTGGCAAACAGAATACAGAGGGTCATCAAGAAGATCATATACCCTGACCAAGTTGGATTTATCCCAGGGATGCAAGGATAGTTCAACATTTGTAAATCAATAAATGTAATACACCATATTAACAGAGTCAAGGACACAAACCATATGATCATCTCAATAGATGCAGAAAAAACATTCAACAAAATCTAGCACCCATTTATGATAACAACCCTACGGAAAATTGGAATAGAAGGTCTTTATCTTAACCTGATTAAGGCTATCTATGAAAAACCAACAGCCAACATCATATTAAATGGTCAAAAACTGAAAACTTTCACGCTAAAATCAGGAACAAGACAAGGATGCCCACTATCACCACTTCTGTTCAACATAGTTCTGGAAACAGCCACAGCAACTAGAAAAGAGAAAGAAATAAAAGGAATAAATATAGGAAAAGAAGAAGTTAAACTGTCATTATTGGCTGATGATATGATACTTTACATAGAAGACCCAAAAAACTCTTGCCAGAAGACTTCTAGACTTAATTGACAGATTCAGTAGAGTAGCTGGATATAAGGTCAACACTCAAAAAACAATAGCTTATACACAAATAGCAGACTCATTGAGACAGAAATTAGGGGAAAAATTCCTTTTACAATGGCATCCAGAAAAATAAAATATATAGGAATCAATCTAACAAAGGAAGCAAAAGACCTATACACTGAAAACAACAGCACTCTGAAAAAGGAGATCGAAGAAGATATAAGAAAATGGAAAGATATCCCTTGCTTCTGGGTAGGAAGAACCAATATAGTGAAAATGGCCATACTTCCAAAACTACTATATAGATTTAATGCAGTGCTGATTGAAACTCAAATATACATCACTATACAGAACTAGAGAAAACAAACCAAAAATTCATGTGGAATCAGAGGAGACCTAGAATAGCTAAAGCAATTCTGGGCAACAGAGACATGGCTGGGGGGTATCACAATACCCAACTTGAAGCTATATTGCAAAGCTACTGTGATAAAACCAGCATGGTACTGGCAAAGGAACAGACCTGAGGATCAGTGGAATAGACTAGAAGAGGCAGAAACAACTTCAGGCATACTCAGCCACCTCATCTTTGACAAAGGAGCCAAGCACCCTCACTGGAGGAAGGATAGTCTATTTAATAAGTGGTGTTGGAAAAATTGGATTTCAACCTGCCAAAGATTAAAACTACACCCATATCTATCACCTGCACTAAACTAAGATCGAAGTGGATTAAAGATCTAAATATTATGGCAGAAACTCTAAACTTGCTGGAAGATAAATTAGGTAGAACTCTTGAAGATATTAGCACAGGAAAAGACTTTATGAACAAAACCTCAGTAGAATGGGAACTAGCATAAAGAATCAACAACTGGAATCTCATCTTATTAAAAAGGTTCTGCACTGCAAGAGAAACCACCAACAGAGCTGACAACCTACAATGTTGGAAAAAAATTTTAGCAGCTGTAACTCAAAGGACTACTATCTATAACATAAAGAACTGGAAAAAAAGACTCGCCAAATACAAAGACCCAATTCAAAAATGAGCATCTAAAATGAACAGACATTTCTCAGACAAAGCATTTGAAAAAATGTTCAACATCACTGGTCATTCGAGAGATGCAGATGGAAACAACGTTGAGATTCTACCTCACCCCTGAAAAATGGTTGCTATCAATAAATCAACCAATAACAAATGCTGGCGGGGTGGTAAGGTGAAAAGAACCCTTCTCCATTTTTGTTGGGAGTACAGACTGGTGCAACCACTGTGTAAATCAGTATGGAAACACCTCAAAGAACTAAGACTAGAGGTTCCATTAGACACAGCTATTCCCCTGCTGGGTATTTTCCCAAAAGAATTAAAAGAATCATACCACAGCGATATATGTGCACCTGTTTTTATAGCTGCACAGTTTGTAATAGCTAAAGCTTGGAAACAGCCCAAGTCCCCATCAACTGGAAACTGGATAAAGAAGATGTGGGTTTTTTTAATAAAATGGAGTACTACTCAGCCATAAAGAATAAGAAACTAGAGTCATTTATAGGTAAATGGATGCATATTGAGGCCATCCTCTTAAGTGAAATAAATTGGACATACATGTGTAAATACCGAAGTTTCTCTAGTGTGACAAACAGAAAGAGTAAATAAGGATTAAAAGGATTAATAAAGAATAATAGATACTTTGAAATAGGAAAAGGCCCAAATGTGTAGCGGTGGTGGGAGGAGATGGGGAAAGGAAAAATTATGGGAAAAGAAAAAAAATGGAAATGAAGTCTGTGTAAATAAGGGAGGGTGGAGGGGGTGAAGGGTGCACAGGTAATGGGGAAAAAATAAAAACCAAGATACATCATGTGCAGGTACAAAGACCCAATTATAAATGTAAATGTATTGCATTCCTAAAATTTACCAATAAAAGAATTTAAGGAAAAAATAATAATTCGTGAAGAACTTGAAGAAAGAAATAGTTAACACAGGTATCTTCCCCAAAGAATTAAAAGAATCATACCACAGTGATATATGTGCACCCGTTTTCATAGCAGCACAGTTTGTAATAGCTAAAACCTGGAATCAGCCCAAATGCCCATCAGCTGGAGACTGGAGAAAGAAAATGGGTTTTTTTTCTAAAATGGAGAACCACTCAGCCATCAAAAATGAGAAATTAGAGACATTTATTGCTAAATGAATGCACATTAATGTGATACTTTTAAGTGAAATAAATAGGACACACATGTGTAAATAGTGAATAGTTTCTCTGGTGTGAGAAACTGAAAGTGTAAACAAGGACTAAAAGTTATAATATATAATGTGAAATAGGAAGAAAAGGGGCAAAGGGAAAGGGGACTTTGGAGAGGTAGAGGAAAGGAAAGAAGGGGATGGAATTAATACAAGAAAATGAAAAAAAGGAAACTATGTCTTTGTAAATAGGGAGGGATGGAGGGGTTGAAGGGAGGGCAGGGGAAGGGGGAAAAAAAGGAACCAAGAGAGTATGTTGACATTTCTAATGACGAATGTCACTATATTGTACACCTGAAATGTACCAATAAACGGATATACCAAAAAAAAAAAAAAGAAATAGTTAACACAAAGAGAGTAAAGTTTCCTAAATATTGGGATAATCAAACACAGACTTCAAAATTATGCTTCTTTTCGAGATGTTCAAAAAAGATTTTTAAAATGATTATAAATATAGCAAATAACTGGGACATATAAATAATTGATAGGGAATATTTGAAAAACTAGCACATGGAAAATCTGAAGAAAATATGAAAATTTAAGAACTCAGTGGATGAGTTTAACATCTGCTTATTCATCTAGGCCAAAATTGTAACACTTGTGAAAACACTGACAAGGTAAAAACAATAAAAAGACCTATTACCTTCAAGGGAGGCAAAGTAAATTTCTAGAGAAAAATCGTGAAAAAAATCAAATGAGATTTTGAATGTACTGAAATATTACTATTAAACTAGAAATTTACAGTAAATAAGTTTCTAGAGGTATAACATATGGCATAAAAAGTATTGTTAATACAACTGTACAGTACACTGGAAATTTGCTAAGAGATTACATTTTAGATGCTCTTACTGGGTATACATACACACACACAAACACACACACAAAGGGTAGCGATGTGAGATGATGGATACAATGACTGATGGCTTGTCTGCAGCAGACACTACATATGCACATGTTTATCAAAACGTCTTGTTGTATATGGTGTCTAAAGGGAATAACAGTATATTGCAAATGAAAGAAGTCAACCTGTAAAGTTTACATACTGCTTGATTCCAATTATATGACTTTCTGGAAAAAGCAAAACTATGAAGATAATAAAAAGACCTGTGGTAGCCACGAGTTGGGAGGAAGGGAAGACTAGACAAAATATAGAACTTTGAGGGCAGTAAATCATGGTTCTATAATGTAGATGTATGTTATTGTGCATTTATCCAAAACTATAGAATATGCAACACCAAGATGAAACCATAAGGCAAACTATGGACATTGGGTGTTGATGTGGCAGAGCAGGCTCATATATGCGAGAGCAGAGGGTGCGTGGATGTCTGTGTCCCTCTGCTCAGTTTTGCTATGAACCTAAAACTTTTCTGAAAAATATTTTTAAAATATCAAATTGTAAATCTCAAATATGTTCAAAAAAGTTTAAATATAGTCATGTATACAAAAGTAAATAAATTTTATTTACAAGAATCAAGATGAAATGACATGCATAGATAAATAGAAACAGATGACTTCTTGCTGGGAGACCCACACTACATAAAATAAAAGGATTATTCCTTAGGCATAAAGTCATCTAAGAAAGTAAAAGATATAAAAAGGAACAAATTAAATAAAAATAGCAAATATGTGGATATAAACAAATGAACATAGATAACATTTTTTAAAAATTTTTCCAGAGGTTTTAAATTATATAAAGAATTAAAATACCATGGCAAGAACAAGATAGATGAGAGGAGATGGATATATGGAGTTAAAGTTCTGTGAGCTTGTTGAACTAGAGAGTATAAAAAAGCCAACTAGAAGAGAAAGGTAGTATTATTACTTTTTAAATAGTCAAAAAATGAAAACTTCCCACATTTGCATCAATAATTAAAATATGGAGCATTCCATGCAAAGCAGTACTATGTAGCAATGAAAGTAAAAAATTTCATGTTACAGGAAAGAAGTTAGAGACAGAATGCATGCCTACTGAGGAGATTGTGCTGAATTATCTGCATGGGTCATAAATATAAATACAAGTGTCTTTATTAGAGAAAGATTTAATTAGGAAGTAGATGTGATGATGAAAGAGACTGAAATAACTAATGGCAGGAGGGAGTCCTAAATCAAGAAAAGTTGGTGGCCTGACAAGCTCCAAAAGGCTGGAAAACAGCTCTCTAGATCCTCCTAGAGTTTCCAGGAGGAACCAGCTCTTCTAATACTTTGACATTAGTCCAACGAAACTTTTCTGGCCTCCAGAATTGTAAGAAAATAAATCTGAATTGCCTTATGGCTACCCAGTTTGTGTATTTACAGCAGCCATAGGAAATTTATACAGCTCTTATAATTTTTAATGTTTGACAATTTGATAAGTTAAAAAATATTTCCTTTAGTTACTTTTGCTAGCCTCAGAAAGTTTGGACACATGATTTTTTTTGGTCAGTATTATTTTTACTATGGTTTGTCTATTTATATCCCTTACCTATTTTTGCTATTGTATATTATCACTTTAATATGTTTCCTGATTTACCTTCCCATTTTTTTGTCAAAAAAGGTTTTCATTTTTTAAATTCTGACTTATCTGAATGGTTGTGGCCCCATTACTCATGATAAAAATCATAGAAGCTAACTGCTGCTCTAGACTTTTGAAAGACACTGGCTAAACTTTGCCTCTATGGACCAATGGATTTCTGCAAAACCCACAGATTTAACATTTCACCTTCCTAGTATTACTGTGCCTTTATGCCTGTTAGCCCTACATCTGCTGATTAGTAAACTTATTGTTATGATATATGGTCAGCATCCAAAAAGAATCAAAGACCTCATCATCGCTTTATGTTAAAAATAAAATAATTGCATAATTGCTCTAGTAATACTCATTTTGAGGTATAGTACATGATTTTGCAATTTATCTTTCAGTTCCTGAACAAACCATTGCCTTTCTTCCCAAATCGCACATGGGCTCCTAGATGTGTCACAAATGCTGCTATAGCTAAGAACTTTAATTTACCCAGTAGGTTCTTATCAGGGAATAGGTGTATATGTAATTTCTGTAGGTTTTCAAACAAACGTGCCAGAGGCCTATTCTGCCCCTACACAATCACACAGGGTAAGGTTACCCAGTTCTGTGATTCCTGAGTGTACCCTTAGTAATGACCTGACCACATTCCTTCTTCCGGCCCCAGTAGTCCATCCTTTCTATCCCTAGTACCTCTCCACAGCACAGTTGGTTGTGGGTTATATTCCTGCCCAGACACGAGGACAGAACATACTGGAAATCATCAATAGACACACACTTTGTGTATCATTTCTATACATCTGACTTGAGTTTTTTCAGGATCTGACATGTGTTATGTGCTCCCCTTTCCCCATCCTTCGTACATCCAAACCCTCATTTCCATATAATTCAGGCCCCACTTGACTATGGAGGCCTTGCTCCACCCAACTGCTCGGTAACATTGCAGATAACCCCATCATGACAAGTTCTGTTACTTTTTGAGTTGGTTAATAGAAAAAAAATCACAATGGATATATATGGTAAATGTTTAAGGTATGATTATTTATTACATTAATTGAAACCAAAGTAAATTGATGTTTCAATGTGTTTTAAAATCATATCTACAACTGCTTGCAATTCATTTCAGAACCTTATGTATAGTCCTATTTTCATTATTCATGAAATGAACTATCAGACTCTCAATAAAATCTGATTGATTTCAAGTGAAAGCCTTTCTAATGAATTTTATTTAAGCAAAGAATCTATTTTCTACTACCTTTCTCAAAATCAATCAAGTTTTCAAGGACATAAAATATCCCAAGCATAAATTAAACTCTAAGACAGTCAGTGAATAAAAGTACTCTGCATATATAATAAATGCGGAACACCCCAAGGCAATACTTTTTATAGTTTTAGGACTATTCAAAGTAAATTGTAGTTTATAGTATTTTTGAAGGCCTGAAAAAGGCTTTTATGACAAGGTATATTAAATAAAATAACCTTAAAGTGAGTAATTTTCTCAAGTGATATGAAATACAATTTTCTTAATTCTAAATTCACTTGTGAGTTAATGTAGAAAAATATTGTAATGTTTAATATATTTTAACCACATTCTGCCTTGATAACTACAAAATCATTCCAAATTTGGACTTCATAGCATTGTGTCTCACAGGAAGGAAGAAATCAATCTTATATCTTCTATCTGATAAACATTTCTTACCATAGTTTCCCAAAATTCATTCTCTAGTACTAGGGCTGGGCAACCATACAACCATTTCTACAGATGAATAACTTCAGTACCTCCATTTTTCAAGACTAGTCTAAATCCACGGAGATTGCACATTGTTTCCTCGGGACTTTAGTGCATCTCTCAGCTTTTCTCTTTATCATCCAGTATTCAGTAGATTTTTTTGACTACAATTTACTATCATAAGGCCACGAGTTTTTGTTTAATCACATAGTTTAAGGAGAAGATAGAGCACAGTTACTCTTTCCAGAGATTAAAGTTCAAGTGAGTGCCAGTGTGCAGATGTTAGATTTTAAAATTGCTTAACTGTTTAATTCTAAATTCAAATTCTGGGATACAGAGTTATGTTTTTAAATAGCAGTAAGAAAATATTTTGTCTCAATACTTAAAATATTACCAACTTAAATATTTAAAAAGAAAATGTCCAGATTGTTTATAAAAACAAAGATTATTTCTGTGGCAGAGGCATGGTCCCCTTACTATTTTATTTTTGGGGTATCCATATGTCAAGGTGAAAAACTAAATTTTATATCTTCCCTTAAAGTTGGGTGATTAAACCCTCAGACTAAATTTGGATCAATGAACTCATCAAAAATGCCATGTGGATCTCTCTCAGAGCAAGAGATAACCTCCCATTTATGCTTTATTGCTCACCTGGAATCTGGATATGCTGTTTGGAGCCCCAGCAGCCCTAATCTATTATAAAGTAAACTTGAAGATAAAACTATATACTAGGGTATAGAGAAGAAGTATAGAAACCAAGATCCCTGATAACATGGTGAACATCTATACAATTTCTGAATTGCCAACTTCCAGACTTGTTTTATAAGCTTTGATCTTGTTTAAACCAGTATGTATGAGATGTTTACATTCAAGTGCCCATCTCACAAGGACATTAGACTACTCCCAGACACATCCAATGTTGCTATGTTCCACTCAGTTTGACATCATTCACCTGTGACTTCACAAAAACTCATGAGGTACATCCCTTTCAACTACCGAGGACATGTGGACCCCAATCCTCCCTCTTTTTCCTTGCTTCCCATTTTGTATTTTGCCTTCTGTGTTCTATGTTCCTTTTTCTCTGTCCCTTTTCCTCTAGACCAAAGAATGGTGAGCTTGGGAGCCAGGTGGACAGTGGACCAACCCGGTGGATATGAAGACATCCAGGTCTGCATAGTAAGGTGCTGTATTTATTTTTGTGTTTATTTATTTCTTAGCTATTTAATGTGCAAAACTGTGCTACCATTTTAATTAGATTTTTGTTTTCAAATTAGATTATGATCTGGGTTGTGTGTTACTGAGAAAATGTGTGTGTGTGTGTATGTGTGTGTGTGTGTGTGCGCTTTCGGTACCAGGGATCGAACTTAGGACCTTGCTCTTGTGAGGCAGGCTTGGCACCACTGAGCTAAATCCGTGGCCCTGAGGGAATTTTTAATACTATATCCCTACTTCATTTTATTATGTGATTCTTTAGAACCATTTTTCTTAGCTTAGTGCTTTTAGGAATTCATGTGTGTCATCAGAGCGGAATTGACTATACTCCCCACCAAGTGTTTGCTTCATATACTTTTTCAAATACTTCCTATATTTCAAAAGCTTCAACCAAACTATCCTCATATACTTCACCCTCAAGAACACATTACAACAGCTTGACTATAGAAGTTGAAATGATTATCTACTGTCTTCTATTAAAAGACCTTGAAATAGATATGAAAATGTACCACAGTATTGTCATTCTCACTAATTTTCTTTGTTTTAGAAAATATAGTTTTTCCATAGAAATCTGTTTTAAACTGCAATGGGTTTATTATTTTTTTAAAAATTGTTATGAGATCCTTTAACATGAGCTCTATCCTTTTAACAGGTTTTTAAGTGCATAGCACTTTATTGTTAACTGGGTATAATATTTCAAAGAGTTTAGAATGTATTCAGCTTGCAAAAATAATATATTATTTTCATTTTTAATCAGCTAATGATAGTATATATGTTTGTCTTAGTCTGTTAAGGCTATTACAATAGTATCAGAAACCAAGTTACTTACAAACAATATAAATTTATTTTTTCCAGTTCCAAAGTCTTGGAAGTCTCCATCAAGGCACAAGTAGATTTGGCATCTGGTGAGAGCTTACTCTGTGGTTCACAGAGGGCACCTTTGTGCTATGTCTTTACATGGTAGAAAGAGTGAATCAGCTCCCTTGAGCCTCTTTTATAAAGAAAATAGTCCCAGGGCTAGGGATTTAGCTCAGTGGTTCCACTGCCTGCCTCGCAAGCAAAATGACCCGAGTTTGATCCCCGGTACCAAAAAAAAAAAAAAAAAACCACAACAAAACCCCAAGAAAATAGTCCCACTTGTGAGAGATGTTGCCCTCATGATCTGATCACCCTGTAAAGACTCACTTCATATATACTATTATAGCAGCGATGACCAGAATCCAATGAATGAGGGGTTAGTTCAGAACATAGCAATAGTTTTAATATTATTTTTTTTAATTCCTAGTAAGACAAATATGAGTAGATATAAAGGAAAGCTCTTAAAGGCCCTTAGTATTTTAAGAGTATAAGAAGCACCCAGAAACCAAAAAAAAAAAAGAAAAAAAAAAAAGGTAAGAACAGCTGATTTAGAAAAACACATATTTATAAACCTTCTGATTATGTAAGATAGTGTCCAGGTTGAAACAAAATGAATAAATTGCTCAATGTGCAGAAATAATGTGAAGATTTTAGTTTTCCATCGTAAGAGGAGAAACATTGGTCCCTAAACTTGATCATTATGGATAGGGCTTCTTGGCATTTGTAGTGGGAAAAAACTAGAAAGATAAAGCGCTGGTTAAAGTGGAGCAGTATGGAAAGATGAGGTGTTCAGAAGACACCCAAGAGGCACTGGCAGGAAGAGGTAAGAGTTCCAGCAAACAGGTGACAGCACCTACAGGGGCCCCAGATGCACCTCCCATCTCCCCAGATCCTGCCAATAATGGAAGATTCCATAGTGCCTGCCATGAAGTACAAATCAGGGACACAAATTATTCTATTGGATATAAAAAATGCTTGAGCCCAGAAACTAGAGAGCTTGAGACTTCTCTGGTAAAACAATTATGTTTACATCAGACATTCATTTTAAGTCACTGACAACTTTATTCTGCTTTAGCTGTGAAGTCTACACATCTCCCAAATGACACAGTGGGTTAAAAACTAAGAAAAAAGCCAAAAGGCTTTGAGTTTGCTTGTGTAACCAAATGCTAATTCTACTTTAATGATAAGCCCTTACTTTCCTGGGTCTAATAAAATAAAATAAAACAGAGCAGCAGATGGTATTTCTGCCAATGGAATTATTCTTGATTTAGTGTTTTTCCTCCCTTTATCCTTTAAAAAATTCATATTGTTATAATCCCATCAAGAATGATACTCTGATGTAGATATTAATAGTAAATAGAAATCAGACAAATGATTCATGCAAAGAATATTGGTTAAACTGAGTAATTTCCATTTCATTTTTTAAGAAAACAGTATTATTATAGCAAATTATATTATCAATGTACTTCCCATCAATACTAATTCATATTATTTTAAAGATATCTTAATAGATTTTTACATTTTGAATATTTTAAAATGTTTTTAATTGTGCCAGCATATGAGGAAAACCAATGCTCGGCTAGCTTAATGTTGTGGTCCTGGTTGGCTTAAGCAATTGACCAGCAGCTACCCAGAAAGTTAGCAAAAATGGGAAATGAGACAGCCATAGAGGGTCTTGGTAAATTCCACACATCCACAAAGACTAATTTTGAACCTCTGAGCACATATAAAAATACAAGAGAACTCAAGACAAAAGCCAGAACTGCCTGTTTTTAATATGCGCCACCACCCCCCCCCACACACACACAATAGACATCAACAGGAAGTGGAAGCCTTACTAGCTCAGACTCATCTGTCTGAATCACTGACCAGCCCTTGGGGACAAAGTAGCCCCTATGAAACTAAACTTAAAAATAAGATTTTAAGGGCCAAGGATTTAGGTCAGTGGTGCCGCGCCTGGCTCCGAAGTACAAGATCCTGAGTTTGATCCCTGGTACCGGGAGGGGAAAAAAAAGACTTTAAAAGGAAAAATTGATTGAAACATAGTTACCTGTACACCATGTGGAAAGCAGAATCCACAGATTTTGTCCAGTCAAATTAAGAAAAAATAAAAAGAACCAACTTTAGTCAGGCATGATGGCTCACACCTGTGGTCCCAGAGCTCGGAAGACTGAGGCAGGAGGATCAGCACAAGTTCAGGGCCAGCCTGGGCTACATAGTGGGTTCGAGATCAGCCTGAGCTACCTGAGACCCTGTCTCAAAATTGAAAAAGAAAGAAAAAACCCAGAACCTATAATTGCTTCAGTATATTATCAAAATGCCCAGTTTTCAACAAAAAATTGAGACATTCAAAGAAATAAGTATAACTCATCCTCAGGAGGAAAAAAAGGTCAACACAAACTTTCTGTGTGGGTTCAGATGTTGAACTACTACCAGATAGGGGCTTCAAAGCATCTGTTCTACATATAAGTGGGAGCTACAGCGTCAACATGTGTGAGGCCCAGGGTTCAACCTCCAGCACTGCCCCCAATGCTTGAGCATATATATGGTCAAAGAACTAGAGAAAACTACATTTAAAGAATTAAAGGAAATTGTGTGGCAACAGGTTAACCAGTAGTCTCAATAAAGAAATTATTTTAAAAAGTAAATTCTGAACAAAATTCTGATACACGCTACAACATGAATGGACCTCAAAAGCATGCTAAGCAAAATAAGCGAGACACAAAAGGACATATTGTATAATTCCACTTCTATCAGATAACTAGGATTGTGATAGAGATGCAGAAAGTAAAACGGTGTTTCCTAGGGACAGGGGAAAGAGGAAATGGGAAAACTACCCAACCCCTACCTACCGCCTGAGCTCCACCTTCTCCCTGAATATCAGGGGAGCATGAACCCTACTAAGTACAGCACAGGAGACAGATCTAGGCCTCATGCTTCTTATGAGAACCTAATCCCAAAACCACCGTGCTTCAGTCTGTGGAAAATTTGTCTTCCAGTTCCTGGTGCTATAAAGGTTGCGGACCACGGATAGGATACAAAGTTTTAGTGTGGCGTGATGAGGAAGTTCTGGAAATAGACAGTGGGGATGACTGCACAACACTGAATGTACTTAATGCCATAGGATACATTTAGTGAAGTTTATGTTACGTATATTTTTCCTAAATTTCAAAAAATATTTTGAAAAGTTGAATTGAGGAACTCAACAGACCTGAGAAGATAAAGAGTCTGAAAATTTGTAGAATTATGAAGAACAGGGACAAAAAACAAAGAATGAAAAATGGACAGAGCCTCAGAACTCCGTGAATAGGTGAACCAATGTGGACATGTACAGCAAGTACTGGAAGACGAGAGAGAAATGGGCAGAAAAACTGGCCACGAACTTTGCAAATGTGATGCAAAACATTAATCTACAAATCCAAGGAGCTCCACAAACCCCAGGTAGGATAAACATGAACTTATACCTAGATCTATCAGAGCCAAGCTGCTGAAAGATCTTGAACCTAGAAATACATACAGAAGAACAACACATACAACAACACATACAGAACAACAAAACAACAGCATTCTTCTCGTCAGAAGCAATGTACACCAGGATGGTGGGCTGACATACACACAGCACTGTAAGGAAAAAAAAAGTCAAGAATGTTAAAATACCCTTTAAGGAAGACAAAAGTATCTCAGAATAAGGTGAAGTATGAGCAAATTCATTGTTAGCAGACCGGCCCTTACCAGGAGTACTCAAGGCAATTGTTCATGCTGAGAAAAAACTATTCCAGATAGTAATTCAAATCTACATGCAAACATCAGCACTGGAAAAGGTAAATATATGGATAAATATTAAGAACTGTGTGTAGTAGGGTATGGTGCATGTGCCTGTAATCTCAGCTACTCAGGAGGCTGAGGAAAGAGGATCACAATTTCAAGCCCATCCTGTACATGTCAGTGACTTAGTGAGAACCTGTCTGAAAAAGATGGGCTGGTGATGTAGCTCCATGCAAAAGCACACTGTGTTCAATCCCCAATACTGCAAAAAATAAAAAGACCATGCTTTGTTATCTTTAGTTTTATTAAAAGGCAAAAGAATGCATAAGATTAATAATTATACTATGTATGTTTGGATTCCTAGCATATAATGTAATATATAAGATAATCACACAGGAGGAAGAAAATGAAGCTACATTAGAATAAAGCGTCTAGACTCTGCCAGAATTAATATTAATTTCAAGTAGTTGGATATAACCCCTAGAACATGCACTAATAATATAACATTAAAATATATTGTGAATGGAAATCATATATCTGATAAGGTGTTAATATCCAAAATGTATAAAAGACTCCTATAACTCCGCAACAACAAAACCCAAATAACTATTTAAAAATGGGCAAAAGCCAGGCATGGTGGCCCATGCCTATAATCCTAGCACTCTGGAGACTGAGGCAGGAGCCTTGCTATGAGTTTGAGGCCAAGCCTGGGCTACATAATTCAAAGCTAGCCTGAACTGCATAGTGAGACCCTGTCACACACAAAAAATAGAAAATAAATTAAAATGGGCAAAGGAAAAAAAATCGTTCTTTCCAGTGACTTTCTGAAATTATCTAGTGACATTCTTTTAAATTTTAACTAGTTTTCTTTTCTCCTGCCATTATGTTGAAAATCTAAGTATAAAATATTCTAACTAGGGTGTGCAAATTCAAGGCCAGAAAGTTTTACTTTCTCTATGGGTATTAATACTAAATTTCAGGGTGAGAGGTGTTGTCAATATTCCCAAGTCTAGGAATTGAGAGGAGTCACTAACTGGAATTCCTCTAACTAGCACAATTGATAGATATGCTGTATCCTTACTTGCTTTCTAAGGTCACAAAAATTTTTTGAGTCTGCGACAGCAATCATAACAAGTGGTAAGTGAAACTCCAAATTTGCCCATCTTTTCAAATGTTAGAAATAGAATATGTGAGAAAACCAAGAAAGTTGAAAAATTCCAGTTGCACTTTAAGGTTACATTTCTTTATAAGACCAACTGGTCCCACTCAATCTTTGGAGAGATGGGTAAGAGTAAAACAGAGACTCACATAGCTTATTTGTAGATATTTAAACTATAAATCAAGCCAATAAAATGTGTTCTATACTTCTACTTTGCACTTACTTCTTGGACTCTGATCGCTATCCAGGAATATAACAATGTAGGAAAAGCCAGGCCCACAGCAAGAGCCACCTTGGCTTCTACCTCTGGCCTCTCCTTTGCACCTGGATTTGCCCTGAACTCCGGGAATTTTCATCCCAGTTTTATTTATCCCAACCTTCCCTCTGTCTACATTTCCTATTCCACAAGCAGCAGATCCTCTGCCACTTTGAGAACTAAGGGACGTATTCTCCATTGATGTGGTTCCTCCTTTGAACCAGCCTTTTATTAATTTTGACTGAGTCAAAACAAGTTTTTAAAACTCATGGAAAAGCTGCACGTTTAACATGGTTTGGGAAATTTGGAGACCTCAAATACTAAAAGTATTGTGGACAGCTAAGTTAGATAGAATTAATAGGAAGTCAGAGAGGGATGGGGCCCTTGAGGAAGTTAGTGCAAAAACTGGAGACGCATGGACAAGCCTGAAAGATAAACTAAAGATAAACCACAGCTTGATATATTGTGATCAGAACCACTTGGACCAGTAAGCCCAGATAGTGATCAGACACACAGATGGGTGACCAGAGCACCCTGAGCCAACTGCCATTCCTTTCCAGGAATCTCTTTTTTCTTTCTACAGTTACATTATAAATAAGCTAATGTTAATGATGCTTGTCATATGCCCTTGCTACATGACTCGTTTCCCTATTGGATCAATATTAGCTAAGCAACTATTCTTGTAATCCTATAGGTTGATTATAATTTGATGCATAGTTATCCTAGTGATTTTGTTATATATTATGCCCTTGACAAAGAATCTCAGTGGCCACCCATTCTGGACCTGTTCTGAAAATTGAGGAGCTATTATTTCCAATAAAATTCCTCTAGCCTCCTCCTCTGGTTCATAACTTCATTCATCAATGTTGTGAGACCATGAGCTTGGTACTATGGTAACAAATGCATAGTACTGGATAGAGGGACAGAGCCAAGTTTGCAGAAGTAATCCACAGACTCTTCCCATGGAGATCATGACAGCCAACAGAAAATCAGAACAAAGCATAGGGCTTTCTTGTGTTGATATAAGCATCATAATATAAATTATGATAGTTCAGTGGCTTTCAAGAGAAAGACACAATTAATTTCCTTATTGTTTTATGTGCCCTTTGTGCATGACTGTATCATCCACCAGTTGAAAGACAAATAGAAAAATGTGAGTCTTAAAAGTCAAGAAAAGAAAGGCCCAGAGAAAGAGACAGAATATCATTGGCAACACCTATAAAAGAAGGCATGACTATTAGTTTCTGATGACATAATTTGTCTCATAAGAACATTAGAGGGAGTGTCCATTACCATGCAGCTGCCCTCGAGATCTGGATGCTTTTTCAGAAACATGCATTATTTTTGTTCAAAGCTGTTTCACTTTGGAGGCAATCTGTCATTGGAGAAAGTAAACATCTTTACTGATTCCTAACCATTACTCAGCACTAGGAATCCAGACTAAGTCAGAGGCATAAGCATTTGTTGATCTGGATTGTGGTACTGTAAGGGTGGAGGGAAGTGGACGTCGCTGGAGACCCCTGCAGTAGGTCCCAACCTCCTATGAGCCATCACAGTACTGGCGAAAGTGAATAGATGAAACAAGACCTATAGTGAAGCTGAGTCTTGGGTCCTGGTCAGTCCTACTGATGGCAGCAAAGACCCCAGACTCCAAGCACACCCAGTATTTATTGAGAAGGAATAGGGAGCTGGGGAGCTTTGAAGTCATCTAGTGAAGTACTGCCGAACACCTGGCATGATGGCACCAGGCAGGGCTGTCAGGGAGTAGGTACTGCTTATCTTGCTAGGATAGAATAAACTGGGACCAGGTGCAATTAGCAAGCAACCCACAAGGTCAGTGAGAAGCAGTAGTTCAGGGGAAAGGATTTTAATTGGGATCATGCTGACCTCAGCTCCATGTAACTTAGCAGGGCCCTGCCACTTCACTGACCAGGACTTAGGCCTAGGTGACAGCCATTAGCAAAGGAGCAATACTAGCCCAATTCTGCTAGCCTACCAGCCCGTTTGAGTCATGCAGGGTTTCAGTCTGACTCCTGACATAAAACAATATAGCCAAATTAGGGAAGGCAAGAAATATGTGCCAGTCATAGCCCACTAGTACTGGTCAGGGATGTGCCTTACATGATACCATGTAGGAAGTTCCAATGTCTAAAGAAAATATTTTAGGAAAGCCTGATGTGAACTTGGACCCCCTCATACAAGAGAGGAGCAGAAAAAGTGTTTCTCAGGGTCTCCCTGATTTCACAGACTGCCTTGTCCATATTTTGTAGCTGTTCTGCATGAAAGTAGCACCAGACATTGCTGTAAAGAAAATGTATCCCTTTTCATGACCCTCTGGCCTACTTCATTGTGTGTTTTTGGATACCTGAGATCCCCATTATAGCTTCACTGGACCACTTCCATAGCTGATTCAATCATCATTAGCATCTGGAATGCAGATATAGAACAGTCCTGCTGTGGCAAAACACTACTGATTTCTGAAATCATCAGATTAAAGAAATGAAGAGATCTCAGCACCCTCCCCCACCTAAATCCTTCATTCATAAATGAAAAAGATGAAGTTTAAAAATTTAAATGGAAGTGCTTGATCACACAGCTTGAGACTAGAATCCAGGGAAGCAGAAGGGAAAAGAAACAGGACTAGCAAATTATTAGATATATTAATATTTGATGGGTACTATGATGGTTAATTTAGGCATCAACTTGACAGAATTGAGGGATGCATGGCTGGTAAAACATTTTTGGGTATCTCTATGCAGATGTTCACGAAAGAGACTATTTGAATCGGTGGATATCTATGTGGACAGGCACCATCCAAGTGACTGAGATCACAGACAGAACAAAAGAGCAGAGGAAGGAAGAACAGACTCTCTTCAAGAGCTGAGATGCCTTCATCTCCTGCCTTTAGATATCAAAACTCTGGGTTCTCTGACCTTCAGACTCCAGAGTTTATACCAGTTTCTCAGGTTTTCAACCTACCCTGAGAATTACACCGTCAGCTTCCCTGACCCTGAGGCCTTTCAGAGTTGAACTCATCCATACTCCCTGCCTGCCTGGCTCTCCAGACAGCCTACTGTAGGACCTTAACCTTCTGTAATCACTTGAATTAATTTTCCTACCAAAAACTCCTTTCATATACACAAATAAAACTCCGAACATATACACATATAAATATAAGTATATATCTTTCTAGTTCTCTTTCTTTGGAGAATCTAATAGACGTCGGGCACTTGACTCAATGGCAACTTTTAAACATCCTATCAGCCTTGCAAGGTGACTATTTACTCTTTTTATAGAAAGTCGGTATCTGAGTAACTTTCCTGGGTTCACAGAGCAAATGAATGACTTGGCTAAAATTCATAGTGTAAATCCTTTCCACCACCAAACGGTTTCTCATATTTTATATACTATATAAATATATGTAATATATGCAGTGCCTAAGGTGTGCATCTATTACCTGACTTCCACTAATGATATTTCTATAGACAGATTACCTGAGGCTTATATGGAAGCAAGTGAATGAAAAACTAATCTCTTTTCACAATTATCCTACCCAAAAAAAATCCACTTAAAATATCATCTTTTGAAATACCAATTTATGCTTCTTGTGTAAATTTGTCTATAAAACAAGAAAAGGAAAAATAACGATTTTCAAATGGCAGTCCTCAAAACTTTCGGAAATAGTGGGGAATACAGATAAATGAAAAATGAATGATGATGTCAGCCCACCATACACATTCCTATAACATTTCCATTGTACAAGCTTTTGGAGAAAAACTTCTGTAGAATTACTTTGAAAGTCTATGCACATTCTTTTAAATGTAATGATGCAACTACTCATCCTTTGGCAGTTTCTTATTTTTGGAACAATGAAAAGTTGTTTCCAACCCTGGAAAGTATTCGGAGTCCGTGGAGTTGTATTTAGAAGTCTGTTCTTCAAAATTAAAGAAAACTTGAGCATTAAGAAAATTGTAAGTCTTGAAGAGAATAGTAGTGCAGACAGGACAGGTACGTGTTTTGGCCTTACAAAAGGTTCCCCCTTCCTTTTTTTTACTTTCGGTGGAATGGCAGTGTGAAGTGCAGTGTGTACATTGACGCAATCCTTCCATGGTCTTCTATTCTAAAGGGGCCAACACTACTCAAACTACATAGATATTACGTAGATACTTCATATCATGATTTGAATCATCAGATTTATAGAGTACAAGTATTATTTTCATTCATAATAATAAACTCTAAAAGAGAGGTACCAAATGAATTTTCTGAGAGCAGGCAGAGTTTTTTGATTTACATTTCTTGATTCATGCACCTAAAAATAATTCAATTTTCTGATAAATCTTCTCTAAGACAAGTTCTATGTTATTTTAAATTAGTTATGAAGATTGTGATAGTCTAAATTGATGGAAAAATAATGTCTCTGCAGATATTTAATTTCATTTGGAATTAAATCACTCATTCATCATCAGTAGTAGTACATCATGCTGTGTATCAGATCCCTCATATATAAACAGAAGTTGTGTAATGTGAATGGTGCTAATAAATATTCACTTATGTTTTCATCTAAAAATAGTGATAGTATCATGGCTTGGAGTTGTGTGTGAACATTTTCTGAACCCTAATATAAGATTCTTTGTAGGGAAAGATTTTTAATTCTTTAAAAAGAAATTGCTGTGTTTTACTGACTCTTGGTCCAAGTAGAACTGATCATCTTCCCTGAGAGTGGCTCATGATAACTGTTGTCTTAGAATATATAATTTTCATTCAACAGTATCAATCAGTGGACTAGGATATGGAATAAGCTGATGTATGTTCCACAGGGATTTGATAAAAAGTAAACTTTTAATCATAAATACTAAAAAGTAATTTAAATATATATAAAAGGCAAGATTTTAGAATATTTCATCTGCTTTTAATATACTCCCACCTGATGAAAAATATTTTCCTCCTTGATATTTAATTCAAATATTTTTGTCTACCTCTGTGAATTTATAGCTCACCCAGGAATCCTCAACAGTGAGGCAAAAATTCACCAAGTTGTTATTTTGTCAGCAAAGTACCTGATATTAGTGTAGATTCTATAGGGAAAATATCAGGCATATTGATTATTTACCTTTACCTCACCAGCATTGTGTTTTGGTGGCACTTGCACTGGCTGCCACTAATAGTAATAATATCCGCATTATTTTCCATGTTCCAGGGGCTGTTGAAAGTCATTCATATGTGATAGCACCTTTGATATAGCATGCTATGAGGATGCGACCACTGTTATTCCCATTTTACACATGAAAAAATGTGAGAACAAAATGGTTGACAGACGAAAATTATATCTATCCATAGACCAAGAACTCCAGTAAGAATATCTGCCAAACACAAGAATGAACTGTTTGCAAGGAACATGACAGAGATATTGAAGAAGAATATTCTTTCAGATCAGCTGTGTCTCAGGCTCTATGCCTATCTGAAATTCCAAGCAAATTTCAATTTACACTAGGACAATGTAAAACTACATATTATACTGAATAATAATGTGAATGTACAAATGCACATTAAGAAGGTATATTGTCTAGAGGCTAAAAGAATTAAGCACTAATCTGGAATTTTAATTAGAATTCTAAGGAAACAATCATTTTTACTGGCAGGAATTGAATAACTGTATTTGTTGAAAACAATGAAGGAATCGCTGATTGACTTTTAATTAATTTACAACTCAAAATCAAATTCTTATGTGACTTCATTATGCTCATTTATTGAAAGAATTGTTAAATGGCTCTAATTGACTGCATGTAATTCATTACACTACCACATTCAACAATTACTAAATTCCTAATACTAACAATTTTCCATTGATTAGGTTAAAACTGAGTTATGATTAAAGTGTATTGATCAACTCTTAAAAGTCTAAAATAAATATTAAATGATAGATTATATTATAAAGTCATTTGGAGCAATCTGCTGAGCTTTATAGTTCTCTTATAATTGAAGTTTAGATTTTTTGTCCAGACATGGTTAATATAGACATCATATATAATTATATATAAATACATATAATAAGCAATTCATTAAACTTTTTAAATGGTAGATTATTAGCTACTGATATTTTTATGAAACTTTTAACTTTTAGTAAGAATTCAAGAAAGATGTTTATACAAATTTTTTAAGGAAAGCTACGGAACAGGAAGGATGAGATGACAAAATTATAGGCTGTCACTAAACAAGCATTGAAGAAATTCAAGCAACAAAATCCTAATTGAAAAACAGCGGACTGAGGAGGCAGGGGCTGAGACAGAGGCAGCTGGATGTGCACTATAGCCAGGATCACCACCATCTAGGCGGTGAAGCCCAAGATCCAGGCTCTTCAGCAGCAAGCCGATGATGCAGAGAAGGCTGAAAGCCTCCAGGGGGAGATGGAGGGAGAAAAGCGGGCTCGGGAACAGGCTGAGGCAGAAGTGGCCTTCTTGAACCATAGGCTCCAGCTGGTTGAAGAGGAGCTGGACCGTGCACAGGAGTGCCTGGCCACTGCCCTGAAAAAGCTGCAGGAAGCTGAGAGAGTGAGAGCCATGAAGGTTGTTGGAAACAGGGCCTGAAAGATGAAAAGATGGAATGAGGGAGTCCAGCTCCAGCGGGTTCAGGTCCTGAGAGGAGGTGTGGAGTCGGCAACGAGAGAATGAAACACTGAGTGGAGGGTCGGCAGCTCAGCTTGACTGTCTGAGTTATACCGAAATCACTTTACTTATATATGTTTTGATTACACAAGGCTTTGGCAAGCACGTGGGTCCATACACAGTTTCATACAGAGTTAAAGAAAAGCTGATATCATCTGAAAAACTATTTTAGACCACCCAGTTCTAAATACTCCTCCGGGTGCTACGTGAACTCTTGCTAACTTATCAGATTTACATTTGAGGAACAAGAAGCATTTTAGAAAGGTCAGACTACCTCATTAGGCCAAGATTCTTCAGAACTCATTGTTGTGTACCCTGTGGGTGTTGGTCGAGGGTGACCAGGTGCCAGAAAGTGGGGCGCATTATTTTTTCCTTTCTTTTGTTCATCTTTAACTCCTCTCGTAAGCAATATTTGTCATACGGCAGGGGTAAATCTAATCTGGGTAAATGTACTGAATTTGTTCCTTTTGGGGGGGTATCATAATGTTCCACCTATAAGCTACATTGGGAGGGGGCTCAGTCGTTGGGGCAGGCCCACACTTTCCTTTATTTTCTATGGACCGAGATCCCTGTTTTGCTGCAAATATTTGTGTGCTTAAGGTAGTCAGGGCCTCACCATTTGTCTGAGTCTTGGAAGTACCCAGCATTTCCAAGAGCTATAACTGCGTCATGAATTTGTTGATGTCCCAATTTCCCTTTGTACAGTCAGGGCATATGGACGTCACATCTCCACTACTCACGGAGGTATGAGTGAGGGGCTTTTCTGTAAATGGATTTACAATTTCTTCCTGTAATCCTGGCCTAGTAACCATTTCTGAAGTACTGACTTTTATCCTTTCCGTGATTGCCCGGGGAGTACAGCACCGAGGTAATCACTACCACGGAAAGCGAAGGCAAAAGACGGAGTCGTGGTTTCAGCCATAGACTCGGTTTCACTGGAGCTGTGTCAAGCAGCGAGATTGTGACCATGGCCTAGGCCAATGGAACTCCAGGAAATCCAACTTAAAGAAGATAAATATATTGCAGAAGGGGCAGATAGGAAGTATGAAGAGGTGGCTCGAAAGTTGGTGATTATTGGAGACCTAGAACTCACCAAGGAAGGAGCTGAACTGGCAGAGTCCCGTTGCCGGGAGATGGATGAGCAGATCAGATTGACAGAGCAGAACCTGAAATGTCTGAGTGCTGCTGAAGAAAAGTACTCCTAAAAAGAAGACAAATAGGAAGAGGTAAAGATTCTTAATGATAAAGTCAAGGAGGCAGAGACTCGTGCTGAGTTTGCTGAGATCAGTAGCCAAAATGGAAAAGACAATTTTGATGACTTGGAAGATAAGCTGAAATACACCAAAGAGGAGCACCTCTATACACAAAGGATGCTGGACCAGACCCCGCTTGACCTAAATGAGATGTACTGCTCCCCAATCTCGCCCTGTGGCTGCTCCTCCCTCTGACCCCAACACCACCTGGAGACTGCCTGCCCAAGGCAACTCAAAACTGAGGGCTGATTTTTTAAAAAAAATTCGTTTATTGTTACATTTTAGGTGTACAACACATTTACATTTCTCATTAGGAACTTGTACATTTGCATGATGCATCTTGGTTCTTATTTTCTCCCCATTCCGAGCCCTTCCTTCACCCCCTCCACCGTTCCCTATTTACAAAGACTTGGTTTCCATTTCTCATTTTACTTTCCTTTCTTTCTTTCCTCGGCCCCTCCCACTACCAAACACCTATGGACCTTTTCTTCCTATTTTGCATTATTGATTATTCATTCTAATCATTGGTACAT
>NW_004624744.1:6617033-6634833 GCF_000247695.1 Heterocephalus glaber | reverse complement strand
GTCAAATGGGACCTCTAGTCCTAGTTCTTTGAGGTATCTCCATACGGAGTTCCACAGTGGTTGCACCAGTCTGTACTCCCACCACTATTGTAAACTAAATGCAATAATGTGCAAAAATCTTTCACTGTTTAAATTATACCAATTGGTCAATAAAAGTTAACTGCTATCCTTACCTCTGTTGCTGCTAAGAAAGAAAATAATATTTTACGTTTTACAAAATCTCTAAAAATGTCCCCAAAGGCTTCCTTGATTTTCCAGTACTCCTCTATGTAGTACTTTTTACAAATTAGAGGGAAATCACCTTCTGCTTCATCTTTCTTTTCAATTATAGAACAAAATTTTGGTCTAAGCAATTAGTTCATTTTTCTGTTACTATAACAAAATAATGGGGTGATTTAAAGGAAGAGGTTTATTTACATCACAGTTCTAGTGACCCAAGAGCATGGCACTGGTGGCATCATGACTTCTAGTGAGGGCATTAGGTCGTTCAACTTGTGGTAAAAAGGTGAAGAACAGGGAGGAGTGTGCTGAAGAGAGGTGTGTGTGCAAGACAAGGAGAGAGGGTGGGGAAGCTGACTTACTTTACAACAACCTGCACTTGAGAGAACTACACTATTCTCACAGAACCTTTATGATGGTGGAGTCCCCAGGACCGGATTATCTCTAAAATGTCCTATAACATCTCAACACCATTGAATGGGAGATGAAGCCTCAAAATGAGTTTTTATAGGAACAACCCATATTCAAACCATTGCAATAATAATGATACAAAATTTTAACATGAAAAATTTCCAAAAGATTTAGACCTGATAGTATCATAGTAAACCTTGGCTAACACATTGTGCTTGGTTCTCCCCTAAAAGCTATGCCTACCAGCAATGCATACCATTACACAGTGTTTTGTAGTATTTGTCACAGTACAATTGCCAAATACCATAAACATTAACTCAATTAGGCAGGTCGGCGCAAGCACTACCGAGGTCGCCAGTGGCGCGGAACACAGGGAATCAGCCCCGCCCCTGCAACAAACCACTGGACATCACCCCAACCCCCTGCTCCTCTGTACAGCAACCTGGTTCCACACTACAAAGAGACAGAGGACACCAGACCACCAGACCATGGTACTGAGTACCGCAGCTCGCGGCCTAGAGGTAGGGGATTCTGAGCTGCCATCCCACTGCTCCTGGTCCAGAAGAAGGGGATTCCCAGCTACCATCCCTCCCGATGCTCTCAGCCCACAGGAAAGGGCTTTTGGGGCACCATCTCTACCACTGCTCCCGGCCCCTGTCCCACCTCACCCAGCTCAGAGGAGGTAATACCTGTAGGCGCCAACAGCCACCCCCCCCGTCAAAATAAGAAAACATGTAAATAGTCTCAAAACCAGACTTCCAGATCACCTACAGCAACCCCAAAGGGAAATGAGATGGAACACTCTGATGCTCAACCACCTGGAACCACTGAACTGGCAAAAAAAGGGGGTCTGGAAAAAAAATGAAATCAGAAATGATTTCTCAGATAACAGGAGAAATTGTGCTCCTAGTGCAAGACATGATTAATGAATCTAGAGAGGAGCTGAGGAAAATGATGGAATCTCAACATAGGAAACAAATGAAATCCATGAAACAGATGCAAATAGATTGCCAGGACATGAAAAACTCCATTGAAAGTCTACACAGCAGAATGAGCCAATGTGAGGACAGAATTTCAGATATAGAAGATAAGATTGCAATTAATGAACAGAAAAGGAAAATTGCTTCAAAATTATAAGGGAATATGAAAAATTAATCCAGCAGCTGCTAGATGATGCAAAGAAGAATAACGTAAGAATGATTGGAGTCAATGAAGAAAGAGGAGAGAGTGCAGATGACACTCATAAATATCTATGCACTATACACTAGTGCGGCCAACTATATAAAACAAATACTAATGGACATGAAAAGTCATATATGCACTAATACAATTGTAATGGGGGAACTCAACACCCACTGTCACAGATAGAGCAACTAGACGAAAAATAAGTAATGAAATACCAGAACTCAATCAAACTCTTGAACGAATGAACTAGATGTTTACAGAGTGTTCCACCCCACAAAATCAGAATACACATTCTTCTCAGCAGCACATGGGTCCTTCTCCAAAATAGACCAAATACACATAGAACATGTTTCAGTACGTGCAAAGGAATTGAAGTTATGCATTGTATATTATAAGACCATAGTGCGATGAAATTAGAGATCCATAGCAAAAGAAACTCAAAAAATTTCATAAACACGTGGAAATTGAACGACACACTTTTGAATAACCAATGAGTCACAGAGGAAATTGGAAAAGAAATCAGTTTCTTCAATTAAATGACAATGACAATACAACATATCGGAATCTATGAGACACAATGAAAGCAGTCTTACCAGGGAAATTCATAGCAGTGAAAATGCATATTAGGAAAACAGAATGAGCCCAATTAAACAACCTGATGCTGAAACTCAAGCTTCTAGAAAAAGAAGAGCAGGACAACCCCAAAGCTCACACAAGGGAGGAAATTCTAAAGATCAGAGGAGAAATCAATGCAATGGAGACTAAGAGAATGATACCAAAAAAATCAGTGAAGCCAAGAGTTGGTTTTTCGAAAGAATCAACAGACTGGTGCAACCACTGTGGAAATCAGTATGGAGATGCCTCAAAGAACTAGGACTGGAAGTCCCATTTGACCGTGCTATTCCACTGCTGAGGATCTTCCCCAAAGAATTAAAAGACTCATACCACAGTGATATATATGCGCCCATGTTCATAGCAGCACAATTTGTAATAGCTAAAACTTGGAAACAGCCCAAATGCCCATCAACTGGAGACTGGATAAAGAAAATGTGGTTTTTTAATAAAATGGAGTACTACTCAACCATAAAAAATGAGAAATTAGTGACATTTATAGCTAAGTGGATGCACATTAAGTGGATACGCTTAAGTGAAATAAATAGGACACACATGAATAAATACAGAATAGTTTCTCTGGCATGAGAAACTGAAAATGTAAATAAGGACTAAATGTATAATAGGTAATGTGAAATAGGAAGAAAAGGGGCGAAGGGGGAGGAAGTGGGAAGGCTAGGGGAAAGGATAGAAGGGAATGGGATTAATATGAGAAAATGGAAACATAGGAACACCATCTTTGCAAATAGGGAGGGATGGAGAGGTTGAAGGGAGGGCTGGGCATGGGTGAAAAATAAGAACCAAGAGAGATTATGTAAAGGTGCAAATTTCCAATGATGAATGTCATTATATTGTATACCTAAAATGTACCAAGAATGAATAATCAATAATGCAAAATAGGAAGAAAAGGTCCAAAGGGGTAGGGGTAGTGGGTGGGGCAGGGGAAAGGAAAGCAGGGAAAGGAAAAAATGCTGAGAAATGTAAAAAATGGAAATAAAGTCTTTGTAAATAGGGAAAGGTGGAAGAGGTGAAGGGAGGGCTAGGAATGGGGGAAAAAAACCAAGATCCATTATGTAAAGGTACAATTCCCAATGAGAAATGCAATGGTGTTGTATACCTAAAATGTACCAAGAAAAGAATTTAACCAAAAAAACCCTCAATTAACAAAAATCGTTATATTTTTATTATTTTCAGTTAAAAACAGTTGTTCAAATTTTCAATTACATAGAACTGAGATTACTGTTTCTAAAAACAGTATGATCATGCTTACTTGAATGAATTTATTTTCAGAAGCAAAATAAGTTCGAAACATTTACAAATCCAAACATATGAATACATTCTCTCTGATGTTAGCTGAAATGTTTTCCAAGCAACTATGAAAATTTCTAGGAATTCACCATCAATTGAACATATTGAAATTTTATATTGACACATATATATACACATTCCTGTATATAGTCTATATATACAGTCTATATTATATGTATATATTGTCTCTAAATATTGACATACACACACCTGTATAGAGTAACATATCTATAATGTTAATGTTATATTTGTAAGCTATGTAAACCAGGCACAATGATGCTCACCTGCAACCCGAGCTATGTGCGAGTCTAAGTCAGGAAGATCACAAGTTTAGGGCCAGCTTGGGGAAAATAGTGAGATCTTGTTTCAAAACAAAAGTGGGCAGCTCAGAGAGACAGTGCTTGGCTATAATAGTGAGCCTCTGGTTTCAATCTTCACTACTACAAAAAATTTATTCTTGCAAATTTCAGGACGATCATAAACTTGGGATCAGTAGATATATATGTGACTACAAGGCCCTGGAAGAAACAGCAAAGCATAATGGTTAGGAGCCTGGACCTTGAAAATGCAAAAAGGCTTGGGTCCAATTCCAGCTCTGGCACTTTGCAGCTGCAGGAAATTGTGCCTGTTTTTAACATCTCTAATCCTTCGTTTCCTTTTCTATAGAGTGAGAACAACAGTAAAGAGGATTGGGGTGATGAATGAAAAATGCTTAAGCAAGTAACTACCTATGACAATTATTAATGGAATTGTTTGAATGAAGATCTCTTAATCAAGGCAGATGTCATTTTCACTTTCTTACTCAAAGAAAAGCATTTAAAGTAATCTGGTAACAGTTCTGAAATTGGAATGCCTATTTCAACAGTACCTGTCAACACTCAAGTAAACATATTCATCTAGATCTTAGTCTACCAAAGAGCAAATAGAGGAAATAGTTGTTCTGCGCTATCAGTCCAAGACCTCACATGATTCTGTCAGTAATAATTAAAAACTATCTTGAATATTTTAAAAAATATTATTTTAGGAATACTTATTTGAGTAGTTTCATGCTGTCAGAATGAGAGATTAAGTGATTCTTCCAGAAAACTAGCAAAAAAAAAATTGTGCTCCCTTTACAGTTGATGATGTAGAACTGGGAAAAAGAGGTACAGTTTCTTCACAAAGCAATTAAAATTTAAGAACTTTGCAAAATATTTATAAATATTTCACATGCATGTGGTGACTTTTGCTTTTAAAATTCATTTATTTTATTTTATTTTAAATAACTTTATTATCAAACATACAAAAAATTAAACCAATTCAAAAAAGAACAATGCAAGAGGAAAAAGCTACAATAATTTATTTTATTTTATTTTTTAACTTTGTTTTTTATTAGCACACATTTGTCATATATATTGATCACATTCATCACAGGAAATTTGTACAAGTGCATAATATATTTAATTCTTTTTTCCCCATTTCTCTCCCCTCCCTTCAACCCTTCTTCCCCTCCTCCAATTATAGAAGCTTTGTTTCCATTTTTTAACTTCCATTCTCTTATTTTTCCTTTTTCTTCTCCCTTCCCATTCAAACATATTCTTCCTATTTACCAACATCTATCCTCCATTAGGTTCCTTACTTACCCTTTGGGTTTCTCATATGAGAGGAACAATGCAATATTTAAACATGTATGTCCAATTTATTTCACTTAAGATTATGATCTTGAGGTGTATTCATTTTCCTACAAATGGCTCAAGTTTATACTTCTTGATATGGGTTGTTTCCTAGATTTAGCTTTTATAAATTCTGCTTCTATAAATATGGATAAGCATATATCACTGTGATATGATACTTTTAAATCTTTCAGGAAGATACCTAGAAGAGGAACAGCTGGGTTAAATGGAATATCTAGTTTTAGTTTTTTGAAGAATCTCCATTCTAATTTCCATAGTAGTTGTACCAGTCTACACTCCACCAACAATGGAGAAGAGTTCCTTTTTCCCCAAGGCCTCACAATCATTTGTTACTGGATGATTTCCTGATGATAGGCATTCTTTCTGGAGTGAGAAAGAATTTTAGTGTGTTTTAATTTGTATTTCTCAAATGACCAGTGTAGTTAAACATTTTTTCATCTATTTATTTGCTGTTTGTACTTCTTCATATGAGACATGTCTATTCATTTTAGATGCTCATTTTTGGATTGGGTCTTTAAATTTAGAAGGGTAATTTTTTGAGTTCTTTATACACTAGATGTTAGTCCTTTGCCTTAGAAGTGGCTGACAAAAGTTTTTCCCATTCTGTGTTGTCTCTTCACTCTGCGGTGATATCTTTTGCTGTGCAAAAGCTTTTTAAGGTCATATGGTCCCAGCTGATGATTCTTTGTTGTATTTCCTGGGAGACCGAGGATTTGTTCATAAGGTCGTTGCCTACACCTATATCTTCCCGAGTTTTACCTGTTTTATCTTCCAACAGACTGTGTTTCTCTTTTATATTTAGATTTTTGATCCATTTTTATTTTAATGCATTGTGAAAGATATGGTTCTAGGTTCAATTTTCAACCTGTGAAAAGCCAATTTTTACATCAACTTTTTTTTCATTGTTTATTGGTACATTTTAGGTATACAATATGATGGCATTCATCACTGGGAATTTGTACCTTTACATGATATATCTTGGTTCTTATTTTTTCCCCATTCCCCTGCCCTCCCTTCAACCCTTCCAGCCCTCCCTATTTTCAAAGACTTTGTTTCCATTTTTTCTTTTTCTCATATTTTTTTTCCTTTCCCTTCTTTCCTTTCCCCTATCTTTTCTAGTTCCCTTTCACCTTTAGACTTTTTTTCCTATATCACATTCATCTACTCCACATTTCAAAACTTATTTACACTTTTAGTTTCTCACACCACAGAAACTATTTGGTATTTACACATGTGTGTCCTATTTATTTCACTTAAGAGTGTCCCCTGAATGTGCACCCATTTAGCTATAAATGTCTCTAGTTTCTCATTCTTTATGGCTGAGTAGTACTCCATTTTATTAAAAAACCACATCTTTACCCAGTCTCCAGTTGATGGGCAATTGGGCTGTTTCCAAGTTTTAACTATTACAAACTGTACTGCTATAAACATGGGTTGGCATATATCACTGTGGTATGATTCCTTTAATTCTTTTGGGAAGATACCAAAGAAAGGAATAGCTGAGTCAAATGGGACCGCTAATCCTAGTTTTTGAAGTATCTCCATATTGATTTCCAGTGGTTGCACCAATCTGCATTCCCACCAACAATGGAGAAACGTTTCTTTCTCTCCACAGCCCTGCTAGCATTTGTTTTTTGTTGATTCCACCATAGCTCTGGAATGAGGTAAATATCAGTGTTGTTTTCATCTGCATCTCTTGAATGACCAGTGATATTGAACATTTTTTCATGTATTTGTTGCTTTTACTTCTCTGAGAAATGTCTGTTCATTTCAGATACCTATTTTTTGAATTGGGTCTTTAAATTTAGAAGGTCTGATTTTTTTAAAGTTCTTTACATATTCTAGATAATAGTCCTTTGTGTTAAGGACAGCTGGTAAAAATTTTTTCTCACATTGTAGGTTGTCTCTTAGCTCTTCAAAGCACCATTTACTAAAGAATCCATATTTCTTACAGCAAAGGTATTTGGCCCCTTTGTCAAAGATAAAGATAGCTGAGTATACTTATGGTTGTCTGCATCTTCTGGTCCACTGATCTGAAAGTCTGGTTGTTTTGCCAGTACTATGCTTTTATCCCTGTAGCTTTGTAGCATAATTTCATATCAGGGATTGTGATGCATCCTGTCATGCCCTTGTTGCCCAGAGTTGCTTTTGGTATTCTAGGTCTCTTCTGGTTCCATATGAATTTTAGGAGTGTTTTCTCAAGTTCTGTGAGGTATGCTATTTGTATTTTGGTGGAGATTATATTAAATCTGTATAACAGTTTTGGAAGTATGGCCATTTTCACTATATTGGCTCTTCCTATCCAAGAACAAAGGATATCTTTTCATTTTCTGATATTCTTTTCCATCTCCTTTTTTCAGAGTACTGTAGTTTTCAATATATACATTTCAATATATACTTTCACTTCCTTTGTTAGCTTGATTCCTATTTCATTTTTCCTGATGCTATTATGAAAGGTGTGATTTTTCCTAATTTCTCTCTGAGAAAGTTTGTTATTCTTGAACAGGAAATCCATTGACTTTGTATCCTGCTACACTGCTGAATTAGGGCTATTTTGGAGGAGTTTTGAGGGTCTTCTATGTAGAGTGCCGTATCATCAGCAAATAATGATAATTTAACTTCTTCCCGTCCTATCCATATCCTTTGTATTTTTTTCTCGTCTAATTATTCTGGCTAATGTTTCTAGGACTATATTGAACAGGAGTGGTGATATTTGACATCTTTGTCCTGTTCTTTTAGAGTGAGAGCTTTCATTTTTTGACCATTTAGTATGATGTTGGCTGTTGTTTTGTCATGGATGGATTTTATCAGCTTGAGATAAAGACTATTCTAATTCTCTGTAGGATTTTTATCATGTATGTGTGTTGGACTTTGTCAAATGCTTTTTCAGCATCTATTGAGATGATCATGTGGTTTTTGTCCTTGGTTCTGTTAATGTGGTGAATTATATTAATATATTTGCCTATATTGAACTATCCTTACATCTCTGTGATGAATTCTACTTAGTCATGCTTTATAATCTTAATGATTTGCTGCATTCTATTTGTCAATATCTTATAGAGGACTTTTGCACTTAAGTTCACTAAGAAGATTGGCCTGTAGTTCTCTTTTCTGGTTGCATCCTTTTATGGTTTTAGGATCAGGGTAATGCTTACTAGCAGGAATGAGTTTGGAAGTATTGCTTTCCTTTCAATTTCATCTAAAGGTTTGGGGAGTAATGGCGTTAGATCTCTAAATTTATTGCAGAATTCAGTAATGAAGCCATCAGGACCTAGGCTTTTCTTTGTTGGTAGTTTTTTATTGCTTCAATTTCATTGATATTGGATTATTTAGAATATTTATTTCTTCTTAATTGTTTTGGTGATGTATATCTAGAATTCTGTCCATTTCATTCGAGTCTTCCACCTTATTAGAATACAGTTTTTCAAAGTAGGTATTGATATTTTTGGATTTCTACAGAATCCATTGTAATTTCACCTTTTGGACTCCTGAGTGAATGAATTTTGGTCTTCTTTCCATTTTGGCCAGCAGATTGGCTAAGCATTTGTCTATTTTATTTAATCTTTCAAAAAACAACTTTTCAATCCATTGATTCTTTGTGTTGTTTTAGTAGCATCAGTTAACATCAATTTCTGCTCTAATCTTTATAATTTACTCCTTTGTATGCACTTTGAGTTTAACTTGCTCTTCATTTTCTAGAATCTTGCAGTTCAATATTAGGTTATGTATTTGAGCTCACTCACTTTTTCTGATGTGGGAATTTACTGCTATCAATTTCCCTCATAAGACTGTTTTATTGCTTTCCATAGATTCTGGTATGTCATATTGGCATTATTGTGGAAACTAATTTCTTTTTAATCTGTGACTTATTGGTTGTTCAGGAGTGTGTTATTTAATTTCCATGTGTTTATGTAGTTTGTGTGCTGTCTTTTCCCTTGATTTCCAATTTCATTGCACTATGATCTGATAAAATGCATGGGATAATTTCAATTTGTTTACATTTACTTAAGCATGTTCTATGAGCTAATATGTGGTCTAATTTGAAGAGAGTCCTATGTGCTCCTGAGAAAAATGTGTATTCTCTTACTGTGTGTAACACTCTGTAAAAAACTATTAAGTTCATTTATTCAAAGACTGAATTCAGCTCTGGTATTTCTTTGATTTTTCTGTCTAGGTGATCTATTTGTAACAGTGGGGTATTGTCCTCCCATTACAAAAATATTGATTTAGTTCGATTACTTGATATTTTAATTTTACCTTTGGACTCTGTCAAAATCTCAGCCTGACCAGTTCAGACCCTTGTAGGTAAATCTCATGTAAGCAATCTTAAAAGCCAAGTAGCAAAACTTTTAATTTATTCATAGAAAAATGGCAGACAAGACAAAGGGACTCATTCATATCCATGCATGTTCAGCAGCATAAGAAAAGAGATAACCATGCTGGGTTTGAAGAGTGATGACACCAGTCATTGCTTTGGCTTCAGATGTTGTAAGCTTTATGAACTTGTTTCTTTTTTGTAGAATAACAATAATTGCTTTCAAAATAGCTGTAAAAAACACATATGAAGAGCCTTGCACTTCATAGGCTGTCATTCACTAGCAAATGTACAAAAATATCTATTTCCAAAGTGATTTACTATGAACAAGTTTTAGAATTTATGGAGTGTTAACTGCCACAAGGGCCTTCCCAGTATTTAGGCCAAAAGAATTTACTTCTTTCAAGGAGATGCAGATTGAAATAACTGAATTTTTAGTAACATTGACTAGCTTTGTCAGGAAATTAGGTTGTTTACAAGGACTCCAGACCTGTTAGGCTTTGGTAGATGCCCACTGCATGGGTAGTAGTTAGAACAGGAGCTGAAACCCAAAATATAAAACCTAGGCAGGAAATGGGCCAGGTACTCAGAAAGGGTTCAGGTCCAGTTGTTCAGAAATAATCTTAGAGAAAAATTAGGCTAATGCTTATAGCAAGAAGGATAAGAAAAAGAGGTGTTCCAACAATATTTTCAATATATTTTCAACAATAGTTTATGCTTTTTGTTATAATAGGGCAATTGTCCAGTTTATTCTTTTTAATTTAAAAATTATAATTTTAAAATATATGTAATCTTTTTTACTTTCCAAAAATCCAATCCTCTCTTTTCTTTCCCTTGACTGGTAATAATCAATTATAAATCCCCTTAGTGACATCTTAGTAGTGACTGTGGGAGCATGGCTAAAAGATTTCCTCAGAAATATTTCGCCCCAAAATTTAATGTTTACAAAGTAAAATAATCCAAATGCTCAAACTGGTCATTTTTCAAAAGAAAATTGATATTGTGAAGAAATGCCTAGAGACTCCTACCAATTTAGTGAAAGAACCAAGATCTGGCACCAACACCTAGGGTTTTTGATTCTTTGCAAATTTTTGCATTACATGTGTTTCTCTTCTTAATAGTGCAGTACAATTTAACAAAATGTAAAGTATCCTTAATAGGATTGCATAGAAATTTGAAAAACAAATTGTATTTATTCCATTAGCTTGGATCAGCTGAGACAAATAAAAATCAGGCTATTCTGGAATCGCAGAAAGAAATGTACAGAGACACAGAAGTTGGGTAAAAAAACAAAGCCTTTACTTGCTAGAAAGGGTAACCGTCAGAAACTCTTCTGCTCAATGTCCGACCCGTCCTTTGTTTTAACATTTCCTTTTATATCTTCATTTAGCCATTATCTCATTTCTGGTGGTCTTAGTAAAATTTCTATTTCTCTTTTACAACTAGTTCCTGTTAATAGTTATAGTCACAGACATATAACAGATGGCGCCTAAAACACACACATTGTAAACTACCCAAACATTTCTACTTTGCTTTTCTCCAGGTTAAATGTTATCTATAGTTAGGTTACAGGTCAAAGTTTCAGTTAGCCATCACCTTAAAAAATAAAAGTTACGGGAAAGGTAAATCTTAAAGGAACAGATTACTTATTCTACTTCAGCTACCTTAATAACTAACCTATAGTTTAAATTTTCTCTATCAAGACCAAGGATTCATAGAGGCTAGTGAGGATTGGAAAAGGAGGGATGAGTTGATCAATTCTGTAAATGACAAAACTATACCTATAATGTACTCCCCAAAGAGAACTCTAACAAATGAGTCATCTCATATCTCCAACCATCAGATCACAATTCTCTGTGTAAACATGGACAACTATTGTCCTACTCCTACATGCAAATACTAATTTCACAATACTGACATTTATATAGTGAGTCAATGAGACAATGGAGCAAAAAATGTCAGTTAAGAATATTAAACAGGTAACTAATCTTCACAATAATAGTTTCATAGTCCTTGTAGAAAACTTGTTACTATACTCCAAAAGAATAATTACTAGAGGTTTACTGAGCTGAGTTCTATACAATGGAAGTTATGGTAGATAAAAGATTAGCATTATGAGGCAGGTAGCTTACATCTGTATAGGGGTTACAAAGGGTTCAGATATCAAGGAACCAAATCATCTAATAGTTGAAATTAAATCCTTATGTTTTAACAAGATTTCTGTCTTTTTATAGTATTTTTTCATTTGTATTAGAGTTCTTTAGAGAAGCAAGCAGTAAGATTTTGAGAGGGAGGGTGTTAAAAATTGGAAATTGGCTCACAAAATCAATAATGGTAGCTGACAAGTCTGAAATGAACAGAGTAGAATGGCAGAGGCACAATTCAGGTGACAATTGATGTTGTAGAGTTGGGTCCAAATTCAAGAAGGATGTCTATGTTGCAGTCTTGAGAGTTCCTTCACAAAATGTTTTTGTCTTTGCTCTTGAGGCTTTCAAAGATTTTGGATGAAGCTGACCCATTCATATGGCATAATCTGCTTTACTCAGTGTCTAGTGCAAATCATACCTAAAAGAAATAGAGTAACATTTATATTGTTTAACCAAACAATTGAACAACACAGACTACCAAATAAACACAAAGTTAAACATCATAGTTATAAACACTCTAATAATCAAGGAAATACTTTGTAGAAAAATTGCACCCAACATAATACTTTCCACAACTTATGGCATTTACAAATCATAGTCCTGAATAAAATCATTTGACTTCCTACTGAAAGGTTGCACAAAGGTCTACCTTTCTATGTGGCCTGAGCCTCTGACAGCATGGTGGCTGAGTTCAAAAAGGTATTGTCCATAAAGTAACTTCTGGGAAGCATTTCAGGCTGCATTCTTGGGAGGAAGTGTGTGATATTTTGTTGCCCATGTTCAGAAGTCATATGGTGACACTTACCTACACTGTACCGGTTGATGCAGTTACACTTATACCTTATCTCAAAAGGAGTAGGTATACACCCTACTTCTCTCTAAAAAAAACTGTTAAAGAATTTGGGCCCATGTTTTAAAACTGTTACAATTAATTAACATTAATTGATTTGGTACTATTCCCAGGCTCTGTGATGGACTTTTATATGCTTCATAAAAGCCATCCAACCTCTCTGAAATGTAGTTAATATTTATTTATTTATTTATTTATTTATTGTACCAGGGATCAAACTCAGGACCTTGTGTTTTCGAGGCATGCGGCAGAATCACTGAGCTAAATCCTCAGCCCAGTGTAGTTAATATTTATAAGTAAACTGTGACTTTAAAACTCTCAAATTCATACAGCCAGCACAGTGGCAGAGTCAATATTTTAAGGTAACAATTCTGAATCCCACATTCTTTCTGTAACACAATCCTGCCTCCTATTTAAAAAGAAAGAAAAAAAAATCAAAGTTAATATTTTTAAAAATTGCTGCCAGAAATGAATATCATGTTCAGGTCTGCTTAGCATTCATTTCTTCTTCTGACATCAATGTAAGCTGGCATTAACCAACACATTGCCATTAATAATACAAAACTAGAGAAGTAGCCAGTGTGGACCAGAGCAGTGCAGCTCCAGCCAGGTCCAGCCAGGGGCCCATCCGACTCTGGCCAATTGAGCCCACAAGCCTCAGCCAAAGACCTACCTGGAAAAGAGTTGCACAGGAAAACAAGCAACAGCCAGAGGCCTGCTCAGATACCATTGGTAAGTATCTACAGACCCTATCCAGAAGGCCACACAGACGCCAGTGACTGGAATACTCAGCCATCACCCAGAGGCCCTCCCAGACAACAGCTACATAGGAGGGCAGGCCCTAGCCAGAGGCATGCCTAGATACAATCCCGTGTGCCCCAGCAAGAACCTGGCCTAGACAACCGGGCAGCACAGGAATCCAGAAGGCCACCACTTTGAAGCCAGGAATTGGCACAAATAATTTCTCATATTGTGAGTTGTCTCTTCACGCTGTTGGTGGTTTCCCTTCCTGTGCAAAAGCTTTTCTAATAAGAAAAGATCCCGCTTGTGGATTTTTTCTAATTCACGTGCAACTGGTTTTCTTCATGAAATCTTTTCCTACACAAATGTCTTCAAGAGTTCGACCTAACTTCCCTTCCAGCTGGTTTAGTGTTTCTGTTTTAATATTTAGACATTTAATCCATTTTGATTTTTAGTTTAGTGCATGGAGAGATATAGGTCTAGTTTTAATCTTTGGCAAGTTGAAACCCAATTTTTCTAGCACGATTTATTAAAGAGGCTATCTTTCCTGAAGTGAGGGTTTTGGTTCCTTTGTCAAAGATGAGGTGGCTGAGTATGTCTAGAGTTGTTTCTGCATATTTTAATCCATTCCACTGGTACACCAGTCTGCTTCTTTGTCAGTGCCATGCTGTTTTTAACACAGTACCTTTGTACTATTGTTTCAAGTGGGGGTTGTGATACCAGTGCTTCGTCTTTGTTGCCTAGAATTGCTTTTGTTATTCTAGGTCTCTTTTAGTTCCAAATGGATTTTTGGATTTTTTTCTCTAGTTGTGTGAAATATGCTGTTGAAATTTAAATTGGGAGTGTATTGACTCTATATAGCAGTTTTGGAAGTGGGGCCATTTTCACTACATTGGTTCTTCCTACCCAAGAACAAGTGATATCTTTCCATTTTCTGATATCCTCTTCAATCTCTTTTTCGGAGTGCCGTAGTTTTCAGAGTGTTTTTACTTCATTAGATTGATTCCTAGGTATTACATTATTTTGGATGCTACTGTGAAAGGAATTTTTTCCCCAATTCCTCTCTCAGTAAGTCTGTTATTTGTGCACAAGGCTATTGATTTTTGAGTGATCTTTTATCCAGCTACTCTACTGAATTTGTTTATTGAATATAGAAGTCTTTTGGCAGAGGTCTTGGGGTCTTCTGCATAGAGTATTATGTCATCTACAAATAATGACAATTTAATTTCTTTATTTCCTCTTTATTCTTTTTCTTTCTTTCTTTTATATAATGCTATGGCCAATGTTTCCAGAACTATATTGAATGGGAATGATGACAGTGGACATTCTTCTCTTGTTCTTGATTTTAGTGTGAAAGCTTTCAGTTTTTGACCATTTAATATGATGTTGGCTATTGTTTTTTCATAGCTGGCCTTTATTAGATTGAGATAAAGATCCTCTATGCCAATTTTCTGAAGGGTTTTTTGTTTTATAATGAATGGGTGTGTCAAACCGCTGATAATAATCAAATGATCATGAATTGGATTTTGTCTAAAGCCTTTCTGCATTTATTGAGAGGATCATATGGCTTTTGCCCTTGACTCTATTAATATAGTGAATTACATTTATTGATTTCACATGTGGAACCATCGCTGCATTCCTGGAATTAATCTCACTTGGTCAAGGTGTATGGTCTTCTTGATCTTCTATATTCTGTTTGCCAGTGTCTTATTGAGGATTTTTGCATCAATGTTCATTAATGAGATTGGTATATAGTTCTCTTTTTTGGTTAGATCTTTCTCTGCTTTTGGCATCAAGGTGATGCTTGCTTACAGGAATGAATTTGGGAGTATTGCTTCCTTTTCAATCTCATTGAAGAGTTTAAACAGTAGTGGCAGTAGTTCCTCTCTAAATGTCTTGTAGAATTCAGCAGTGAAGCCATCAGGGCCCAGGCTTTTCTTAGTTGATAAGTTTTTAATTACGTTTTCAATTTCTTTGGTTGATATTGGGTTGTTCAGAATTTTATGAGAACTATTGTCTCTCAGGTTAGTATTTATATTTTACCAAGGTATAAGTTTTAATAGCATCTGAAACACCTTTTGAAATTCCAAAGGTCACTACTCTCTATATATTTCCCTCATTTCATGTACAGTATGAAAGTATATCAAAGTATGAAATAGCATACTTTGAACTACCAAAACTAATTTTAAAATGTGGCAAAGTGAGCATAAAACAATAAACTGAGGTCAGCCACCAAGAATAGTAGAGATAGCTAATCCACCAACACCCAAAATATTAGTACATGAAACACAGATATGATGAGTCAGAATTAGCCAAATTAAAAATCAAATTTGCAAATTATGCATGACTGAACAAATGCGAAAAAGAAGAAATTCAAGGAAACGAGTATAATAGATATAAATTCCTGGGACAGAATTTTTCAAAGAGAAGACTCTGTTATCTCTATAAAAATAACTGTCTCAATCAGTTCACACACAAATATTTCCTTAGTACTTGGTAAATGATTGCTACCCATTTTTTTTAATTTTTTGTTTTTTCTTCTTTTTTGAAAAGATTTTGATGCCCTCAAACTTTTCAACTGCCTGAGACTTTCCAAATATACAGTATACGCTTTTGTAGCTCCATCTAGTGTCCATCTTGTTCAGTGAAACTAAAAATGAAATGAAGCCAGAAAACCTGCAATATACCTGACAGTGAGGAATGCATAATTCCCACCTGGCATTAGCAATTTATCAATGGGCCACTTGAACGACATTTATTCTGAGCTACCTCTGTCTTTCACCACACAGACACTGAATTAGTGATTCTAAAATTCTGGTAACTAAAAATATGATGACAAGTCTCTAATGTGGCATATTAATGTATTGCTGTTTGCTTCCTTGTAAAGCCCGAAAAAATGACAGTAAAGAAACAGTATATGTCAAGCATAGAAGGATAAAGAGAACAGGGTAGGAAACAACAGTAGGCAAGAGATATAGCATTTTCAAATTTGGAAAGAATGAATGGAAATTGAAATCTCTACAGGAAATCTGAAAGGTAAGGCAGACTGTGAAGGAAGCCAACATGAAGGTAAACTCCAAAACATTTCAAAAATGAAGGATGCTAGTTCTCCTAAAGTTACAGTCCTCCTAAGTATAAAACAAGAAAAAATGAAAACGGTATATAGGATACAGGATACACCATGGAGGAAAGAGGTATAAGGCAATTTCCAGGTTAATGTGATGAGAAATCTCAAGACTTTATCTGTGAAACATAGAAACCAACTAGTCAGTATAAAGGGAAGAAGATGATTGGGAAACTTTAATAGATATTTAAAAAGGAAAACAAAACTTTTGTCTCAATATATGGGGAACAGATTTCATTCTACCAGGACATTTGAGAATGAATGTCATAGGTATAGTAATAAATTAGAAAATGAAAAAGATGAAAAAATACAGGTAAAAATATAAGTAAAAATAATTTACTTATCTAAGAACATTTAAAAAGCAACAATGATGGAAAAACTAAATATTAATTTGATAAATTGTAATGTAACTATTTTGCTATGTCGGGAAGAACAAAAATAATGGAAGTGGTGGATACATGTGAAAGACCTAAATCTCCATTTGATTGTATAAACTGGAAAATTAAAAATACCAGTAAAATTAGAACATTTATAAATATAAGCACTAAGCCTGAAAAGAGAACATGGTTTCTTCTAAAAGAATAAAGAGAGTAACTGCAGACAGACATTTTTATTATGTCCTAACTTTTAATTGTGTATAATTTTTAAATAAAAAATAAATATATTATGTTTTCTTTCTTTCCCACCATGTACTGCTGCACTGAAACACACTATGAGGGATATATCTTCAATTCTGCCTAAAATGTAGTTGATAGCCTTATTTGAGCTCATTTAAAACCTTAGTCACATAAAAGCTCTGGAAAACAAGAACGTTTTATGTCAATAGACGAGAGCCAGCTGCAGACAGGCAGGTCTGCGCACACCCTACCAAGGTCGCTAATCACGAGGAACATGCTGAATCAGCCCACACCCTGGCAACAATCCACTGGACATCCCCCCCACCCCCACCCCCGCTCCTCTGTACAGCAACCTGGTTCCACACTACAAAGGCGCAGAGGCCACCGGACCACCAGACAATGATACTCAGTCCTGCCGCTCCTGGCCCACAGGAAAGGGCTTCTAAGCTGCCTTCCCACGGTTCCTGGTCCAGAGGAAGGGACTTTCCGGCCACCATTCTTCCCGCTGCTCCCAGCCCAGAGGAAAGGGCTTTTGGGGCACCATCGCTACCACTGCTCCTGGCCCGTCCCACCTCTCCCAGCTCAGAGGAGGTAATCC
>NW_004624744.1:6528560-6553986 GCF_000247695.1 Heterocephalus glaber | reverse complement strand
ATAAGAACCAAGAGAGATTATGTAAAGGTGCAAATTTCCAATGATGAATGTCATTATACTGTATACCTAAAATGTACCAATAAAATAAAATTATTTTAAAAACTGTGGTTGAGGATCATGAGATGAAAAATATTCTCATGGACTGTCTGGATCACTACATGGCTGAGAAACAGAAAGGGAAATGGTTTTGTGTAAAAGGGGACAAGCATGTGGGGCAGTTGCACTTTATAACAATTTGTTATTATTAGAACTAGCCATACTCTAGAAGTAACTACATTAATCCCTTCCAAGACTGTCCTGTGAAACCTCCTGTGATCTGATCACTTTCCACTACCCCCTATTTCCCAATAGATCCACCACTTCCTAACAGTACTACACAGAAGAAAAACACTCCAGCACCTGAACCTTTGGAGACTACACCCAAAGCATAGACACAAAACTGCAACACAAACTGCAACCCCAAACCCACTTATTTATTGCAAAGTGCCAAATCTGCAATAAAACCTGAATAGTGAGGTTTTAGTTTGAAAAAAAAACCTCATACATTAACATCTTTTGTCTTAAAAGAAAACCAAATAACACACATGCCATAGGTTTACCACCACTGAACTACATGGTCTCAAATTTGCTTACTGTATGGAAAAGACTATAAATGCAACCTTTCAGTGGAAATATCATATTTTTCTGCTAGTCCTCCTTAATATTATGTCCATATGTCTAGAGCTATTATCTAATCTCCAAAATAGACTTAAAACTTCTCACCTCATGATATTAATGCTCCTAAGTAAGCCCCTCCCACATTAAATCAGGTTGATCTTAAAAATAAAATACAGGTAAATAATCTTGAGTAACTTCCATGGGTGCATCATGATAAATAGCATTGCTGCTTAGGTGTTGTCTTCTTGAAATGCCTCCTCTGGCTGATGCCAAAAGCTTTGCGTTAAGATCAATTATGCACTCCTTTGTAGTGGACAAAAATACAGAAAATCCAATGTTCTAGCAGGCTGAAAAGGCTATCAACAGGATTTGACCATTGAGTCCCAGGCAAATCTTTGGGTGACTACAGTGTAGCCAAGACCTGAATGCAATTTCATAAAGGATCCTAAGCCAGAACTGTCTAACCAAGCTACACCCCTGCATTCCTGAACCACAGAAAACTCAAGAGATGATCATTGTTATTGGTACTTTTTGCAAAAATTCACTAAGGCTGCAGAATTTTAAAATAATGTGCTTCTATACACTAAAAATGAACTGCCTGAAAAACAAAGGAAGCAAACGATCTTACTTCAGAAAAAAATTCAACCAAGAAAGTGAAAGACCTGTACAATGAAAACTAGAAAAGATTGATGGAAGAAATTGAAGAAGATACAAATAGAAATAATAATAATAATTATTATTCAAAGCAATTACTCATTATTATTATTATCATTATCATTATTATTATCATTATTCAGAGCAATCTACAAATTCAATACAATCCTATTACGTTTGCAGTGGCATTTTTCATAGAAACGAAAATAAGGACCATTCACAGAAGGAAGGCCTTTCCCAGAAGACCTCAAGTATCTGAGGCACTCCATCCTGCCTACCAGCATTCCATTATTTACAGTTTATGACCTTGTGTGTCAAATTGCTAGCTCTCTAGCGGCATCTGTCATTGGACACCTTTTCTTTAAACATTGTACTTCTTCATTCCTTGCAGTAGCATCAGATTGTAGATGGTTTCTTTCAAGGAAATAACATACACATTCTACAAAACAATCTGATAAACCTAACATGTAAAACTTTTCATAAAATTATACGGCCACTATAGAAAACAGTATGAAGTTTTCTCAAAAAGTTAAAAATGCAACTACAGTATGATCCAGAAATCCCACTGCTTAGTACTTATACAAAAGATTTGAAATAAAGATCTCAAAGAGAAATCTGCCTTCTTAATGTTCTTTGCAGCAATTTCCCAATAGCCAAGTGGCTGAAATAGCCTAAATTGTGCTCAGTGAATATGTCCCACATGAAACTGTATTGGTCAGCTTTCTGCTGTTGTGACAAAATACTTGAGAATAACAAAAGAGAAAAATTTATTTTGGCTCATGGTTTCAAAGGCTTCAATTTACGGTCAGCTGGTTCCATTGCTACCAGGCCTTTGGTGAGGCAGGACATCATGGTGGTGAGGAGAATGGGCTGGAAAAAAGTAGCTCATCTCAAGGCAGAAAAGGCGTGTGGGGACAGGGACAGAAAGAGACACAGGAAGAGAGAGAGAGAGACTGAAGTTGTGCTAATAGGTTTCCTCCTTCTGCTTTTTTCCACCAAGGCCTCCACAATACTGGATGGTGTCATCCACATTCAGAGTGGGTCTCCCCACTCAGATTGCTGTCCCACATGCCAAATGTACCTAGAAATATCTTCACAGACACAATCAGATGTGTGCTTTACTAGTTTTGTAGGCGATTCTCAATCTAATTAAGTTGACATTCAAGAGTAATCATCACAAGAATTTTTTTTTTCAGTGCTGGTGATCAAACCTAGAGCCTTGCCCAGGCTAGGCAAGCATTCTACCACTAAGCTACACTCATAGATTGAAACTACCATTTTCAGATTTGTTGAGATTTCTTTGTAGTTCAGTACATGTTTAATTTTATTATGATAAATTTTACTATTCAGATTACATACATGTACATGCATAGATATGAGTGAATGGAGATATTAAAAATATTAATAGTAATGGCTTTCTCTAAGTGGTAAGATTGCAAGTAATTTTCATTTTTAACATTTCATCATGTATTTTCTTTCATTATTCCCACTCCTAGGGCCTTGGTCTAGACTTTCATTTTTCTCAGTTGGTTTACTGCAACTTTTCATATACCTCTTTTATACACTCACTTTTAATCTCTTTCCTCCAATGCAAATTCCACTTGGTTTCTAGACATAACTTTTGTCTACATTTTAAATTGTCATAGCTTGGAAAACAACGTAGCAGGTAGTATATTATATAGGTTTGCTTTCCTACTTACAATGCCATTCATTCCCAAAATCTCTCCTTAACCAAACAAAATTATTCAATTGTTTCCTTTTAGAACATTTACCCACTACCCACATCACTGTACAATTTGCTTAGATATCTGAGCTTTTCCAAGAACTCATTATGCTGCACAACTGTTTGCTCCATTGGATTATGGATGCTTCCAGGAAGGAGAATAGGCTTCATCTTTTTCTTCTTTGAACAGTGACTGACATACAGCAAGTATTTCCACAAATGTTTAATAAATCAACATGATGTGCATGGCCAGTGAGGGAACAATTTATACAAATGAGGACTGAAAAACACAGTGAATGTTTAAATAAATAAAAACTTATTATAGTAAAGAATACATTGCCAAGAATGATGGGATAGGTGTGCTTGAAGCAAGAGAATGTTGTGGGCTATTAACGGCAATGTGTCTTGTTCTGTGATAATTTTTTGAACATTCACTGTATTTTGTGAGCCCACGTCACTGACCAATCGATTATGGCCATTTCGGTCAAATAAAAACACTGCGGTGTGTATTCATCCACATTATTCATCAGATCTAGTATGTGCGACTTCTACCTCTTCTCCAAATTCAAAATGAAAGTAAACATTTCGTATTTATTCAGGTTATCAAGGGAACCACGACAGCACAACAGAAGAATGAAAGACTTCCAGAAATGGTTCAAAAAGTGGCAGGAACGATGAGATAAATGTGTTCCAACGACAAGAAGTAAGGGGGGGGCAATATATACGTATTTTATGGAGTAAATTAAAATTTAAACATTCACCGTACTGTGAAAATTTTAACATTCATCTTGTTTGATCACTCCTCATACATGTGTAAGAGTACTTAAAGGCAAGTAAAGCCAAAATACCGTGAAAACACTTTCAAAGGGAAGTTTCCACACAGCCCCGACGCACACCCTCCTCAACTCCTTCAAGCCAGGGTAAGGATGCGCTGTACGGCAAGCCCCAAGAGTCGCGCCGCAGATGACGCAAAAAGCCAAGAAGCCCTTCATTGAGCCATTCAGGCGTCCCGCTTTGCGACACCGGAAAGAGCGGGAAAGTACCCCCCCGTCGGTTGGAGGGAGAGTCTTCGCCCCGCCCCCGCGGGTGGACCGCAGCGCTCCGGGCAGGCGTGTGCCGGGCTGTCCCACCCAGCGCTGTGCGCCGGTTAACATCCCACTCCCTGTCGTAGGTACTATGGAGGCGGCAGTGGAGGGAGAAATAGAAAATGAGGACGGCGACAGCAGCTGCGGGGATGTGTGTTTCATGGACAAAGGCCTGCAGAGGTAAAGGGCGCTCCGCGACCAGGAGCTGGCGAAGACGACTCCTGCTTTCCTTTCTGCCTTGGCGATTCTCAGTGCTCTGCTTGAACTTGCTCCAGTACCCGGTTCTCCACCAGTCTCTAACTCCTGCCTTCTGCTGCGCCTGCTTTTCACGGTTATTACTTTGCTTGTACTTTAGTTGGGATTTTCTCCTATTTTCTCTTACCTTTCTTTTTCCCAGGAGAAAAGAAAGTGACAGTATAGCGTCTCTGGCAGCCGTGGAGGGAGCTCCCGGTACTTCTTAATTGGCTTGGCCTAGATTCTCTTTACCCCCGTTTTAACATATTCTGTACAAACCACTATACTACTTATATTTTTATACTTTTCGAAAGTGCATGTCTTATTTAGTTCACTTTTTCTTTCTCATTTTGCCCGAACTTGTAATTTTTCTCCTAAGTGTTGAAACTGAAATTTAGAGAATCTGAACAATTTTTCTGATTTCATGCAGCTGGTGAACAATTAAATTCAGATTCAAACCCATTTCTAATCTCACTGCATGGTTCTTTTCCATTATCCAACAATGTCTGCATAATATTAATTTCCAGGAGCAGCACTATATCAGAAAGTAAATGTCTTTCATTAAGATGATGTGTTAATAGCATAAGATCTAGCACTAAATGAGAGTTGAGTGACAAAAACTAGACATTTGGCAAATGCTTCTAACAGGAAGGACTTGAGAGTTTGACATTTACAATTGTTTTCTTATTGCTAGAATTAGATTTCTTGGAGTTTTATCATAGCTGCTATAGAACCAACCACAGATGCCTATGACCTTGCATGTCCTTGTTCCTGTCTTTACTTCCTATCCTGTACCTCTAAATTGTGTGCATTATAGTTTGTGTTCCTGGATCTACTAACTACAGGACAGGGTCCAGTTAATTCAGTAACTGAGTGAATGAAGAGATGAGTTTTATTCAGGGGAGGTATATTCCAACTTGGAATTGTGGAAGACAGGGACTTTGTCACTACAGACAGCAATACTTAGTGGTTTCCTTGAAAATCAACTACAATCTGTATTAAATTGCCATTATAGGCCATAAAAAAAAATAAAAGGATATGAATTTTTTTACTTGGCATGGTGGCACACCTGTGATCCCAGCTCTCGGAGGCTGAGGCATGAGGATTGTCACAAGATCAAGGCCAGCCTGGACTCATAGTGAATTCAAGGACAGCCTGAACTACATAGCAAGATCCTGTATCCAGAAAAAAAAAAGAAAAATTTGCAACTGGTAGAGCTCTGCAGGTTACTTAATTTCCATACACCAGTATCCTTATAATATCTGCTGCTTATACGTGTGAGAATTAAATTAGATAAGGAAATTGAGGCTTAAAATGGTTGCCATTTGCTCATGTAACTTCAAAAAAGAGCTAAGTACAGATTTGAACTGGAGTGTTAGAATTCCAGAGCCTTTACAGTCATTGACTGTTCAATACTACCATCACTTTTCTTTGCACAAAGAAGTTAGGATACCTGGGGTCACCCAGTTTCCTTAAATAGTCTCATGTTTGTGTAATCCAAAATACTGGTTTGTGTGGTGAGAAGCATTGGGTTTTATGAGACATTTCAAGGCAAAAATAAGAAGTGTTTCATTTTAAAAAGAAGAAAGTACATGTGTATTGTCTACATGCTATTTGGTTAATTTTAATTATTTGGCATGCTTTTAAAATCTTTTAATAATGCATATTTTCTTTTTTAGCATATCAGAATTATCTTTACATTCAGCCCTCCATGCCATCAACCTTCATTGCAATAACATCTCCAAGATTAAAGCAATTGATCATGTTTGGAATTTACGACATTTAGATCTGTCATCTAATCAAATAAGTCAAATTGAAGGGCTAAGCACACTGACAAAACTATGCACTTTAAATCTGTCCTGCAATTTGATTACAAGAATAGAAGGTTTGTGATTTTCATATAATACTTTACATGAAGAAGATACTTTATGTCTGTTTTTCCCCAAATAGAATGAATATTATCATAAACTTTTGGAAACTGACCATAAGACTCATTATACAAAGTTTTCTTTCAGAAAAGTAGCAAGTTTTTAAAAACTGTCTTTTTTTCAGAATAGCAATAAAATTTGTTTTACTGTTATTAGACTGAATTTGCTTTGAAACGTCTGAAATCATATTGAAATGCTGTTTTTCTCTAATTCTTTAAATCCTATAACAGCTATATTTTATCTTATTTCTAGGACTTGACACATTGGTTAATCTGAGTAGACTGAATTTGTCTTATAACCACATAAGTGATCTTAGTGGTGAGTATATATGCATATATTTTTAAATGCTGAATATTTCCAACATGCCATGGGTTAGCTCAGCATGTTAGAAACCTCCAAATAATAATCGAAGGTTTGATATAGGATCTCATCTAGAGAATGTGCTTCAGTCATGATTCTTTTTTGTTGCTGCCTAAACCACACCTAAGTTAAAAATAGAAAAAAAGACTTGAGTGGCCAATAGCAGAAAAAAGCTTGGATAAGAAGATCCCACTTTAGTGGAATAATTTTTAAATTTTAGATAGTATACAATTATATAGTAGAAATAATGCCAATAGAGCATTCTACAGTGATGAAAATGTTTTATGTTTGTGCTGTCGTATTGCAGCCAGTAACCAAATATGGTTTTGATCCCTTGAAGTGTGGCTAGTGCAACTTGGGGACTGATTTTTGTGTGGGGAAGGGAGCTATACTGGATTGAGCCCAGGGCTTTTACATTGAGCTGTATTCCCAGTCACCCATCCTTTTTTTCATATTTTATTTTTAAGTAAGGTCTCACTAAGTTCCCCTGCCTGGGCTTGAACTTGAAATCCTCCTGCCTTAGCCACTCAGAGTGCTGGGATTATAAGCCTGCACCACCACACAAGGCTTGAATCTTTAATTTTATTTAATTTTGTTTTAATTTAAATATAAGAAGCTAAACATGTAGCTAGTGGCTAATTTGTTGAACAGTGTAGGTATGCACTATTATAAAGAGTTACAAATTGAGGATCAAATAAAAGTTTTTCTATTTAGTAACTCTAAGAAGAGTTAAAAACTTATCTATTTCTTAATTAAAATAATGCAACTGATAAAAGTTTCATGAATATTCTTAGAATTCTCTTAGAACTAGCAAAATTCCACTAATTATCTTTATGATCTTTATCAATATTTGAACAATATTACTCTGTTGGCTTTTCTTCCTCACTAGAAAAACACTGCCCTATGCTATGTGCTTTGTGTACAAAAAATAGAAAGACCTAGTCTATCCCCTTATGCTGAAGTAGCAACTATATTTTAACTTTTTAAATCTTTTTGCCTCTATAAAGACAAAACTATGAGAATCTGTCTCTGATGCTGTTGTGTGATATTGAGCAAGGTATTTTACTCTTTGGATACAGTTTTCTTATCTGAAAACTGTGAATAATGGCTAAGATTGTTCATTCACTCAACAGATACTTCTTGCAGATCACTGTATAAAAATACTGTTCTTCAGTGATGAAAAAACTAACAATAATAAAAAGGTCTTAACGATAACAGGGCTTACATTATAGTTGGAGAAGAAAAACATACCATCATTCCCGTATTTCCACATTCCCATAAGTCAAAGATTTGAACACCTTGCCAAGAAGATACACAAAGGGTATATAAGCACATTTTAAAAAAATTGTTCAGCATCCTTAGTGATTAAGGAAAGAAAAATTAAAACCACAATGAGATAGCACTTCACATCTAGAATAGCTAAAATTTTAAAACTGATGAAGTGCTGGTAAGATTGTAGAACAACTAAAACTTACATACATTGCTAATAAAACTGAATATTGTACAGTCATTTTGGAAAAGAGTTTGGTAGTTTCATTTATCCAAGAGAGGAAATGTCCACACAAACATCTGTATATGATTATATGGCTTTATATGTGATCACGTCTACATGATTGTTCCTAATCTAAAAACTGGAATCAACCCATATATCCAGCAACTGGTGCTACAATTTGGATCTTAATTGGCTCCCTAAATCCCATAAGGTAAAGCCTTTTTGTTAGGCTGTGGCACTTTTGGGTGCTAGTAGAACCTTTCAGACATGGGACCCATTGGAGGAGGTTAGGTCAGTGGGGTGAGGGTACCCTTGAAAGGAATATTTGAACCCTAGCCCCTTTCTGTCTTTGCTTCCCAGTACCATAACAATAGACTTGCTCCACCACGTATTCCAACTATGATGTACCGTGCCACCACAGGCCCACAACAGGCCAAGAGACTAAGGACTGGAACCTCTGAAACTGATCCAGAATAAATCAGTTGATTATCTCAGGTATTTTTTCACAGTGATAGGAAGCTAACACAACTGATAAAGGGATAAAGTATGAAACATCCATATAATGGAATACTACGTGGAACTAAAAAGGAATGAACAGTGATGCCTGCAGAAACACAATCTAAATAGCTAAACAAAAGGAGCCAATGACAGGGCTGCTTTGTATGGTTTTGTTTATATGACATTTTAACAAAGGCAAAGTTACAGAGGCAAAAATCAGATTATTGTTTGCCAAGGACTGGAAATGAGAGAAGGCTGATTACATAGGAACATAAGAGGACCTTTGTTTGAGAGTGATGAAAATGTTCTTAATATTGCAGGTCTAGTGGTAGTTATTGTAGGACTATGTATTTGATGTACCAAACTCTACACCTAATAAGGGTGAGCTTTAGTGACTAAATATCAAACAGTCATGAGGTCTATGAAGAAAAGGTGCAACTCTGTAAGTTTTTATAGATCATTCTTAGAATATTACAATGTTTTATCTTCATAAATACTTCAATAAGTAACTTCTGTGTTAATAGCATACAAAGACAGTAAAGCAAGATCAAGTTTTTCATGTAAGAAAGAAGGCTAATATGCTGGAATGTAGCAAATGGGGTTATGTGCAAAGCAAAAGAAGTGGCAAGTATGTTGAGGACAGGTCAGTATAGCTTTATAAGCAGGATAAGGAGTTTTAATCACATTTTATTCTAATGACTAGGAAGTCACTGGAAAGAATTACACAAGGATGTGACATAATTTGTGTTTTGTTTTGTAAAAGTGGGATTTGAACCCAGGTCCTTTGCAATTATTTGAGCTAATTCTCCAGTCCTTTTTTATTCTCTATTTTCAGACAGGGTCTTGTTAAGTTGCTGAGGCTGGACTCAAACTTATGATCCTCCTGCCTGACACCCCCCACACACACCCCAGAGTGCTGGGATTACAGATGAGCACCACTATGCCCAGCATAGTTTATGTTTCTAAAGATCATGGCTGTTGAGTAAAAAGTATATTTTAGGTGGATAGGAGAGGAAACACAGGAAAGCAAAATCAAAGATAGTTACAAGTTTTCTCTAGATTTACAGGTGATTGATGGTACTGTTGATTGATATAAAAAAGATTGAGAGAGGAGCAAGTTTAGAGACAGGGGATGTGAAATAAAGATCCTATCTTAAGTTTGAAAATACTATTGAATGTACATATATATATATGCATATAATCTGCAGTTAGAGTGAGGTGAGTTAAGAGGTCATGGTTAGAATTATAGATTTGGCAGTTAAACAACACAGAATGGTGTTTGTGGTCATGAAACTATGAAGAGTTTGTAAAAAGGGGACCTATGAATGAGCCATGGGATACTCTGAAATTGAAACATAACCATAAACCTGAAACATAAAAGGAAGATCTAGTAACATGAAACAGGGACTTATAAATGAGGTGGTTATGTGTTCTGTACCATGTACCAACTCCACACTAGGAATGTAAACATGTGCAAAATTAAAAGGAAAGAGATCAAGAGATAGAGGAAGGAGGGAAGGGAAAGGGGTTGAAAAAGAAATTACTGTACAGTATGTACATGTACCAACTTCCCACACAAATGTAAACGTGCACTACACCCATACTAATAAAATAATATTCAACATTTAACTTTACTGATACAAGGTTTATTAGATATATCCACTCAGAGTAAAGTCTTATGAATACTACTACTCCTTTGCCTCAAAAGGAATTTTTCTTTCCTATTACAGGGTTGATGCCCCTTCATGGACTTAAGTACAAACTTAGATATATTGACCTCCATAGTAATTGTATAGACAGTATCCGTCACTTACTTCAGTGTATGGTAGGATTGCACTTCTTGACCAGTCTTATTTTGGAGAAGGATGGAGAAGGTAATCCTGTCTGTCATGCACCAGGTATGAACAATTAATTGAAATATAAGTAAACCTTCTGAAGATCTGCTTGGGTATAAGTTGGCTACAGAAATTGCATTCTGTCATTCATATGCAACTATGAGAAGGCTTTTTTGTAGCATTTCAGTCTGTTATTTCACAGAAAGTTTATTTTTATTTCCTGGCAATCAAGAACCTCAAGTTTCTATAGTTTGAGTTTTTGGTTTTCAGGTTTTCACTTTCATTTTTAAATTAGGTACTTCTTTCAATTCAGTCCCTTCTCCAGCAACTTTATTGGTCATTATTAGAAAGTTTCAGAAATTACAGTTGGGCAAAATTGAAATTCTTCTGTTAGGTTGGACACCAAATTAATGTTAATTTATGAGGCTTCTCATATTTAATTGTCCTTAGGGAAAGTAAATAATTTTGAGTACTTGATAGGTCATATAAATCTTAATTAGTTAATATGTAATTAAAGAAAGGAGGATGCTAAAGCCTCACTTGGGAAATTCTGGTACTTTGAACATATCTGTATCATTCTGATTTATATTTATGTTATTTATGTTTATACGTTTATTTAAAATAAACAAAAGACATGTTCAGCTATCTTCCCAGGATGAACTGCTGCTGGTTTCATGCATTCTTGCTCTAAAGTAATTTTTCAGCGCAGAGATGATTTTAATTTTCAGATCTTCATCAGGATTATTGCATTTGGAAGGGTGAGGGAGTGTTTCTTTTGTTTTTAATGATTACATACTGAAAAAGTTGAATAAGTAGTGTTTATGACAAGTTGATTAGTTGCTTTCTCAGACTAATTTTATCATTTGGGTAATATATGCAATAATATAGTTTACTTTAGAAATAACTAGCCTTTTTTGGTAATCTTTAAATTTTCATTTTGAATGATTTCTTTCCAAGGATACAGAGAAATTATTCTCCAAACTTTGCCACAGCTTAGAATTCTAGATTGCAAGAACATATTTGGTGAACCAGTAAATTTGGCAGATGTAAATTCATCACACCTTCAGTGCTTAGAAGGCCTTTTGGATAATTTAGCTTCTTCTGATTCTCCCCTAAATATAAGTGAAGATGAGGTATAGTATTGGAGTTTTTTCTGATATAAAAAATATTTTCAAATTTTAATAAATGTAAATTTTAAAAGATCTTTGCTTTTCTTTTGTCATAGATCATTGATAGTGTACCATTGGTGACACCACCCATCAAAGAGTTACCCTCCTTGGAGCAGTTTCGAAGTACACCACCAGATGCTGTTTTGACATCATTTTTATCTGTATGTCCACCTTCTGAGCCAGAGAAAATTAAGCATGAAAGCGATTTTCAGAATGAGATGAAACTTCAGAAATTAGATGATCAAATTTTACAGCTTCTCAATGAAGTAACTTCATTCTGTTTTTCTAAAACCCAATATATATTTAGTAAGAAAAAGTAGTTAAAATATAAAGTAAAAATTATGTACAAGCAGACCAAGCAGAAATAATCTATATTGAAGGTATCAAGGCATGTATTTTTGTTTCGTTTTACAGAAATAGGATTCTGTGCAGCAGTAGTAGTAAGGAAGGGGTCAAAAGGTAGCACACATTTTTCACTCATTTTCCCTGTTACTTCACATCTTTGTTATGTAATATCTTTCTTTTGTTCTGCAATACTTCACATTGCTTTTGTCTACTCACCTTTTATGTAAGCCTTAATAATCTCCACAAAGGATACCTGTGTTACTTTGGCCTACAATCTCTTCAGTAACTGATGGATCAAAACTACTTCTAGAATTTACAGCAGGATGCCAAATTCATTTACATAGTTCCTGTTTCAACTTGAAATTCCATCCCAACATGACATCACCTAATTAATCCCTACTTTCCTGAGCTGTTAATCACTTTTTATACATGCTACTTGTTCTCTGGTTTTTAAAATCTTGAATCACAGCTCATAGAATTTATTGCTCTTCAAGCCCTTGATGCAGCATTCTTGCACTGATACATAGTGAATTTTTCCCCCTTTGGATGCAACACTTCCATAGATACAGTGGGTTATTTTGTTTGCCTTCTGCCTGTCCTATATTAGCCAGAGAGACTATTAGTTTAGTATCAAGTTGAATTAGAATTTGTAACAATCCTAGTTCAATCCCTGGTACTAAAAAAATAAGAATTTGTAACAAAATTTTGATGCTCATATTTTTTTTCTCAAAATGAGGAGGTGGAAGGAGTAGAAAATGCTTATGCATTGGCTCTGGTTCAGTGGATTTTTAGTAATCCAAAACTATTATCATATATATGACACTAACAATACTAGATAGAAAGTCTGCCTTTGTCAATTGAGAGTGAATAAGATGTTGAGGATTCTGTGTTAGAAATACCTAGAGGTTTTAGGCTGAGCCACATAGGTGGATAGTAATGGAACTGGGAGAGGAATGCTGGATTACCATTCTTTGACATTACTGATACTGTATGAAACTTTTTAGACTCTTTCATTTCTTCAGGTTTCATCTTTCATTTAACTCTTCTACTACTATCAGAATTTACATTTGAGCTTCATAACTTTAAAATGAAGTAAACTTTAGCATCTCTTAAAGGATATTCTTATTTCATTCTCATGACAAGCCAATGAAGTAAATAGTGAATAATATACTGTTGTCCTTATTATATAGAAAAGAAATTCAGGACTTTCAACAAGACATTACCTAGGAGTACTTTATTGTATCAGTAAGACAAACGAGTTCAAACCCAAATCTGACACCCAGTTGTATTTTTTCCACTCATACTTCTTAATAAATTATCCTTGATAACCAAGAACACCAGTTTAACTATCTGGGAAAAAGTGATTCACTGCTATGCATATTAAAAATGTCTAAACAAATAGCCTCTTGTTTATTGCCTTGGTTAAAAAAAAAAGTAAATGTGCTATTTGAAACACAAGTGATTTTATTTCAAAAGTAGTCATTATAGGGCTGAGGATTTAGCTCAGTGGTGCTGCCACCTGCCTCCCAAGCAAAAGGTTCTGAGTTCAATCCCTGGTACCAAAAAAAAAAGGTCATTATAAATTTATTGTGCTGTACTATAATAAGAATATTTCTTTTTCTTAACCATAGGACTTAAAATCATAACTGTGCCACTAATTTATGGAATTCTACGTCTGAAGGACTGTTTTGCTTTTATTTCTTCCCCCAATATTTTATTTTAAACATTTTCACCCATAGAGCAAGTTTGAGTTTCTTAGTAAACACCAACTGGATACTTCTTAACATTTTACTACACTAATTTCATGATATAGATCTTATCAATCTACCGTATTTATCACTGTCTTATGTTACATTTCAGAGTAAAATCAAACATCAGTATAGTTCTCAAATAATTAAGCATTAACTAGAGTTAATTATTCTTTGAGTTTTCTTTTTATTTAAAATACAGGTGTATTTCATGAATTGTCCATACATATACCCATTACCCAAACTATGAAGATGAACATTATTATCATAGAAAGTTCTCTTCTGTTCCCTCCCACAGCCAATTCTCCCCTGCCATTTCAGAGGAAAATCATTTGCCTGATTATTTTCCTGCCATAGATAATTAATATTTGTTGTAGAGCAGTGGTGTTGAACCCATGGCACATGTGGTGAGTGGGGCTGTTTGTATCACTGAAAGCTCTAAAAGGTTCACCATCCCTGCTCTAGAGCCTAATAAAACAGAATTATATAATGTGTTCTTTCTTGTAAGGCTTTCATGCAGCATGATCTTGTTTATATTAACCCATATGTGTATGAGTAGCTTTTTATTTGTGTATAGTATTCCTTGTATGAATATATCATTATCCTGTTGATGTAATAACCATTAGGTTATTTTAGGTTTGTAATTAAGCTGCATGAACATTGCTATACAAGTGTCTTTGTGAACATGTCTTCTTTTCTCTCTGGTTAACACCTAGAAATGAAATTTCTCAGGTATAGGGGAGGTGTATGTTTAGTTTTATATAAAACTACCAAAGGTTTTTTCCAAAGTGGTGTCCCATTTTACTTCCACTAATAATATGTGACTGCCTTGTTTATGTCCTCACCAGTATTTGGTATTTGCTTTGATTTTACTTTTAGCCATTCTGCTGAATGTATACTGCTGTTCATTTTCATTTTAATTTGCAATTCCAGAAATGAATAAAGCTATTGAGCACTTTTTTCTCATGCTCATTAAATATTCATGTATTTTTTTAAAGTGTCTCTAAAACTTTTGTCTATTTTTATTGGATTATTTATTACCAGATTGTAGAAATGTGTTAATATATCCTGGATACCAGTATTTTGTCAAATACATCTTGTGGGAATATTTTCTTCCAGTCTGTTGGGCACATGTTTTATGTCATTAATGGTATTTTTTAAGCAGCAGTTTTTAATTTTGATATTCTTAATTTCATGTTTTCTTTTATGTTTATTGCTTTGTGAGTTTAAAAACTTTCATGTATCCTCAAGTAACAAAGATATTCTGTTACATTATTTTGTAAAAGTTTTACGGTTTGTTTTTTTTTTTTGGTTTTTTTTGTTTTGGTTTTCTTTGTTTTTTTGGTACCGGGGATTAAACTTGTCTCCTTGCGCTTGCACAGCAGGCGGCGAAACCACTGAGCTAAAACCCTGGCCCAAGTTTTACGTTTTTATCTTTTGTATTTAGGTCTGTCTATATGGTAGGGATTAAAGTTCATTCTCTTTTTCCATATGTGTATTCAGTTATTGCAGCACCATTTTTTGACAGGCTTTGGTGTCTTTATTTGAATATGTCAAATAACTTTACAAATTGTAAGATCTAGCTTTAGGCTCTTTTTTATTTATCAGCTTTTGAAATTGTATTTTAATTTCTGTAGACTGTAATGAAAATCTCTTTCATTACTTATTCCCTCTATCTACACCCTCATCCCCACAACCCCAATCAGTTTACCTATGAGTTTTGTTGATCATTTCAGAGAACTTTTCGCTTTAACTTTGTCTGTTGTTTTCTATATTGTTGATTTCTGTTTTTTATTGTATTTATTTTGAATTTAATTTGTTCTTTTTCTAGTTTATTGATAAGCCCTTAAGTCATTTCATTTTAGACCTATCTTCTAGTCATTTAAAGCAATATATTTTCCTCTGAGTATTCCATTAGCTGCAATCTACAAATTTTGAGGTTTTGCTTTCATTATTACTTAGAAATGTTTTCTAATTTTTCTTACAATTTTTCCTTGATCCAAGGATTATTTAGAAATATTTTTCATTAATTTTCACATATTTCTGCTTCTATCAATATGTTATTGGTATTTTATTTTGTTCAGAGAACATATCTGAATTTCAGTCTTTTTAATGTATTGAAACTTATTTAATATCCCAGCATATGATCTATGTGGGTATTCTTTGTGGTCTTATAAATAATATCTGTTCCATAGTTGTTAAGTCAGGATATTTGACAGTATTTTCCGGTAATCCATATCCTTAGTAATTTTCTATCTGGTTCTGTCAGTTGCTGATTCTTATTTTTTGGTTGTGGGGCTTTTATTTTTTCTTATTTCATCTAGTTTTATGAATTGATACATGAGTGATATTAAAATATCTAATTATGATTGTGGATCTGTCAGTTTCTCCCTCTAATTCTTTGAGCATTTGCTTCTTAGGCTTTGAATCTTTTATTAGACATGTACACATTTATGACTTCTTTGTCTTTTTTGATGAATTGACCCTTGAAGCACATTTTTGTTGGGTATAGAATTATAGATTGATAATTTTTTCTCTTTTATTACTATCTCCTGACCTTCATAGTTTTGAGTGCTAAGTCAATACTGTTTCAAAGCCTTAATTTCTTGGATGTAGTGGTATCATTTTTCTTTGGCTGTTTTCAAGACTTCATCTTCATTTTTGTTTTTTAGCAGTTTATTTTTAGCAATTTGGCTACATGTACCTTAAGGATAATTTTTTTCTTCCTATTTATCTTGCTTGCAGTTTGAGATTCTTGAATATATAAATAATTTATGTTCTTACCCAATTTGGAGAATTTGGATATATTTTCTTCAGATATGTTTTCTGCCTCATTCTATTTTTTTTTAAGATTCCTCTTTGACTTTTTGATATGGCCTCATCATTTCCCAAGGCTTTTTACATTTTATCAGCATTTGTCTTTATTCTTTATACTGAATAATTTCAACTCCAAGTTCTCTTTTGCCTCATTCTGATGGTACTCATCCCAGGGAATTTTTACTTCAGACATTGTATTTTTTAATTGTATCATTTTCATTTCTTTTATTTCTGTGTCTGAGCTGATTTATCATTTGTGACAGACATATTTTCTTATTATCTCATTGAAAATAGCTATGATTGGGCGAGGGATTTAGCTCAGTGGCACCACACCTGCCTCGCAAGCACAAGGTCCTGATTTCAATTCCCAGTACCAAAAAAAGAGAAAGAAAATAGCTTGAATCACTATTTTAAAGTTATTGTCTCCTAATTCAAACATTTGGGTCATCTCAGATTCAGTCTGCAATGCTTGCCTTTCCTCTTCAGGACAAGTCAGTTGTTTTTATGGTGAGTAATTTTAGATTGTATGCTGGACATTGTGAATGTTATGTTGTGGTGACTCCAGGTTCGGTTATAATCCTTCAAAGACTGACAGTTTTGTTTTTAGCAAGCATTTAATTTGATTTGCCTTAAACTACAATCTTTTCTCTTAAGCAGAAGTTCAAATTTCATTTTACTGCTTGTGTCTATTAGTGGGCTATTTGTAGTCTTTCCCATGCTGCACTTTTGTTCTTCATGCCCAGAAGTCTGTATTTGCTACTGGAGATCATTAGACTCCCTCCATGGTACTGATTGTGATGCAGGGAGACTGAGAGGCTAAAACCCTTAGAACAGAATCACCCCATTCTCGTGCATTTTTCCAAGTGTCAGCTTCTATCTAGAGAAATCCTCCTTTTGTTCACTTTCCAAGGGCTTCAGATGGTTTTTGTTTAGGTTTTTTGTTTTTGTTTCATTTGTATTTTCCTAGAGTTTGTAATTATTATCCATAGGAGAATCAAACTGGTATAAGCTTACTTGTCCATGCAAGAAATGAATTCTTTAATTTTTAACATAAGTAGTTTATTAACCCTGAATCTTACAAAAAGTCTTAATATTTACAAAAAATTTCAAGTTTTAATTTTTATGCTGAACTTTACTTTTAACAAAGTTTGTCTTATTTTTTTACTCTAGACTTCTAATTCTTTAATAGATAATGTTCCTGAGAAAGACCTCAGACCAAAAAGAAACACAGATATAACTTCTGAAAGCGACTATGGAAACAGAAAAGAATGCAACAGAAAAGTTCCTAGAAGATCAAAAATTCCATATTATGCCAGAACTATTCAAAGTATTAAGCACCACAATAAAAACAGCAGTGCTTTTGGAAGGTACTTGTTTTGGTTTTAGAATTCAAATAAACAGCTAGGTTCAATCCAGGTTCAAACAGAATAAACTCAAACAAAATAAACAGCCAGGTTTAATCACACACACCTATAATCCTATCAGCTCCAGAGACTGAAGCAGGAGATCTAAAGTTTGAGTCTGGCCTGGGCAACTTAGTGAGACCCTGTCAGAGAATTGCAAAAAAGGGCTGGGGATATAGCTCACTGTAAAGGCCTTGGATTCAATTCATAGTACAGAAAAGAAAGGAGAGGAGAAAGAAGGGAGTTCCAAGTAAAGGAATGCACAGGAGTTTATTTGGATTCTTCTTTAAACTGTCTCATTGTGATAAACGTACCATTTTACTAACATCAGAGATACTCCTTTTTGGGTTTGTCAGCTCTGATTTTATTCTGCATCCATGGTTTCAGCCGGTTGCTAATCAAAAGTATTTGAAAAGAAAGTTATATTGTTACATAAGGCCTACAATGGTTGCTCTATACTGAACATGTACAGACTTTTCTATCTTGTCATTGGTCTCTGAATAATAACATGTTATAACTATTTACATAGCATTTATGTTGTACTGAGTATTGTAAGTTATTTACAAATTATTTAAAGTATACTTAAGGAAGTGTTTAGGTTATAGATGACTATTATACCATGTTGTATGAGGGTCTTGAGCATCCGTGGAGTTTATATCTGAGGTATCCTGAAACCAATTTCTGCAGAAGCTAAGGGATGACTGTGCACTTACAAAGGATCACTTTCTCTGTCACTACCAAAAATGAGAAATTAATGTATAAAATGCATTCTTTTACTGTGAGAAATAAGATTGATACACTTAAGTTTACATGACTAGGCTTTTCTCTCTCTTTCGGCTGATTTAGATGGGAAACCAAGCCCTTGTTAGACTGCACTTACTAAGCTTAGAACAAAAACTGAATAAGATGATTGTGTTTAATGACATCAGGGTAAGGGAGACTGATGTCTGTACTTTCACAATTGAGATCATCATGATAGTTTTTCAGAAATTATTGTACTCTGGGATGGGTACAATCAACTTTTTACCTGTGTAATTCTCCTTCTTGAAAGTGTATTGTTATTTTATTATTATTATTATTATTTTTTGTGTGTATTGTTATTTTAACTTTTCCATAGCTATCCAATCATATTGTTATTTACACAATCATTCAGTTCAATTATAGTGAGGATATATCCTGAAATTTCTTCAGTCCCTGGCTAGTGATGTAATCTATTTTCTCTGTTACGTGTTAATTTTAAACTTTAAGCTTCCAAAGGGCGATTACTGTATTTACCATTTTTGCAATTCTTGTGTGTCATCTTACCATATTCCCAAGTACCAACAATATTTTTTTGAAATTCTGATATATCCAAGAAGTCTATACCATCTGAATGTATTCAGCATTTCCACTTATAGATTCATTTTAAAAATGTGAGGCACTAGTTATCAATCAACATAGCACATCCATTATAAAATTAATGACTTTTTTTTTTGAGACAGGATCTCACTACGTAGTTCAGGTTGGCCATGAACTCACTGTGTAGCCCAGGCTGGCCTCAAACTCATGGCAATCCTCCTGCCCTCAGCCTCCCATGTGCTTGGGATGACAAGCATAAGCCACCACACCTGGCAAAAGAATTCATGACATTTTTTTCAAGTTAATATTCTATTTAATATCCTTTTTCTAAAAAGCCATTTACAAAATGAGTAAAAATTTTACTACTAGAGAACAGTATAAACAGTGTACTTTTCTTTGGGTTATTTTTTGTGTTTTATTCTTTGCAGTTGTAACCGTAAAATGAAACAACCTTACTTTAAGGACTTATACATAAGCTCATCCTTAGCAAACTGTAATGTATTACAAGAATCAGAAGACCAAAAGACTGAATTAATTAAAGTAGACAAAAGTGGCTCAGAAGACAACACTTACAGGGTATGATTTTAAGAGATTTTTAAAAAATTAGTGTGAATAATCTTAGTTTTTAAGTTCAGAGTCTCAAAATTTAGGCATGCTTTTATGAGCAAAAAATATCGTGAGTAATTTAAATGGATTGATGAAAATAGGTTATTTTTCTCTTCTTGATTTCCAGGTTTTGTATTATACAACTTTTTTGTAATTTTTAAAGGAATAGAAATGACACATTTAAGATCAAGAAGTCATTTGCTACACATTTATGGAGGGAGAAACAGCGCTTGTTTCCAATTCATGCTGGGTGTGGTAGCATGGGCCTATAATTCCAGCACTCAGGAAGCTGAGGAAACAGGATCGCCATGGGCTCAAGGCCAGCATGGGCTACATAGTGAGTTCAAGGCCAGCCTGAGCTACATAGCAATACCTTGTCTCAAAAAACCAAAATAATAAATAAAGTTTCCAATTCTTATTTCTTAAAGTAATGGTTCCTAGCTTTTTTGGCTGTCAGGAAATCTACAGGTTTTCTCAAAAAAATCTACTTTTAGGCATACTGAAAAGAATTGTATATAATTTCAAAGTTTTACTGGACTGACCTGAAACCCAATTTTGGACAAAAATTAAGAGGTGTTCAGAAATTTTTAAATTACTCAATATTTGCTTGAACAATTCTCATGTTGTTGAGAATTTTTAGTACATGTTGTATTAACTTGCTCTTTACTTGTTGGAGTACTGGTTGTTCTATTGATTGTACTGTGCACTTTTCTTTCCAGTAACAGTTGCCTTGCACCTTTGGTACTACTGGTTTTCTTACTATTTTCCTCTTATTCTCAACTATAGGGACTAAGTATTGAGAAAAATAACTACTATCATTATGACAATAATAATAGAAGTTAGCATTTCTTGTATGGATATTATGTGCCAGACACTGTTCTCCACTATTCTATACTTTTTACTTCTATTAATTTTTTAAATTCTCACCAGAGCTCTTTGAAACAAATATTATTATTTCCATATACAACTAAAAACGTGGAGATAATAAGTTAGGTAACTTTTCCAAGTTCACTTAATATTTTTTTTCAGTCTCTAGTTGAACAGCTGGACCAAGAGAGAGAAATGAGGTGGAAAGCTGAAGAAGCTGAAAAGAACCTTATGGATTACATTGATGAGCTGCGTAAACAAGCAAGTGAAAAAAAGGATGTTCATAGCCTGGCTCTTCTTACCACAGATAGGTAGGTAAGGTGAAAGCATACACAATAAACTTAAATTTATCTCATAGTAGCTATAGTGTGATAAAAATATGATGTTTATTTGATTGGGAGATTACAGTGCTTTGTTAACTTGTTACAAGAGAAATAGGTACATTTATTTTATCCCTTAAGCTGAGAAGTATCAGATAGTAAGTATTACAAGTAGAGAACAATGAGACTAAACAGGGGTTGTCTAACTTTCCATAATGTGCAACTTCTGGCAATACTTTTTAGGCTTTGTAGATCCTTTTGATCTCTTGTCACATACTCATCTTTTGCAATGGCCTTTGATACCAGATTGCTCAGGTTTCTTAATTCTGTTCTTGTTTTTCCTTCATTCTATCTCCTATATCTTTTTTTTTATTCCATTCTTTAAGTCCTTATTCTATTCTGTAAATTACTATAATTTTTTTGTTTCTAAAATTATTTCTGAAGTTATGCCATTTTCAAATTATTATAGGATTTTCCCATGGAGTTCTTGTTGGTTTTTGTTTCTTATCCTTGAAGGAACACTAGATATCTAGATTTGGTACTTTGCACAGATAAGGACTGGAAGTTGCTGGTGGTTCCTTTTCTTGTCTATACAGTGGATAATTCCCATTGTAAGATCTCATTTGAATAGAAAGTTGATATATACAGCTCTCAGCCTAACTCCATTTATTTTATGCATTTACTAGTAAAGTTTGGTACTGATGCGGTATTTTCTGCCCCTTACCCATTTCTCATATCTGTTATACCCATGTTATATAAGGAAAATTACAATACCTAACATGTACCCTATGAGATCCTCTGTAATTATGCAAGTTGTGATACATAATGCTATCACTAGTCCTGCCTCCATCACCCACCTTCCTTCCTATATTAATCAGATTTCCTGTTGCTAGGACAGAATACATAGCATCACAATTTAAAGAAGAGGTTTATTTTGGCTCATGGTATCAGAGAGTTCAGTCCATGATCCGCAGGTTCCAAGTAGAAATGGCATGGTGCAAGGGCCTAGCAGAGGAAAGCTACCAAACCCATGGCAATCAGGAAGCAGAAAAAGAAAGAAGGGCCATAGATGTACCATCCAAAAGCATATCTCCAGTGATCCACCTGCTCCAACCAGCCCCTACCTCCTAACAACACATCAGTTGTGGACTCAAGGATTAATCCACTGATGAATTTAATGCCCTGTAATCCAACCATCTCCTGAAAGCTCCACTCTGAAAACATGAGACTTTTAGGGGACATTAAAGATCTAAATCATAATACTACTTTATTTGTATTTGGGGAATTGCTATCTGAATTAATGAAAGAAAATAATGGACAGGGATGAAAACAGGATGGATAAATTGGTGGTGCTCTGATTGCCTCAGAAAAACAGCACTTGCTTGCAGTAGGTGCACAACCAGTATGTTATAACTAATTTATGGAGGCCTGTGACAGAGACATGGAAAGATAATGGCAGAAAGAGGGAAGATTTGTCTTTTTTTCAGAATGAAGCAAAGTTTGTTTCAGAGTTATTTTTGTTTAAGTTTAGTTGTGTGTGCTTTCTAATTGAAATTCCTCCCAGATTTTGGCCTTATGTTATCTTTTTTTTTAGCTATGTAGGAATGAATTTTTCCTTTATTCCACTTTGTAGGTATTATTTAATGGAATATTAGAAGAAGCTGTGTCTGAGGCTCCTCATCAGATTCGGTTTTATTTTAAAGGATTATGTCATACTTTATTTTCTTTATAAATACCTGTCTGTCTTACCCATATTTCCTTGAAAATATTTATTGTTCTCTTAAAAAATCAACCTTAATCTTTTCTGACTATTTTTATTTAAACTCATATTTGTTTGTGATGGTACCTTCATCAATCTTACTATTCCCATATATGGCTTGGTAGGGACTGCATCATTTGTACCTAATATAGGATCTAGCATTTAAGTGCCATACTATATGTTGGCTTAAATGAATTTTATCTAATACGGTATCCATTGTCCAGATCTCTCTGATGAACAGATTTGTTCATAAGTGACTCGAATCTTCACTTTGTTGTAAGCATTAACACCAAGTACAGTTTTTATCATTTTTATATGTGTGATGTATTTAACGCCATATATAATTTCTGCTTTAGACTACAGGAGGTTATTTTTAAGGAGAGAAATTCTAAGGCACAACTTGAAGTTATGGTTCACAAACTTCAAACTGAAATTAAAAAACTAACTATTGAATTAATGAAAGCAAGAGATCAACAGGAGGGTCATATTAGACACTTAAGAACCCTGGAAAAAGCATTAGAAAAAATGGAGAGACAAAAAGGGCCGCAGCAAGCAGCACAGGTATTTTTCTCTTTTAATGTATCTCTGATGTGGGTTAACACAAATTCATAGCTTCTATCCTGAAACAAATTAATATTGTATAGTAAGCCTGAAAGGTATTAGACTATTGGCAAAAAAATTAAATTATGTAACAGTTGTGTAACCTGTTGAATTATGTCTAAATTAAGGCTACCAGTGCTTACACAAAGCAATTCTAAGAGTTGGTGGAAATATTGCAGATAATTAAGCTTATATTTTGAGAGCTAGTTTTTTGAAAGTACTTGGAATGCTTGAAATAACTTTCTTTTTCATGCTGAGTGGAAATTCCCATCAAAATTGGTGATGCACCTGAGCAGTAACTAATCCCAATACATGCAGTATTTCAATGGCTACATTTTTTTGTAACCATAGCATTGTTGATTTAATTTTGAAAATCAACATAATCACTAGGCCCTGTAATTTATAAAGCACAATTTTTATGATAACTGACATTAAAATAGAATCTGGGAAATTATTATCTAAGTACTATAACTATGTATACTTTACCCAGATGAGACTTCTCCAAGAGGTGGAACTCAAAGCTGCAGCTGCTGAAAGAGAAATAAACTTACTTCGAACTTCTCTTCACCAAGAAAAGCAGCAAGTACAACAACTTCATGAATTGCTGGCATTGAAAGAACAGGAGCGCAGGTAAATAAAAAATATATTAGAAAAAACACTGACATTTAAAAATAGAGGTACAGGAGGCTTCCAGGTAGGCGTGCAGCAGCTCCCAGCCCAGAGAAGACTTCCGGGTTGGTGTGCCTTGGCTCCCAGCCCAGAGGAGACTTCCGGGTTGGCATGCCACAGCTCCCAGCCCAGAGGAGGCTTCTGGGTCAGCGCGCCACGGTTCCCAGCATAGAGGAGGCTTCCAGGTAGGCATGCTGCAGTTCCCTGCCCAGAGGAGACTTCCAGGTTGGCATGCCAAGGCTCCCAGCAGAGAGGCCTCTAGGTCACCGTGCCACAGCTCCCAGGCAAGAGGAGGCTTCTAGGTAGGCCTGCCAAGGCTTCCAGCATAGAGGAGGCTTCTGGGTAAGCGTGCCACAACTCCCAGCCCATAGGAGACTTCCAGGTTGGCACGCCATGGCTCCCAGGCAGGAGGAGGCTTCCAGGTAAATGTGCCGTGGTTCCCAGCACAGAGGAGGCCTCCGGATTGCCGTGTCACGGCTCACAGCCCAGAGGAGACTTCCGGGTCGGCACGCCACAGCTCCCAGCATAGAGGAGGCTTCAGGGTAGGTGTGCCGCAGCTCTGAGCACAGAGGAGGTGAGCCGCATGGGCACCAGGAACACCCCCGCCCCCACGTCAAAATGAGAAGACAGGTAAACAAGCCTCAGAACCAGACTTCCAGATGACCTACAGCAAACCCACAGGGAAATGAGATGGAACAGTCTGATAGTCAACCACCTGGACTCCCTGGACTAGCAACGAAAGAGGATCTGGAAAAAATGAAATCAGAAATAATTTCTCACACCACAGCAAAGATTGTGCCCATAGTACAAGACATGATAATCTAGAGAGGATACAGATAAAAAGATAGAGGAGCTGAGGAACATGATGGAAACCTAACATAGGAAACAAATGGAATCCATAAAACAGATGCAAACAGATTTCCAGGAGATTACAAATTCCATTGAAAGTCTATGCACCAGAATGAGCCAATGTGAAGACTGAATTTCAGATACAGAAGATAAGATTTCAGTTACTGACCAGGAAAAGAAAAAATTCTTTAAAATTCTAAGGGACCATGAGACATCAATCCAGCAGCTGCTAGATGATGCAAAGAAAAATAACAAGACTGATTGGAGTCAATGAAAAAACAGGAGAGAGTGCAGATGACATAAAAAACTATTTACAGAAGTGATGGCAGAAAACTTCCCAAGCAGGGGAAAGAATTTGACATACAGATAAAGGAGGCATATAGGACTCCAATTAGCCTTGATCAAAAAAAATCTACACATAGGCATATAATTGTTAAGATTCCAGAAACCCAACAGAAGAACAAAATTCT
>NW_004624744.1:6505988-6522937 GCF_000247695.1 Heterocephalus glaber | reverse complement strand
TACAGGGCCGGGGATTTAGCCCAGTGGTTCCGTCGCCTGCCTCGCAAGCGCAAGGACCCGAGTTCGATCCCTGGTACCAAATAAATAAATAAATAAATAATAGCTACTTTGCTGGGCATGATGGCACACATCTTTAATCCCAGCACTTGGGAGGCTGAGGCAGAAGGATTGCTGTGAGTTTGAGGCTAGGCTGGGCAACATAGTAAATTCAAGTCCAGCTTGAAATGCATAGTAAGACTCTGTCTCAAAAAAATAAACTAAATAATAATTGTAAGTACTTTTCTTCCTGTTGGTAAAAACTAAAAACTAAGATTATAAATGGTGAAGTAAAGAGAGTATTAGACCTGAGAATCTGAATTCTCTCCCATTAGTGTGAGCAGGGTCTGGCAAAACTAAAGATCACAGGCCCAATAACCTACCGCCCTTTTTTTTAAATGAGGTGTTATTGGAAAGGAGCCAGGCCCATTTGTTTACATATTATCTGTGACTGCTTTTGTATTAGAAGACCAAAGTTGAGTATTTCCAATAAAGATCGTATGGCCTGGCTTGGAAAACCCCAGTTTACATAATTTGTCAATCCCTGTGGCAGAAGAACAGTCTTGCTCCTAAGTCCAGTCTCACCAGGTATACTCTAGATCCATTTTCTCTTCCCTGCTTAAGGATATGGCTTCAGCAAATCTTCTCTTTCACACTCTTATATCTGCAATTTTTCCCTCCCTGTAGCATACATCCGACACTGTGGTTTCTCTCATCTTAAAACTCTGATATCATTTGGCTACCACCTTGTTTCTCCTGTCATTTACATCAGAACTTCTCAAAATTGTATATCTGCCATTACTGATTTCTCTACTTCTCTGCTCTCTAACCTGCTCTGATTGAGCTTTTATTTGTACTGCTCTACTATCATTGCTGTAGTCAAAGCTGCCAGCAACATCCACACTGGAAATCATCAATTTAGTCCTCATCTTATTTGACCTCAGAGCAGTATTTGATCTCTGTTGATCTCTCTCCCCCATTAGATTTTTTCTTCACTTGGTTACCAGCATACTTTTACCTCTTGGTTTTCTTTCTGTTATTTCATTTATTTTCAGACTCTCTTACTGCTGTCTTGTTTTTGTGAAAGTTTTATTTCTGAATGTTCAAGTTTCAATTATTAAACCTTTTTTCTTTTCTAGACACAGTCAATCTTTTGGTAAATTCTTTTGCCATCGTTTTTTTATCTCCAGCCTAGACCTTTTTCCTGAATTCTAAACTTATATGTGTAAGCACCTACTTGCCATCTTTACCTCTTAACTACTGGCTTTCCCCCAAACTTTCTACTTTGTCTTCCCATCTCAGTTAATGATACCTCCAGCCTTCTACAGGTTTAGGCTCCATTAGAATCATTATGGACTCCCGTTTTTTCTGACACTCCATATCCAGGGCCTCAAGATATTGTAAAACCATTATTGAAAAAATATATGGTCATTTCTTACCATCTCTTTTACTGCCACTCTGGTATATGTCATGATGTCTTTCAGTTATATTATTTTTAAAACTTTTAATTGATCTTCTTTCTTCCACCATGCCCCTCATTCCTGTTTATACTGATTATAGCATCTGTAATGTTCTTTTAAAATACAGATTAGATAATACAACTCCCCTCCTCAAAGAACTCTATTGTCCCTTCATTTTAATCAGTTTAACCCTCAAAGTTATTCAGTGTTAAAACCCTCTATAATCTAGTCCTCAAATTTTCATCTCCTATCATCTTTCCCTCCATCCATGAAACTCCAATGAAACTAGCCATTGTGCTTTTCATCCAACATACCATACACCTTGTCTAGAACACTTACCCTGCATATATGCATAGCTTCCTCTCTTACCTCCTTCAAGTCATTGCTCCAGTGTTACTTTCTCAGTAATTATATTATTTGAAATTGAATCTTCCTCTTTCAATACTTCATCCTTCTAACCTTTTTTTTCAAGCACATAATATCTAACAATAAGTATAATAAGGTATATATCATGGTACCCACTAGAATGTAACCTTTATAAAGGCAGAGATTTTAGTGTTTGTTATTCATTGATATATTCCATTACCTAGAGCAATGGCTGTATACAACAGGCCCTCAGTAAATAATTGTCAAATCAATGAATTCTGTCTGTAAATCCATTAATTCCCTGGATAACTCGATAAACGGATAATCTCCCTGGGCCTCTGTTTCTTCATTTGGAAATTAGTAGATTGAAACAAATTATCTACATTTTATTTTTTGCTAAAACTGATTCTAAAAATGAAAGATGTATACTATTTCCAGAAGCAAATATTTCTAGTTATTTAGAGAATTGCCATTTATAATACAATTTTGAAATATAGGTTAAAGAAGGTTTTGAAAATGTTGCAACTGAGTTAGCCAAGAGCAAACATGCTCTTATTTGGGCTCAAAGAAAAGAAAATGAATCTTCTTCTTTAATTAAAGATCTAACCTGTATGGTAAAGGAACAAAAAGCAAAACTAGCAGAAGTTTCCAAAGTGAAACAGGAAACAGCAGCAAATTTACAGGTAAGACTGTCTAACACTGTTCCTTTTAATGTTTTTCATCATTTTTTCAAGTTTATTGATTTTAAGAGTGCACAAAATGAACTTTTGAATGATACTAATTATACACTGTGTTTGAGAAAATTACAACAGACAAAACATGATTTCACAGATTTAAATTAAAATAGTTTTTAAGGAAAATAAGTGAATTAATTTTAAAAAACATGCTAAATAGGTGCTGCTTGTATAGTGATACAATAAAAATTGAGAAAGTGGTACTCAAAGAGTTGAAATTTGAGAAACATGATTTGTATTGTTGATACTAAGTTGTGGTGGTGGTGGTTGTTAGACATACTTAGCTATAATGTCTTTATTGCTGTTGTCTCAGCTTTAGACATTTGTGCTGTTTTGTACAAGGTAACTCCCAGGAAGTAACTTTTAAACTATTGATATAAATATTTCTTGAAACATTTTCAATATTATAGGTATAGTTCATCTTTTATAAACTTCGAATAAAATAAGTGTTCAAAGGTGTGTCACCTAAAATTTGACTTTTTAGTTCATATACCTATATTTATCATTAGTGAATTAAACTAAAAATTCTGATATAAAATTTAGCACATTTATTTTTATTTAAATAACAATTTTTCTCATAAAATGCAAAAATAGAAAATAAAGAATCACTTAATATAATAACTATTTTGCTTTTTTAATTTTGGGGGCTATACAGAATCAAATCAACACTCTTGAAATTTTGATTGAAGATGACAAGGAGAAGAGTATTCAAATAGAACTTCTCAAGCATGAAAAAGACGAGCTTATTTCTGAGCTAGCAGCCAAGGAATCACTCATTTATGGCTTAAGGACAGAAAGAAAAGTGTGGGGACATGAGCTGGCACAACAGGGTAAAACTCTCAAATTTTCAATGGAAATAGCCATTCTTAGAAGCAAAACAATCTGGGTATTGGTGTGAAAAGGACTACCTATAGATGCCAAGAAAAAAGATAACTCTCTGTCTAGAAGAATAAATAGGCATTTGCCAGCCAAACATGAAAGAATGGCACTTAGGAAAAGGGAAATAATTTTACTACACCAATTAAGAAGTTAGAGCTCTGAGGGCTAAGAATGTAGTTCACTGACAAGAGTGCTTGCTTAGGGTGCACAAACCCCTGAGTTCAGTAACTGCAAACAAAAAAGTTATAGCTCATATATTTTAAAATTTTTATATAAATTTATACAGAAATATACTCATTTATCATTTCTTTGTGGTAAACATTCAAAATTCTTTAGCTCTGATATATTTTATTGTTTTCTTGCTAATATAATTTGGCCACTTGTTTATAATTACTGTTGTGCATACAGAAATGTAAAATAGTACATGAGTGAAAACCACTTTAGGCTTAGGGAAGCCCTTGGTCTCATTCTTTTTCCAGTCACTATAAAGCAATAGATAACACACTTCTTTGTGACATTTATGGATACCTTAAAAATTATGAATACCTAGATGTTGTTTTTAACAGGGCATTTCTCATTTACCTATTCTCTGTAGGAATTCTCTTTTTTAAAATTTTTTAAAAATTCTTCTGTTGGAATTCTAAATATGATTTTGTTTGATTGCCATGACATGAATTAAATATCACATGTCTGAGTTACTTGTTCTTGATTTTATTTGTGATTTTAGGTATTTAGAAAGCCTGGTGTGTTTTTTTGTTTGTTTTGTCTCCTGTCTCTTCTTCATAGAAGTACATTATATGCCTTGTTTTTTTGTTTTTTGTTCATTAGATTAGATTTTCATACAATACAAAACTTTCAAGGTATATTAAAGTTTCTAACTGATGATGTTTGTTTCTTAGGATCATGTCTGGCTCAAAATCGTGGAAAATTAGAAGCCCAAATTGAAAGTTTATGTAGAGAGAATGAATCTCTGAGAAAAGCAAATGAAAGTGAGAGTGATGCATTAAGAATAAAGTGCAAAATTGTAGAAGACCAAACTGAAACCATTAGAAAATTAAAAGATGTAAGTTTGACATTTTCTTTTGGGAAAAGAACAGTGTCATGTTTGAAAATCTGAGAAGGTTAAAGTATCCAAAAAAATAACTTATCCCAACTGCTGTAGAATTTAATATAGAAAGTCATGTATTTCCTTTTATAATATTTGCCCCTGTACTCTTAAAATGTTACCAGATATTTATGAACTTAAATTTTAGTTCAAAGTTTTATGTAAAATTTTATTGTAGCTTTTGAAATAACTAGAACTATTCAGTGTCAATAAGAAAAAATAACATTTTATGTTTAAAACATCCTTTTAAATGTTAATTTATTTAACCATATCTAATTAATCAAAATGAGAATTTTTGTTATTTAAGATTAACAAAAATGAATTTTTTCTTAGTGTCTACAAGAAAAAGATAAACAAATCAAAATGTTACAAGAAAAGATCACTGAAATAGAAAAATGTGCTCAACAACAACTCGATGAAAAATCTGTACAGCTAGATAATATAATAGAAAAACTAGAAAGGCACAATGAAAGAAAGGAAAACATGAAAGAACAATTGAAAGCAAAGGAAGTAGAACTTGAAGAAATAAGAAAAGCTTACAGGTATTTTATATTTTCCATAAAGAAGAAAAATGTGGCTTAATAATTTCATACAACTAATTTACTTTTTAAATTACTTCTCACATATTAGTACACTTAATCAGAAATGGCATGATAAAGGAGAACTTCTAAGTCATCTCGAAACACAAGTAAGAGAAGTGAAAGAAAAATTTGAAAACAAGGAAAGAAAACTTAAAGCAGAAAGGGACAAAAGTATTGAACTACAGAAGTAAGTAGTCCTAAAGGATGTGAGATCTCTTTAAACATAAATGTTGAATTGGGGTGGGTGAAAAAAGAAAGAGGTATCAAAAATATATGAGACTGGGCTGGGGATGTAGCTCAGTGGCACCGCGCCTACCTGGCAAGCACAAGGTCCAGAGTTCAATTCCTGATACCGGAAAAAATACATGGGACAAGCCAGGCATGGTGGCACATGCCTATAATCCCAGTACTTGGCTGGCTGTGGCAAGAGGATCACCGTGAGTTCAAGACCAGCTTGAACTACATAGAGAGACCCTTTCTCAAAAATCAAAACACAAAACAAAAAAAAATGTATGGGACATACTTTCTCATATACTTGCCCAAGAACTTTATTTCCTATTTGCATTCCATCTGTAAAATGAAGATAGTAATAGTTCCCACTTTAAATGTTGGATATAAAATTGACATTTATGTTAATAGTATACATTTATAAATATATATGGTTTATATGAATTAATTTGTACAGCAGTGCTTCACACATAGTACTTGCTTTTTGCTTTTCTTATATGATTATTGTTTTAAAACTGTTTGAATGAAAGTAGCTAATGATGTATTTGGTGAGTTCCTGAAGGGGCTGGAGCAAATTCACATAGTAGTGGGCCTACACAAGCTGAAAATGGGAACTGATTTTTAAAGAGATGCTGCCATTCTCGTGTACATTCTATAAGTACATAAGAGGAAATAAGCTTTTACTTTGTTGTGTGAGTAAATAGATCTGTTAAAATAATTTATAAAATTATAAAAAGTTTCTTGAAAATAGATAATATAGTTTAATGATCAGTTCTCCTGTCAAGATACAGAATGGTAATCCAGGTGTGGTGGCACATACCCGTCATCCCACCACTCAGGAGGCTGAGACAGGACAATCACCACAAATTTGAGGCCAGCCTGGACCACATAGAGAGACCCTGTCTCAAAAAGATATAGTAGTATCAATAACATGACAGGGATATCCCCTCCTCTATCCCCCATAAAACTCCTCATACACCCATCCTCCACATGTGATATTTTGTTTTTTGTTTTGTTCATTTTTTTGTTTTGTTTTGCTTTTTTAAAGGGATGCAGTTGAAAAGCTTCATAGTATGGATGATGCCTTTAAAAAACAAGTAGATGCAATTATTGAAGCTCATCGAGCTGAAATAGTACAGTTGACAAGTGAAAAACAGAAATGCATTGATTCTGCAAATTTAAAGGTATTGTAAATAAAATTTATCCCAATAATCAGTATTAATTGGTTATAACTAAGTAAATTAAGTCTTTGGAAATTACGAAGAAGAAGGCTAGCGTGATTTTACAACCTAATAGATGAGGGATGTTGCAAAACTATCCTGAAACAAGGCTTGGTAATACTTAGATTAGTGTGGAACATAATTATTTTTTTTTTGGTACCCGGGATCGAACTTGGGTCCTTGTACTTGCGCAGCAGGCGGCGAAACTGAACATAATTCTAATGAAGCTAGAATTATAACTTTGATCCTCATGTGCACATTCTCCATGATCCCTGGAAAAGTATTTTCCTATCTCTAACCAATCTCTTATGGACATTCCTTTGGTTAGACATAAGTGAGGTAAGAATGTGAATGTATTAAACATAATCCAAAAAACATAATCCACCACTATCTTAAAAAACTTCTCAAAGAGTTCTTTATTAGGGTTCAAGACCACCAGCTCTGTCATCTTGGTAATGTTGACAAATGAGTTTTGGGTAATATAAGATCAAAGGCAAATATATGAATCACCTATGAAGCTTTTTTTTAATAATACACATTCATGAGCTTCCCCTAGAGACTTGCATACCTGGATCAGGTCCAAGTATTTTTAAAACTCCACAGTTGATTCTGGTGTGACCCATCTGTTGAGATCCACTAGATTTGGGCATAGTTGTGAATCTCCATTTTTCCTTGATTTTGAAGTGGCACTAAGAAACTAAGGTATCTAAGCCAGAGATTCATAAATGAGCAACTGGAAAAAAATAAGCAGCAGAAAGGCAAAGTAATGCTACATGTAGAATGTAAAGTTCTGTGTTCAAGTGAAATTACCTTCAGGACTCTATGCAAAGAGAAAGAGTGAGTAACATCTGTAGAAGTAGTCACAATGAATAAAGAAGTATAACTTCCTCCGGAATTATTTTTAGTTTAAGTCAATAGATATTTCAGGTATTTAATTTATCATCTTCCAAGTGTTTAACAGGAGTACATCAGATAATACAAAATAAAGTGTAAAATGAGGCCCATAGAAAAAAAGGAAACACTGGGTTCAATGTTACCCCCCTGCCAACATGAAATAATATTAAAGGGAAGGGTTTGTTAAAGAGTTAAAGAAGTAAAACCAGAGTTTAAATGTGATAATCAGGTTTTTAAGGAGGAATTATAGAGCGTCACACAAAGGTGACAGTTTAAAAGTAGAAATAATAATTTTCTAAGCAAAAAGATCTTCAGAAACTTGTGTTAAGGATTAGGAAGAATAAAGTAGATACAAGAGGATGGTCATATTGATGGTGTTGAGATACTTATAAGCAAGAGATTTTCAAGTCAAAATTAACAGTACCAAATACAGAGATCTTAAGGGAACATATATCATAAAGTGATCTCTCAAAAAGATGGCAATATGTAATCACCAACAACACTTTTAGAAATGCACAGAGCTGGGCATGATAATGTACACCTGTAATCCCATCTTCTCCAGAGGCTGAGGCAGGAAGATTGATTGCAAGTTTGAGGCCAGCCTGGGCAACTTAGCGGCACTCTTTCTGAAAAGATATATAGCTGATGGGGCCGGGGATTTAGCTCAGTGGTTCCGCCGCCTGCCTCACAAGCACAAGGACATGAGTTCAATCCCCGGTACCGAAAAAAAAAAAAAGATATAGCTCAGTTCTCCTTGGGTTCAATTCTCAGTGGAATAAAGGAGGGAAGGACTGTAGTACAGACTACATCAAAGAGAGAGAAAACAATGTAAAAATTGGAAAATCTGTAAAGATATTGATGTGTAAGATAAATTTACAACTCAGTGTTTCGACACAGCAAAGGACAATAGAAAGATTAAGTCAGAAAAATGGGTTTCTTTCTTCACCCTGGTACCTAGAAATTGCACAACCTTAAGCAGATTTTCTAAGCTTTAAAACAGAGTTAAAATATATTATCCTTGGGCTGGGAATGTAGCTCAGTGGCACCACACCTGCCTGGCAAGTGTAAAGTCCTGAGTTCAATCCCTGGTACCAAAAAATATATCCCTTTTCATAAGAATTTTATCACAAAAGAATTTTCACAAAAATATCCTTTTTCACAAAAATTCTCTGAGAACTAAATAGATAATATATGTGAAAATACTTTGTATACTGTATAAGTGTTGTTTTTTCTCTATTAGCATTTGATCAAATTATATTGTACTCACCTTACTGCATTAAATGACTTAGAAATCACAAAATGCCTAAGAACAAATTGACTTTTTTCTTTCAGAATGTATTAAAAAATACATTTTACTAGTAAACTAAAATTAATGTTTACATATTGATTCAGGTTCATCGAATTGAAGAAGAAATGCGTGAACTTTTGGAAGAAACATGCAAGAACAAAAAAGCAATGGAAGCAAAAATTAACCAAGTTGCTTGTGCTCTAAATGAGATTCAGCGAGAAATGTAATAGTTCTGAGAACAAATTTAATTGAAATAGACCAGCAGACCTCTTGTAAAAATGATTAAATATTGTAATAGTAGTAACTGATATGACTTTGAAATGTCTCTTTCTATACATTTCATATTGAATATATTTTAAAAGATTTTTGATCAAATATTGTATATGTAGGTTTTTATAATAAATTGATAATTATGTATATTAGGAAAAAAACCTATCATAATACCTAGACTTAGAACATTTTCTTGTTTTTGTGCTATACATTGTTTGGTAATTACACATTTGCCTACTGATTTGTAAACAAAGATTAGTATTTTGCCTATAACGGCAAGTGTTTTAATCATCATTGTTAACCTTATTGTGTTGATGAAGAACTAATTATATTTATTGGTTGTCCTTTAGCCGATGTAGGTCTCCAGTCTTTCAAAGTGCTTGTAAGATGTAGACAAAAAATATTTCAAATCTGTGTGATAAAGGATGTGGCATTCTTAAGAAAGCACATGTAGCCATCTCTACATCACTCATAATTATCCCTTTTTTATAATGCATGACATTTCACTAAAGGTTATATTTAAGGTCTTATAAATAATTGTCTATTCCAGAAAAGAAGCACTACTATTTCATTCTCCCTTTTAAATCATAATATATGAAGAAAATTCTGATTTTCCAATGGAAACACTCATTTCATATCAGATCATCTATGACCACTTCACCTCTTAATGCTATGTATGTAGAAAGGAAACCTAAGATACTATCCCTCCCTACTGTTTCTGAGAGGAAAAAAATGTGATAACTCTTTTCCCTCACCCAGTAGGGAGGATCAAACCCAGGGCCTCATGCATGCTGAGCAAGTGCTCTACCACTGGGTTACACACATGCCAGCCCTAATACTACATTTTTTTAAACTAATATCAATAAAAAACTGTTATTAAAGTAAATGAAATAAAAATATAAATGCTTCTTGAAGAGATAGTCCAATTTCATTATAAGTAAGCTTCATATTAAAATCTGTGGAACATCAAGATAAAAAGAGAATCATGTAGACATGTTATAGCTGTTGGGAAACAAGAAAATCTTGAAGAGAATAAGAAAACTCATCTTACAGAGAAACAACAGTACAACAGCTGGCTCATCAGAAACAGTGCAGGACTGAAGGCTATAGATGATCTACTATACTTGAAGTGAAAGGAAAGGAATTGACCAAAAGTTCTCCATCTCGCAAAACTATTCTTTAAATTCAAAATAAAGACACTCGTAGATAATACATTGCTAGCCAATATGCTTTAAAATTGCTAAAGAAAATCCTAAAGACTGAAATTATTCCAGACAATAACTCAAATCCACTGGAGGAAATTGAGTATTATAAAAGGTAAAGTAGGTGGGTAAATTTATATATAAAAAGACTAATTTTGACTGGAAGACAAAACAGTGATTATAATGTTTAATTTATAAGATACAATATATATGACAAGCATAAATTTGGAGGAAGGAAATACAATATTGTAGCATAATTTATTTGGATTTTTTTTCAGATTAGTATTAAGTGAATGACCTACACTGAATTAAATGTGTATTATAGTCATCAGTATAGCCTCTAAGAAAATAAAAAGTGTTTAAAAATCAATGGTGGAGGTTCTGCTTATAGAATGGCAACGGGTTTGCAGACCTGCTTCCTAGCAAAACAAGCATTAACTGTTGAACAACGATTTAATTTAGAAATTGTCCTTGTGGCGTATAGCAAATGAAACATTTATCAACAAAAACTTAAATTTCAGTAGGAACAGAAAAACCCTGTGGAAGTGAACCAGGAACCTCTCCCCTTCCTGCCCTTCATCTCAGCCTGATGGAAGCTCCATACTAAATGGTTGTGGCCAGAAAGATATGATTTCCTATCCCTTTTCTCCCAGTCAAGAGATTCAGCATCTCACCAGGGTGGGGGGCTTGTTAAAGTCGTCATCCCTTCCAAACCAGGCTAAATTCCTGGTGATGGCAGCCAAAAGGTAATAAAACTTCTTTTATCCTGCTGTCAGACACATGGCAGAAGTTCCATCTATCCTGGGAAGGACAGGCTCAAAATACTGTAAGCCCAATTACCCTTGCCCTGGCTCATTAGGTAGAAGTTTCCTACTGCAAAAGGATGCCTTGAAGACCAAGAGACAACTTATGGCCCTACCTAGCACCTAGAGCAGTGGCCCAAGAGATTTTTGACTAGGGGTAACCCCCTGGAAAGCTCTCCACAAAAGGAACTGAGTGTATTTGAAGCAAAATGTGGGAAAGTACGAGCTATGGATACCCTAAAAAATGAATTTTATTTTAATGGAAAGCACTTAATAAGGGGCTGATAGCTCACCAAACAACCAGCCAACTGACTGGACAAAATTAGTGAAAGACGAGCCTTTTTCTGAAGGCAAAAACTTCAAAAAAAAAAAAAGTGTCCAGATATGGTTTCTATTTGAATTTAATTCAGACTTGAGCAATTGGTGTCCCAGGATTATGTCAAAAATACTAGAGCAAATAACCAGCAGAGAATGGAGACTAACCACTACAGAAGAGATTGGAGAAAGAGAAACCACAAAGTGCCTTTGGGCTGCCTTGTAGCTCAGTGGTAGGATACTTGGTTAACATGTGGTAGGCCCTGGGTTGTTCATCGCAGCACTACAGAAAAGAAAAACTCATCCAAGGTAACTACATTCTTGATTCTGTACCAGTTAAGCATAAACATCAAAATTTTATTGATACCCAGGGAAAGTAGCCTTGGCTGAAATATTCTACCCAAATTGCTAACAGATAAAAAGCCTCACAGAATTAATATTCAGAATTGGTACAATATATTCCTTCAAATGTCCAGTTTGCAAAGAAAAATACAAGACATGCAAAGAAACAGTGTGTGCTAGTGAGGCGGAGGGACACAAACTACCTATGAGGGTACCCAAATGTTAGTTTGAAGTAAAACTCAAAGCACCCAGTGTAAATATCTTCAAAGAACAAAAGGAAATCATGCTTTAAGACTAATTATACCACTCATCAGTAAAGAATATCAGAGATAATTATATAGATAATAGTGTTTGTTTTGTGTGCATGTTTTGTTTTGTTTTGTTTGCAGTGCTGAGGATCAAACCCAGGGCCTTGTACACACTAGGTAGGAGATGTACCACTGAGCTACATCCCCAGCCATGAAATAATTATATTTTTAAAAATGAAAAAGAATTGAAAAGTATACAACAATGGAAATTTTAAAATTATTATGGAGCTTATAGTATATCTGAACTACCAAATCCGTCAGTGATTTGAAGATACGTTAATAGAGAGTATGCAATCTGAAGAAGGGAAAGATCGAAGGAAAATAAACAGAACCTCAATGTGGATCACATTAAGCACATGGGCATACTTAGAACACCAAAGAAGAAAATAGACTGAGAGTGTGTATGTGTGACTAAACTTCAAATGTGAGGGGAAAAAACAAATGTACATCTAAGAAACAACTAATTTCAAGTAGCAAAAGTACAAGGACAGACAAACCAAAATAAAATTACTCAAAGAGAAAGTTTAGACAGCAGCAAGAGTAAAACAATTCACCCAAGAAGTCCAATAAAAAAGCACTAAAACTTCTAATCAGGAACAAAGGAGGCTAGAGGAAGTGGGATGACATATTCAGAATGCTCAATGAAAAAAAAAACTAACCAAGACTTGTGCAGCAAAACTCTTTGAAAAATAAACATATCTAGATGACATTTGGGAGAATGTGTTGCTACCAGACTACCCTTATAAGAAATACTGAAGGAAGTTATGGTTTCAAGTCACTACAAAAGCAAATAACCCAAGATATTAATTTGAACCCATATTTTTAAAAAAGTAATAGTAATGGCAATTATATTATTGTACTAGTATAATTGCATATTTCTTTGCCTTTCTCCTTTTAAATGATTATAAAATGACCTGTATATAATTGTATTATTGAGAATATGACTTATCAAAATGTAACATTTCACACTAGTATAAAAGAAGTGGTGAAAGCAAAGATCTATTGAAGTAAAGAAATAACAGATGGCAACTTGAAACTACAGAAACAAATGGAGAGAATAAGAAGGTAAAACAAAATTAATATAAGAAACTATACTTTTCTTTTGTCAGCTTAGTAGCTATAAAATTGCACAAGTAGCTATAAAAATGTATAGTTGGGTTTGAATATGTGTAACAGCGCCAAAAGAGGGTATAAAGCTATTGAAGAGGAACATTTCTATCACATTGAAGTTAGTATTAGTATTCTGATAAGATGTATATGGAAAGCCTTTGAGCAGTCAGTAGGAAATTAAAGGAATTAAAATGTTAACACTAGAGAATGTCCATGTAACGTGAAAGGAGAAATAGAACAGTTTTTAAAACATGGCCTATAGAAGACATTAAATGGCTGAATTAAGTATATATAAACAATTGTGAATAGAATAAGCCAATCAATTAGCAAAAATAGATGTAAAAAGTAGTATCCAACTATGTGTTGCCTACAGGAGACACATTCAGTTTTAACATACAAAAATGTTAAAAATAAAAAGGATGGAAAAAGATACCATACAAACAAAACTGATAACAATTATAAATATATATGCACTAAATGTCAGTTCACCCAATTTTATTAAGCAAAAAATATTTGACATGAAACAACAGATAGATACAAATAACAGAGCGGAGGACTTTAATGCCCCACTCTCACGGGTCAATCAGACTGAAATCAAAGAAATATTAGTGTTAAAACACAGCATAGAACAAATGAATTTAACAAATCTATAGAATGTTTCATGCCACAACAGCAGAATATACAATCTCACCTGTCCATGGAACTTTCTTCAAATGACCCAATTTTAGGCCTTAATAAATATAAAATAATCTCTTGCATCCTCTCAGATCACAAAGTTATGAAAATGGAAATCAATAGAAAAAAACCCACAGAAACTACACAAGCACATCTAAATTGAATAGTACACTTTTAAATGATCAATGGCTCATAGAAAAAAATCAGGGAAGAAACTTTAAAATTCCTATAATCAAATGACAATCAAAATACAAAATATCAGAATCTAAGAGACACAATGAAAGGAGCTCTAATAGGGAAGTCCATAACTGTGAGTGCCTACATTAGAAAAGGATCACAAATAAATAACCTAATGCTATATCTCATAATACAACCCAAACCCAAATCTAGTAGAGGAAAGAAATTATAAAGAACAGAGCAGAAATCAATGAAACTGAGACTAAAAAAAAAAATACATCAATGAATCAAAGAGTTGATTCTTTGAAAAAATAAATAAGATTGATAAGACCCTAGTTAAACTCACCAAAAGAAAGAGAAAAAAGACTCACCTCAATGTAACTAGATATGAAAAAGGCAAAATTTCAACAGACACCACTGAAATCCAGAAAACTTTAAGAAACTATTTTGAAGACATTCCAATAAATTGGAGAATCTGAAATACATGGACAACTTTCTAGGCACATACAACTTACCCAAATTGAACCTAGAAAATACAAAAGCCCTGAACCTACCATAACAGGCACTTAAATACATGAAGTCATAAGAATTCTACCAACTAAGGACCCAATATATTTACCATCGAATTTTCCCAAAACTTCAGAGAACTAACATCAACGTTTCTCAAACTCTACTGCATTTGAAAGGGAGGGAACACTGCCAAACTCATTCCATAAGGCTAGCATTACCATGACATCAAAATGAGAGTAGAGGTCAACAAATAAAAATGCAGGTCAATTTCTCTAATGAACATAAATGCAAAAATCCTCAATAAGACATGTGCAAACAGAATTTAACAAATCATTAAATAGATCACATCATAAGTCAGCTTCTCAAGGATGCAAGAATGGTAACACATACATGAATCAATAATTGTAACACACTATGTAAATATCAAGCATAAAAAACATAATGATATGATCATTTCAATACATGCAGAAAGAGCCTTTAACCAAATTTATCATTCTTTCATGATACAAACTCTGATGAAAACAGGCATACAGAAACTTTAACTCAAATTGATGGAAGCCGTATGTTACAAACCAACAGCCAATATCATACTGAATGAAGGAAAACTTAAAGCATTCCCTCTAAATTCAGCAATGAAACAAGGGGATCCAATCTCACCTCTCCTGTTCAATATAGTATGACACTGCTCATTTGATGACCAAATTATGGTCCTGTGACTAGGTCATTATCTAAATTGGTCACTAAGTGAGGAAGTGTAAATAGTATGTACATTACAATATTTGGAACCAAGAAATGTCAAAGAAAACTCCAAAATGATGACTTTGCTTTTATGTGCATAACTCTTACATGCAGTGTTGTAATATATAACAGAACATAATACTACAGTATTATACTGCACAGTACAATCAGCAAAAATTATAGTAATATATAAACAAGATATACTGTACAAAAAAGACATTGAGGCTTTATAAATAAGATGTACAGAACTGTACAAGAAAAAAAAGATGGTTCATAAGTCTGAGCAGCAGGTCACAAGTCCAAACAGTTGTTAAACAGGTCAGTAAACGAGGACTGTCTGTATTTGAAACATTAGCCCATACAGAAAAACAGAATAAGCCCAAATAAGTGTAGTTATGCACTTTAAGGACCTAGAAAAACAAGAATAATCCAAATCTAGAGCCTGTACAAAGAAAATAATTATAAATATCAGAGCAGAAGTCAATGAAATAGAGACAAAAAACAATACAAAGAATGACTCAAAGAGCTGGTTCTCTGAAAGAATAAACAAACCAGACAAACGCTTAACCAATCCTACCAAAAAAGGAAAGAAGAGACACAAAGAAGTGCAATTAGAAATGAAAACGATGTCATCATGACACTGTCAAAATAAAAAAAATTATTAGCAACTCACAAACCTATATGTCAAAAAATTAGAGAACTTAGAAAAATGGAGAAATTCCCAGATACATATAAATTACCAAAACTGAACCGAGAAGACTTAAATATCTTGAACAATCCAATAACAGGCAAGGAACTTAAAGCAGTAATTTTTAAAGCCTACTAAAAAAAAAAAGGTCAGGATCTCATGGATTCACAGCTGAATTCTACAAGAACTTCAAGGAAGAGTTACCACTAATGCTCCTCAAACTCTTTAATGAAATCAAGAAGGAAGGAGTATTCCCAAAATCATTCTACCCTGATCTCAAAACCAGACAAAAATCCAACCAAAAAAGACAATTATAGATCTATCTCTCTAATGAACACAGATGTAAAAATCCTCAAAAAGATACTGACAAGCAGAATGCAACAGATCATCAAAAAGGTCATGCATGCATCATGACCAAGTAGGCTACATCCCAGGGAGGCAAGGATAGTTCAACATATGTAAATCAATAAATGTAATTCAACACATAAAAAGAACCAAGGACGAAAATCACATGCTCATCTTAATAAATGCAGAAAAAACCCCACATTATATTAAATGGGGAAAAACTTAAAAGTTTTCCCTCTAAATTCAAAAACAAGATAAGTATGGCCACTATCACCACTCCTGTTCAACATAGTCCTAAAAACATTAGCCAGAGCAATCAGGTAAAAGAAAAAAAAAAAAGGCGATATGAATAGGAAAGGATAATGACAAAAGAACATTTGTAAATTACATGGTCCTTTACTTATAAGACCAAAAAAATTCCATCAAGAGATTCTTAGAATTAATAAGCAAATTCAGCAATATAGTAGGATACAAAATCAACACAAAAATCAACAGTGTTCCAATATTCCAATAAGGAACTCACAGAGAAAGATGTTAGAAAAACAATTCTGTTCACAATCACATAAAGAAAAGTTAAAGGGACGCTGTACCAAGGTCGCGAGTCATGTGGAACACGCTGAATCAGCCCACTGCAGACAGGCAGGTCGGCAGACGCCCTACCAAGGTCGCAAGTCA
>NW_004624744.1:6468505-6499423 GCF_000247695.1 Heterocephalus glaber | reverse complement strand
AAATTAACCAAACTAAGGAAGTGAAAGACCTCTACAATAGAAATTACATCACTCTGAGAAGAAATCGAGGCGAACATCAGAAAATGTAAAGATATTCCCTGTCCCTGGACAGGCAAAACCAATATAATCAAATGGTCGGGCTGGGGATTTAGCTCAGCGGTTATGGTGCCTGACTCCCAAGCGCAAGGTCCTGAGTTCCATCCCTGGTACCAAAAAAAAAATGGTCATACTTCCAAAATTGATCTAAAGATTTAATGCAATCCCAATCAAATTTCCTACAACAAAATTCATATAGAACCAAAGAGACCCAGAATAGCAAATCCTGGCTTACAAAAGCAAAGTAAGAGGCATTACAATTCCATATCTGAAGTTATATTACAAAGTTACTGTGATTAAAGCAAGATAAAACAGGCACAAAGACATGTTAATCATTGTAATAGCAGAAGAAAGAGAAATAGTTCTAGGCATGTTCAATTATTTGATCTTTTACAAAAGAACCAAAATCATACACTGGAGGAAAGGTAGCCTCTTTAATAAATAGTTCTGGGAAAATTGTATATCCACATGCAGACAACTGAGTCTAGACATATATCTCATCATATATTAAACTAAAATCAGAATGGATCAAAGATCTAAATATAAAAACAGAAACTTCATCTGCTGGAAGATAATAACATAGGTAAAATTCTTGAAGATATAAGCACTGTCAAGGTTTTTCTGAATATAACCCCAATTGCATAAGAAATCGTATCAAGAATCAATAGATGGGATCATATCAAATTAACAATCTTCTCTACAGTAGAAGAAACGGCCAATAGAATGAAGAGACAACCTACAGAATGGAAATTTTTTTTGCCAGCTATTCCTCAGAAGACTAATACTTAGACTATACAAAGAACTCAAAAAATGAAACTTCCCCCAAATAAAAGACCCAATCCAAAAAAAGGGCAAGCAAAATGAATAAATACTTCTCAGAAGAAGTACAGATGGCCAATAAATATTTGAAAAAATGTTCAATATCTCTGGCCATTAGAGAAATGCTAATTAAAACAATACTACAACAACATTGAAATTCCATCTTACTCCAGAAAAAATTGGTATCATCAAGAAATCAAATAATAACGTGCTGGCAAGGCTGCAGGGGAAAAGGAACTCTTCTACACTGTTGGTGGTCAATTTGGAGATTCCTTTAAAAACTATGAATAGAAATTCCATTTCACCCAGCTATACCCCTTTTAAGTATCTTCCCAAAAGAGTGAAAGTCATCATACTACCAGGATACATTCATACCCATATTTATAGCAGCATAACTCACAATAGCCAAATCTTGAAAATGACCTATATGTCTATCAACAGATGAATGAATAAAGAAAATATGGCATTTATAGACAATGGAGTAATATTCTGAGTCATAAAGAAGAATAAACTTGAATCCCTTATGGAAAAATGGATGCACCTTGAGACTATAATATTAAGTGAAATAAATCAAACTCACAACTTTAGACTCACAACTTAAATACTGCATGGTTTCTATAAGAAACCCAAAATATAAGTAAGGAGCAAAATAAAAGATAATGGGGAATTGAAAGATGGGTCTTTTTCAAAAGGGAAGGGGACCAAGGGATGGAGGAAGTCTAGAGGGAGAAAAGGCAAAGGGGACATAAATAGAATCAAGATGTGTTATGTACATACACCAGCTCCCATGAAAAATCTAATCATTATGTACTGCAAAGATATCTCAATAAAAAATAATAATATAATTATAGAAACTACCATCCAACTTAAGAACCAGAATTATTTTATACCTTTGTATAAGTATTTTGCTTCTCCTCAATCTGCTTCTTACTTCCTCCTCAGTTATCTACTATGAGGAATTCTGTTTTATCATTTCCCTGCTATTTATAATGAAAAAAAATGCCTTGTATATATGTATTCCTAAATAACACGTATGTTGTTTGGTTTTCCTTGGTCTTGTACTTTATAAAATCCTAACACTCTAAAAAAGAAACAGTAATCATATTTAATAACTAATATCATCAATAATATGACAGAACCTTGTAAGTTTCCTGCTTTCTTTATTGTCTACAAAACTCCTTCACATTCACCGATTATCCCAGCCAATATTCTGGGTGGGACAGCAAAAGCCTAGAACCACCAGACAACCCTCACCCCCACCGCTCAGTCCTACTTTGCCAGTCTGCTCTTGTAGTTGCCATGGATTTCAATGGATTATCTCATTTCTGTTTGTCAGTTTTTCACTTTCATCTGCATATGACTGTATTTGTTGGTAATATACTCATCTTGCTTATAAATTCTATTTTCTTAGGACATCTCATGGAGAATACAACATGCTGAGAAACTTTTGAGGGTCTACTTATATCATTTCTTTCCATTGTTTTTAAACCTTTGGCGGTGGGGAAAGGGCTTCTAGACTAACAGATATTTTTTGTCTGAACAGTGGTAAAGAGAACTTGATTTGTACTTTCAAACCCTGGAAAGCCCTTCCTCTTTTCAATGTTGGCAATGCTGGCATTCATCACCTATCATTTTGTAAACATCACTGAATTTTAGAAATCTCTGTGCTTTCTTTTTTAAAGAATATCATACACATAAAAATTCTGAACTTTCAGGACAAATCCTTTGTGATGAACAGTTGGCAGAAGTCTGCAAGAATAATATGATTTTCTTTTAACAATTAAACGATGAATAACTGTCAAATTTTAATTATGGGTATTGAATAAACTGATACATTTAAAAATCAGTATATGATTAGTTCTGCTTTCACAATTTTTGCCATGTCTTCATACAACACAAATATGGGTTTCTTATATCAGATTTACTAAAATTCACTTACTTTTTTTTTTTGGTACCAGAGATTGAACTCAGGTCCTTGTGCTTGTGAGGCAAGCAGCAGAACCACTGAGCTAAATCCCCGACCCAAATTCACTTACTTTTAAAAACTGATTTTAGCTACAATTTAAAGAACATAAGTGAAATAATTAATTTTCTGATTATCCTTATTTAAAAATTTAAAAATTCACATTACATTAATTATGCTAGTCTTAAAAAAGATAAAATCCTGCTTTACTATTATCAGCTCAAGTCATCTTGTGTAGCACTAGTGGTATGTGTGCCAAACACTGCAGAAGACAGATAAATTATTGAATGGTGTACTGATTGAGGAAAGATTACAAAAGTCAAAGGTAATATATCTGTTCTTCCCTTTCTTTTCCCCTGCAGATTCTAAAGACACATATCATATCATTTGGTAATGAGTATGGCTAACATGGCTGAGTTGGCATACATCCTTGGTGAGTTTGAAATTTTGCTAAATAAATTACTTAACTTTTTTATAAATACACATCATTATGTAAACATATTTTTATAAATAAAATAGTTTATCTTGCTCTACAGTGGAGCAAGATAGGATGATACTATCATCAAGGTTAGCTAATTCTCAGATATCTCCTATCATTATCTTGAGTTTATTTTCTGTTGTAGGGATACAGCTTTCCTGCATAAAGAAATGGTGTGGACACTGTATATTAGTGACAAATTATCTTTTGTTTACAAAGCTTTTGACTTAAAATTACACTCTTTCGGTGACAAATCCAAACTTTTTCAACTTTGAGTTGACATAGGGTCTTACTTGGCCAAAGGTTTACCCCGACGTACAATGTGTAAGTTTGTGATCCTAACTGGGAAATGTATATTGTATTGGAGGTCTTTATGTGAGGGCTTATCGTCTAGACAAGCTGTCATCTTATTCTTTGATGGTTTATTGATAAGCATTTTTATCTCACTAAAATTTCAAAGGAATGTTGGCGTTAGCCCTTTTCTTTTTTTTTTTTTTGTTTTTTTGGTGCCAGGCATCGAACTTGGGACCTTGTGCTTGCGAGGCAGGCAACAGAACCACTGAGCTAAATCCCCAGCCCCAACGTTAGCACTTTTCTGAAGGGAGAGTTGCCCATCAACTTGGGTTTTCACAGTGATCTTAATAGCTTCCAGCTTCAGTAAATGTTTGACCATAATTTTCCTTCCTGTTTTATCTACAAGAGTAGACAGAGGACTGTTGGGGGATAAGTAAATAGAAGCTTCTATTATATTCTAGTTCAAAATTTTTTTATTATAATGAACTTAGATTTCTTGTTCTTGTATTTGAATATGTATGGTTTCTACATTTAATAAAGTTCAAACTCTACACATTCTATCAAGTGTTAATGAAGGTGAAAATTAAAATTTTGCATTCTGATTTTTAAAAGGTTATGATCAATAATTGTGTTAACAGAAATTTCAAAAAGATTCAGCAATATTAAAAATACTTTTGAAGCCAAGTGTTGTGGCACATGCCTGTAATCCCAGCACTTGGGAGGCTGAAGCAGGTTGCTGCAAATTGGAGGCCAGCCAGGGCTACATAGTGAGTTCAAGGACTGCCTGAACTACATAGCAAGACCCTGTCTCAAAAAACTCACACACACTGACACAAAAATACTTTTGAATTATCAGTCTCTGATCTTCAGCAGTTTATAGGGAAAAGATTTATGTCATTCTATTCAGTATTTCCCAAACAGTAACTGTGTTCATAGGTATTACCTGAAACTGAAAAACGTAGATTCCTAGATTGCATTTTCATACCAAATGCTGATTTGCTCTCTAGGGTCTGAATTTAAGAATCTGAATTTACAAGTATAACACAAACACTGTAGATGATTTTTCACCCTAAGTTTAGGAAACACTGATATAAGTGATTTTTGGCACCTCAGACAGATAAAAAATTTTAAAGGCTAACTGAAATGGCTGCTAAGTTGTGAGTATTTTCTCTCTGAACCTCAGCTAATTTGAACAAATGAAAAATTTTTGGGCTTGGGATTTATATGAGTGGCACTGTGCCTGGCTCGCAAGCATAAGCTCCCGAGTTCCATCCCCAGTACCAGAAAAAAAAAAAAAAAGAAAAAGAATATATACAAAAATGTATCATGAAAAGCACAAACACCAGCGCAGAATGATTTTTCAAGTGACCTGTTAGCATCATTAATAGTAAGATAACTCCTTTATAGAAAAATCTTTTTAAAATGACATTAAAATATATTTCAAAATTACTGAGATAGTTATTATAAAGTAAAACTATATGTTCGGATTTACCTTCCCCAAAATTCATCTTGAAACTCTAACCCCAAAGTGATAGTATTTGGAGTCAGAGGCTTTGGGAGGTTATTAGGCTTAGATAAGGAATGAAGAAGGGGCCCTTGCAAGAAGAGATCACTGAAAGATGCTTCTGTCTGAGCCACCTGAGGACACAGTGTCAAAAGCCACTCTGCAAGACAGAAAGAGGCCCTCACCAAAACCCAACCATTTTGGCCCCCTAACTTGGCCTCCAAAACTACAAGAAAATAAATTTCTGTTATTAAAGCCATTCAATTTATGATACTTAGTTATAGCAGCCAGAACAAACTAAAACACCAGATAAATTGTTTTTAAAATAAAAATGATTTTTTTTGGGGGGGAGGGTACCAGGAATCGAACTCAGGACCTCACGCTTGCCAGGCTGGTGCTGCCACCGCTGTTACATCCTGGCCCTAAAAACGTCATTTTAATTAATTCTTGTCCTTGCATATTATAGCAGAATATTCTTTCAAGTTAATTAAAATTTATTAAGAAACACTGTTGACCAAGAATTAAAAAATGAATTAGCAAAATTGTTGATTTGGCTGTCATATCATATGGGTATAACTTAGCTAAATGCTCAGGTTGTAGTAACTGAATTTTTCACATTTTACTTCAGATTCTTAATCCCAAATTTTGTTAATATTGTTCTTTGATTAAAATAAAAGCTGCCTGGTCATTAATAAATTTTTCTACCTGTGAACAGGAACCATTAACATTTTTGCTAATAATTTGATGCTGCTGTCAGTTTCCTCCAATTCAGTGAAATTTTGTTAATCATTTTTAATTAAGCAAAATATAATATGAAAGTTTCTTCATTAATTACTGCCTTATGGAGTTTTTATTTGCTTAATATTTGTTGAGTGCCAACTATATTTGAAGTGTCATGTGACATCAAGTCATTTAAAAATTTGTCCTGATTGTCATGATTTTGCAAATAAAATGAGAAAAAACACTTTTCTCTACTCAGATCTGTGTAATTTCTTTTCTCATCAATAGTTTAACGTATCACTGAAGCACAAGGAACCTGTCAGTGCCTAATATGCCAACAAATACAACAGTTTGGCTAAAAAAAATTTTTTTTAAACTGTTTCAAAGCAGGAGATCTGGATCAAAAGGTGAGAATTTGAACAATTCACTATCTTTCCCTGCACATGTCAGTTAATCCAAGAATGAAGGAAAAGCTTTGGAGATGACTGCTGATGAGTATAAAAAAAATAACCCCATGATTTCGCTTTTCTCGTCTCGTAATCTAAAGATGAGCTACAGAAGAAAAACTTGCACTTACAAGTCACTGAAAAGTCTGCAAAGGAGCAGAGAGCTGAAACCGCTGAATGACCAAGTGACCAACCGCTAATCTTTGCAGCTCTACAACCAGAAAAGCCAACCAACTTCACAACTCAGACACTTTTGGCCGCTGGGCATAGTGACCTTGTGCCCAGATAGAAGTCTTCCTCTCTTCTCTTTTTGTTCTTGCTTCTCTCCGCAGCGGCGCGAGCCCGCCTCTCCTCGGGACAGCTCGGCCCAGATCCGGCCAGGGTGAAGCGCCCTCCAAGCCGCGGCCGCGCCTCCGCCTCCCCCCGCGCCTCCTTCCAACAGAAAAACGCGTTTCCCGGCAACAGCGGGCCGCGGCGTCACTTCCGGCCATTTAAACTGGGTCCCCCCGCTCTCAGCCCCTGCTCCTCGTTTGATTCCCCCTCCCCTCGGCCGTGGGCTTCCTTCCCGCGTCCCCGGGCTTGGGGAGGGGGCGGAAGCAAGGCGCGCGAGCGGCCGCGAGTCCTGGGCGCGGCACACCTGTTGTGTGCAGGACCCGCCAGCTCCGTGCGGCTCCCCGCGGGCGCTGCGACCCGGCAAGTGGCCGAGGGCGGGCGCGGCGGCGAGCGGGAGACGCGGGCCCGACCACCGCGCGCCAGGACGCGATGGCGGCGGCGGAGCCCGCAGGCTCAGGCCAGCCGGCGCCGCAGGGCCAGGGCCAGCGGCCGCAGGCGCAGTCCCCGCAGGGACAGACCCCGACCCCGCCGCCGCAGTTCGGGGGCGTCGGGGGCGGCAGCAGCAGGCACGAGAAGAGCCTGGGGCTGCTCACTACCAAGTTCGTGTCGCTGCTGCAGGAGGCCAAAGACGGCGTCCTGGATCTCAAAGCGGTGAGCTCGGGAGGCGGGGATGGGGCGAGCCCGGCCCCTGGCGCGCAGGTCGGGCGGCGGGCGGCGGGCGGCGGACGGCGGACGCGTCCCCCGGGGTACTGGGCGACACGAGGGCGGGGGCCATGTGGCCTGGCCAGGCTCTGGACGCCGCCATGGTGGAGGGACGGGGCCCGGGGCCCTGCACGGCGCGGCGCTCTCGACAAAGAGCCTGGGACGAGAGCGCGCCCGCGTGGCCCGGCCCGGCGCGGGGACCGAGGGGACCCGTGGTCGCCGCAGCTCTGCGTCCACTTGTAGCGGAGGCTCACGGGGCACCCGGCACTTGGTCCCGGGACACCGTGGGGGCGGGAGGGTGCTGTTGGGAATTGACCGTCTAATAGGTGATTCCAGTTGGACTTTATTACCTGTTTAAGGAAAAAAAACAGTGTCCCATCTCTTCCGGATGAAAAAATAATCCCGAATTCCTTTCCACACTCCTTCCCGTTGATGAAATAATAGCTTATTTATTTTTACTGGTACTGAGGATTGAACCCAAGGCCTTCGCCCAGAGCCCCTTTCCCAGTCCTAATTTTATTTTTTGTTTTGAGACGAAGCCTAGCAAAGTCTTAAATTGCCGAAGTGGCCTCTTTAGCCACCCTCCTGCCTCAGCCTCTCAGATGCTGGGATTACAGGTGTGCATTGCCACGTCTAGCTAATAATAGTAATTTAAAAGAAAAAGACCCCTATTCATTTCACACTGCCTTTCATCATCCTGATGGCTGGAGGATATTTGATTTGTCACTTGAATTGGTATCTGTTATCGATGGTTTTTTGTTTTTTTTTTGTACCAGGGATCGAACTCGCGACCTTGCGCTTGCAAGGCAGGCACCAGAACCACTGAACTAAATCCCCGGCCCCCTGTTACCGATTTTTAAAGTGAGATTTTTAAAGTGAGATTTTTCGATCTCACAGAAAGGGTGTTTTATAACTTTCAGTCAAAGGTAGAAGCGCTCAGTAAACTTTCTCCTCTTTGAGGAGAACGTGTTTCCTTCTCTGCTATGGTTCATATTTTGCAAACATCTATCAAAAGCTGTTCGGTCGTACAGAATGACTTAACTGTTTCAGGCAGGATTTGGAAGTATTCCACAACGTTGAGAAAAAAGAGAATTCGATCACTTTAAATTATAATTCGGGGGCCGGGGGTTTAGCTCAGTGGTTCCGGGGCCTGCCTCCCAAGCGCAAGATCCCGAGTTCGATCCCTGGTACCAAAAAAAAAAAATTATAATTCAGCTAGTTCACCACATTTAAGAATCAGAGCTTTAAAATTAAAAATAAATACGATTACTGAATCACCGCAGTTTCCCTCTTTGACCTAGCCTAAATCGGGCATTACTAGGAGTGACCCAGTATGCCCAGACCCCCAGGTGGCTTGTAGGTGTCGCATTTCCCCAGGTCTATGCCTAAACTAATGAAGTAGCATCTGAGCCTGTGCTATCCTCCAGCACTCCTCAGATGTAGGAACCAAAGATGCCAGGGTCAACTTCTCTGCGAAGCCCAGGGGGACCCAAGTCTTTGAATGACCATCCCCCTCCTTTCTCCTCTGGTTATATATAGTAAGTGTTCAGTAAGTGACTGTATCTAAATTGTTCTACTTTATACCAGTGAAGCATGCTACACATAGTTTTCATTTTGGGAAATAACTTCTGCTATCTTCTTTTTGAAGAGGTGTTCTTGGAATTTTTTCCCCCACCCTTGAAACTAACTTTTTTTTTTCTCCATACCCTCTTCCCTTCTTCCCTGAAAGTGCTTTATGGCCTCTATGGTATTTAAATTGTAATGAATTAAAATGGATTCTTTTTAAAGAATTTTGTTAGAAGTCTTGAAGTCATCAGTGAAAATCAAATTGCAAACTGCTATTCAATGTCTAAACTTCAGTTGTAGCCTGTGATTTTTGTCTAAGATATTAGGAAAGTTTGGGGTTTTCCAGGTAAAACTGAACTCTAATAACAACTTTGAGGGCTTTTCTGTCGGTTTGCCTCAGAATATGATGGAACTTTGCCCTTGCTTGATTTAAAAATTCTTGGCTTTCTTCTGTTTCATCTGAAACTGTTTAATTGCTCTACAGACATCACAGAGGCAGTGAATAGGGTTTGATATAGTGCACTGTAGTAAAAGATCATTAAGATATTTTTAATAATTCATGTTGAAGATGGATGAACATTGATAATTATACATTTCTTCTCATTTAAAATTATAAATTATAGAGATTTTTTTTTCTTATATGCTACTTTGGGGAAAGGGACATATTTCATCATAAGCAGATGTTTTGAAAAGCTACACATTTGACTTAAAAAGAAGCAGTTAAACATAATTTTTATGAAAATGACAAATACAAAAAATTTTCTCATAAAATACCCATGAACACATAGGTGCTATTATTTTTCTGACTTATATACTGCTGAAGAATAAGGACAGAATGCTGTATTTTAGTGATACATTTCTTATTCTTTTTTTTCTTTTTTGGCACAGGGGATCGAACTCGGGTCCTTGCGCTTATGGGGCAGGCCACCCGAACTGCTGAGCTAAATCCGAGGCCCGATGCATTTCTTAATAACTGTGAAAGACAGTTTAGTAAATCAAGTCAATTCTAATAAATATTCTAATATTCTGACATAGATTAACTATCTGGAGAGAATATAAATACATTGACAGTTATTTGAGAAAGTTTTATTCAGCCTTTCCTCACCTGTATTTTCATCGTTTAGTGTCATTTACAATAGTGGAGGTAGGGTAGTTAACATCAGGGTCCTTACAAGCTCTGTAGCTTGCCAATTTATGTTGTTATTGGTAACACTTACTGAAAGCTATCTGCTAGATATCTATCCATATATATATGTGTATATATATATATACACATATATATATATTCATTTTCTTAACTGTAGAAGTGTGGGCTGATAGTCTCATTTTTTAGCTGAGGAAACTGCTAAGTGAAATAGGCCGAGATAAGTTAAATATCTTGCCCAGTGTCCTGGAATACAGAGAGTTAATATTTGAAGCTAAACTATTTATTGTTATTCTGTGTGCTCTCTGCCTTTCAGTAGTCCTTAAAAAAAATGCTTAAGTTTTTATTTTTGTGAGACAAGGAATCTTTCTTTTAAAGAAAAATGCATGATTATCTTTTATCCTTTACCTGTTGTAGAAAAGAAGTAGATTCTGAACTCCATTAAGAATGAGGGTAATGATAGCAAATTCCATACAATTCAACAAATTAAACTGTATTTTATTTTCCCACAACTAGGAATTTCAAGAACAAGGATAACTGTGGCATATCTAGACACTGAAAAATTATTCAGTGCTGAAAAACCCATGGGCTGTTGAGCCATCAAAAGATATAAAGAAAACTGAAATGCATATTATTAAGTAAAAGAAATCAATCTGGAAAGACTGAGTACTGTTGTGATTCTAATTATATAACATTCTATAGAAGGCAGAAAACTGGGAGGACATTGAATGTCTGTCTTGACAGGTTTAAGGAAAGAGGGACTAAATAGAAGGGCAAAAGATTTTTAGGGTGTTTAATGTGATACTAGAATGGTGGTTACATGTCATTTACGTTTGTTCAGACCCATAGCAGGTACAACACCAAGAGTGAAGCATGGACCTAGTTGATAGTGATGTGTTAGTGAAGGTTCATTAATGTTAACAAGTATACCGTTGTTGATAGTGGTTTTCCATGAGCAGTGACATGTAGGTAATTTTTATTGTAGACTATATTAACCTTTTCCCAAGTTTCTACTATTTATATGTGAGTTGAATAATTATATTTTAACTTTTAAGAGGGAAATTTGAACATATCTTACTTTCTCTGTGTTAGCTCTGGTGAGGGATAGGAGGGAGCCTGCACTTATGCTTGGGAAAGAGGTATAAGGAACTTTCTGTACTTTCTGCACCATTTTGCTGTGAATCTAAAACTTTTTTTTTTAGTACCAGGGATCGAACTTGGGACCTTACGCTTGCAAGGCAGGCGGCGGAACCACTGAGCTAAATCCCTAGCCCTAAAACTTCTTTAAAGCAAAGTCGTGTGTGTGTGTGTGTGTGTGTGTGTGTGTGTGTGTGTGTGTAAAGCTGGTCTGGATACATCTATTCAAGGTCTAATTATCAGTCATTTGTTAAGTATAAGTTACTGGGCTCAATGGAAAAAAGTTCTCAGGAGACTAAAGCTTTATAGCACGAAGGAAAAAATGATCACTGATTGCTAATAGTAACTGACACTATACCAAGTGCTGTCTTTGAGTTAGCTCCTTTATTTCTCATAACAAAACTGTTATGGAAATATCCTGTCTCTATTTTGCTGATTACAAGATTGAGGCTAAAAGTGGTTAGGTGACTTACTCATTATCCACAGTAAACAAAATAAGAACTTCTCTGGTCTGACGTCAGAACTGAGATAACTTAACCGCTTGCAGCCTCAATCTTGTAATCACCAAAATGGAATAGAGTGTTTTCATTATAGTTTTGTTATGATGAGTAAAGGAAGGTATTTTCATGTTTCCTTTTTAAAACTTAAAATACAGTTATTCAAGTGACATATAAAGAGTAGAAAATTTGGGCAAAGGTTAAAAAAGTCTACAATAAAAATTACTTAGTATGTCATGGCCATGGAGAACAACTATCAACAGTTTTCAGTATTTCCCCAATTTCTTACACCATTGTATAGCTAAAATTAAGTCTTTATTTGCCCATGTTATAAAAATAATCTTAAGGGCTTCACACTAAGGATCTATCCTAATGCCCAGAACTGACCATTCTTTTTAAAGCTAGGTAGGTATATAAGTTGTTTCTAGTTAGTTTTTTCCATCTCTCCAACAAGTATGAGTTAACCAATGTGTGCCTCATAGTTCTAGTAGCTTCCATTTTAGTGTTGTGGGAAGAGTCAGGGAAACAGGCAGAGGCACACATTACACACTGTTAGAGGGGGTTTGGAAGCCCATGAGCTATGAGGATTGGTGAGTGAAGGTTGTTGATGACTTCTGGGAGCAGCTGGAAGGTGAAACTTAGGAATTTGAGGCTACCTTCCTCCTCTACTTAGAAGATCATCTGGATGCCTATTCTAGCCCTCCTCTCTCCTCTACATCTTCCAGAGCACCTTTTCCAGACAAGGCTCTCTCAGTACCCGGGCAGGCATTTCTGCACACACACACACACACACTGGCCACTTTTCTAAACTCAAATATTTCCTCTTCCTGAGAGCCTTGAAAGTAAAATAATGCACCCCCCCCCCCAGCACATCCATGCCCTCATCCCCAGGACTTGTGAATCTGGCAAGATGAATTAAGGTTTGAGTAGCTGACTAGCTGATTTTAAGATGGGGAAATTTTCCTGGGTTACCTGGGCCCTGTGTAATCCCTGGGCCCTTAATAGTGGAGGAGGGAGGCAGAAAAGTAAGAGCCAGTGAGCCGGCAGCATGAAAAGGACTTACTGCTTCCTGAGGCAGGGGGCCTACAAGCCAAGGGATGTGGCAGCCCTGAGGATGGAAAAGACAAAGAAATGAATTATTTCCCAAATAAAGTTACACAGAGGCATATTAGTTTATACTCTTAATACTATATGATCATGAGCAGCCACCTAAGTCCACCAAAGTACCATGACATGAGCTAAAATTGGGCACTCTGAGTTCTTGTCCTGACCTTACCGTGTCCCTAGAAAGTTAATGAGCCTATTTCCCCTTTTGCAGAAATAGAGGCACTAGTAGTACCTACCTCATGGTTATTGTCAAAGTTGCTAAAATTAGTTTTTACTTTTAAGGCAGTGCCTTTTAAACAGTGCCTAGAACATTGTGCATCAAACTGTTTGCTGGATAAATGATAACAGATCAATAGTTTTCTCTGATTTTTTTTTTCATGTTTTGCATATTTGAAAGATGCTTCGTAATTTCTCCCCATCCCCCCGTCTCTGGTGGTACTGGGGTTTGAACCCAGGGTCTTCACACTGAGCTACATTCCAATCCTTTTTTTAACTTTGAGATAGGGTCTGGCAGAGGTGCTTAACTGCCCAGGCTGGGCTTGAATTTATAGTCTTCTGCCTCAATCTCCTAGAGTACTGGAATTGTAGGGGTGTGCCACCACATCCACAGCTAATCTCTGTTTTTTAAAAATAACTCTTTTTAGGGCCGGGGTTTTAGCTCAGTGGTTGCACTGCCTGCCTCGCATGCTCGAGGACCCGAGTTCGATCCCCGGTACCAAAACAAAAAACCAAAAAAACCCAAAACAACACAAAACTAACTCTTTTTAAGTGAGTCATTAAGTGAGTTGGCACATGCATATACCTGTGTAACTACCACCATGGCCAGATGTAGAACACATCCATCATCCTGTTGCCTTCCTGCACTAATTCCTCAACCTTCATTCTTAGCCCTAGCCACCATTGCTCTGGTTTCTTTCCCAGGAAGTAGAATGTTCTTTTCTAGAGTATCATATCAGTGGAGTTACAATCACTGAGGTACTTTCTGAGGTTGATCCAGGTTCATTGCTTTCTATCTGTGAGTAATAGTTTTATGGATATACTACACTTTGCCTGTCCATTTACCTGTGCTTCTAATGTCTGACTATTATGAATACTGCTGCAAAAATTCATGTACAAGTCTGTGTGAACATATTTTTATTGTTTTGCTTTGTGTTCCTTTGATTAGTATTCCTTGAACTCATTAAAAATTTGAACTTGTGTTTTCCTGTTTTATAAATTTGGTGTTATATCCATATTTTAATTTGTAGTCTTCATGTTTTCTTTTATATGTTTTAGCTTTTGAGATAAATTGTTTTTTTTTTCATTTCTTCTATGGATTTGACATTTATAAGTTCTCAGTAAAGGAAATATTTGATATTGTATGTGCATGAGGGAAGGAGAGTTGGGAAGAGAGAGAAAGAGAAAGGAGATACTGAGATTAAGAAGATGCCCTGGTAATTAGACTGAGCCATTGTCAGTTATGAAGGCAGCTAACTTGAAAGTTAGGTTTCGAGTCAGAGTTCATATTTACTATAATCCCTTTCAGATTTTTAGATTATTTAAAAATCAACACCTGAGTAATATATTCTCAAGACATTTAGCCATTTCAGTGTGAAAAATTTCTAACATAAATTACACATCTTTGTATTCATAAACTGAGAATACTGTACATGATTTTTCTTTGTGGTAACTCAAGATACTAAGTCATTATGGATAATGTTTTATTAATACTGTATGTTGGACTATTAGCAACTACTACAGTGCCTCCCTATTGTTCCAGAAGATACCTGTGATTCTCCTATTGACTGTAAAATTAAATATCCTGCATAGTTAAGAACCATATAAAAATAGGAGTAAAGAGGTTCCAAATGGGGTGAACTCTTTGAATAGAAAAATACACTTTTTATATCAGTTTTTGCTCCTCAGAAGCATTTTTTTCTATGTCTTTGTACTTAACTGTGTTCTGAATTTTATTTAGTTATGCAGATACATAAATGATGCTGGTCTGTTACATTGTATGATGTACCTTTCAGCGAACAACTTTTTATTACTTTAGATAAGAAGTTGGATCAAAAATAGTGATAGCAATAATATAAATGTAATGCCTACCATGTGCAAGGGATTCTAAAAGTTTTCAAATATTTACTCATTTAATCTTTGCAGAAAGATCTTAATAATTGTTTTGATGGTTCACCTTGATTATGTCAACTTGATTAGCTTGGGAGCCACCCAGGGGATGGTGGAGCACACTTCTGGGCGTCTAGGTGGGTGATTGAGGTGTGACTTTGGGTACTCTTCTGATCCTTCACCCCTCCTCTAGTGCTGTACCCTGCTCTGCTTCCAGAGTGCCATGAACTAAGCAGCTTTGCTCTGCTGCACTCTTCCACCATGATGTTCCTGCCTTGGAGCCAGCTGACCGCTGACTGAATCCTGTGAAACCACTGGATAAATTAAACCTCTCTGCCTTTAAGTTGTGGGTGTTGGTTATTGTGTCCCAACAACAGGAATGCTACAGTTATCCTACATATGAAGAACTGAGGTACAGAGAGGCTAAATAACTCAGGGCCATAGTTAGTAGCTAGTTAGCAAGGCCTGTCCAAGATCCCACACTGCTAACTTCTATGCTGTAATGTCTTTTTTCTTTTGAGTACTCTGACTTAAGACAGTAAAAATGAAGTTTGTTTTTTAAAGATGCAAAGTTTATTAAAAATTAAAATTAGAAATCTAAAGCTTAGGCATTTCAAAAATACTGAGTGTAGCAGCAGTTAGTTTGAGGTAGCAAACTACTGAAGATTTTTTCTAGGATGGATTCTTATAGCATAGGGCATTGGTAGGGAATTGAAACACTTCTGTACCTTGTTGCTTCTGGAGGGAGTCCTTTGTTTACTCTTAAGTTATTCTTTGGTATTTCCTTGTTGATTTAATGGCCCCTGCTGACCCTTTGAAAACACACCCTGACCAGGAACTTGTTCCTTTTTTGCACTCACCTTAAGTAGTCTTGTCTTTTCTCCACCTGTTATAACGCTTTATAGTTCTACTTTTTACGAGACTGTATCATTTTTTTAACCCCATACTATAAGATATCACCTGTAGTCCCATAGCCTTGGATATGTATACGTTTTTTTACTGTATATCTTTTGAATAAATAAATTGATATTAAGATCCTTTTCAGATCCTTTTATGCACTCTTGTATGAAATCTGTATATGAGTCATAGCTGAATTGTGTATTCAGTCCAGTTGTGTAACTTGGGAACTTTTGGTTGAGAACTAAATTTGTGTAAAGTCTTTTGAGATTATGTAAGCCCGTTTCAAAATGTATTGCCACAAATTTATTTTGTGAACATATAATTAACTTTAAACCCTGCCTTAAATATCCATTTACTTTGTTTCCTATTAAATAAGTATAATATCTACTTTACTGTAAATTAGATAAGAGCTGTGTAAAATTCTATTACACAATTAACCTGTTACTAGCTTAGAAAAGATTCTTAATTGTGGATTGAAATCAAACATTCTACACATTAGCTATCTTGAATAGTGTTTGAAATTATGCAGTAGTCAGTCCAAGGACTAAATCAACATAAGATCTAGCACATTTGAAAGTGAATTCACTCAGTGCATTGTTTAGAAACATCCTCATTAAAATATTTCATGGGTAGGAGCCAGGGATTTAGCTAAGTGGTTCCAGCACCTGCCTTGCAAGTGCAAGGTCCCCTGTTCCATCCCCGGTAGCAAAAAAAAAAATTTTCCTGGACAATCTTGATGCATCACTTGGGGATCTTGTCACCATATTTTCAGATGGATGAATTAGTTTCATATAATGTTTCACACTTTTTATTTTGGATTCTGACCCTCCTTTCTGTAAAGTTAATTTCTAAAGTACAGCAGCTAAAATACTGAATACGCATGTATTGACTGTTTTGATCCTGGAAGAGAATAAAATTCCTGCTTTTCAGGAAGAGAACATGAAGGACACAGTTTTTTTTTGTTTTTTTGTTTTTTTTTTGAGTACTAGGGATCAAACTCAGGACCTTGCACTTTCGAGGCAGGCAGCAGCACCACTGAGCTAATCCCCAGCCTGACACAATACTTTGTACAGTTACTGTTTTCATGGTAGCATTTCTGAATTCATCACCACTCTCCATAAGATAAACATCCTTGGCAAATGAGCCACTACTAATCCTAACTCAAATAAAGCTACCACATAATCTTTCTGTCCAGAGTTACCACTGGGCCTTAGTGGACTCATTTGTTCAGGTGAAGAAAGTGCTGTGACCTCATGATTTTCCAAGCCTCTTTAAGTACATCTCATACACTGTCTCACCTGTCTTGGCTTATTTGGGTTGCCCACCTCTTAGCAGCATCACAGGCTTTAATTTTATTCTGCCTGTAGATAGTGCTTTGTTCACCAGTGGCGAGGCATCATATATTTAGGGGATTTGGAGGGAAGACCTATCACTTTCAGAAGGCTAGTTTTGTTTACTTTTTCTATAAATTGAGTTGGTGTGATGATACAACTACATGTGCCTTTGTGGCTGAATAGGTCACATCCTTTTGTAATAAATGTAACCTTTCTTAAGTAAATTTGATTCTCACACATGTCGCAGCTCCACAGACAAGCATGGGATGAGAATGACTCACTTTGATCTCTTCCTACCCTTTGTCTTTGCCCAGGCAATTGTCCTGAACTACAGAAAAATGCACAGTGATGTTTGTTGATAGGTCAAACTTACAATCACAATGGCTACCTTCTGAAGAGCCATAATGTTCCTTTTCTACTGTCTACTGTCTTATTTGCATTTCATTTTCTTTTCTCTTCTCAACCATTAATTTTCCTATTCTCCCTTCTCAGAGCTAGTGAGGAAATAAAAAGCAAACAGAAGGAAATATTTAACCTATTTTGTATACTAATGTTCCTGTATCTGTACTCAGTACTGGACTTCATTAATATGCAATGTGATTATCTAAGCTCCCCCTTTGCCTATTTAATGGCATCTCTTTTACAACTGTCAGTCTGTCTTCTGTTTTATTAATCATCCCTCTTCCCTGTCTACCAGATCTTGATATCTGTATACATACATGTTGAAATAGCTCCCATCATTAAAAGAAAAGAAAAATATTTCTTGAAAACCCCACAGTTCCCTACAGATGTGTGCCATGTTTCCATTCATCTTTGCAGCAGCATTCTTCAAGAGGTATCCACTCTAACTTTCCTTCAACTCCTTCTTAAAATTTCTCTATTAAAGTTTTCACTTTGCTAAAACAGTGTTGGTCAAAATCACCAATCTTTCCAAAGACATCTCTTGATAACTTTTCAGTGACTTGCCTTGCAGCAGCAAAGGACACGGTCATTCTCCCACTTAGTTTCTTCCGTTGTAGTCTGAGTCCACTCTTCTTGCTTCCCCTCTTGCTTCAGTGGTAATTTGTTCCTCATTTCCCAAACCTTAAATTCTGAACTGCCCCAGAATCTGTTGTGGAGTACCTGGGTCTCCTTCTTTGCTCCCCTTCTGGATAAATCTGGTAGATTCCATCTGTGGCCTAAAATTTAGTCTGTTCACTCATGGCTACCAAATTGGTCTCTCTAGCTCAGACCTCTCCCCTAAGCCACACAGTCTCATCTACAGTGGTTGCCTTGATTTTCCCCTTGGATATCACAACGTTCAAGGTCAAATTCCTGATTTCCAATGTCCCTCTCAGGAACTCCCTGCTACACGTTCAAAATATACTGAGAATTTCAGCCTCACCATCTCCAAAGACATCTGCCATCTCTTGAATAGATTTTAGCCACTGCCTTGTCATTGACTTCCTTTCTTCTACCTTTACACCCCATAGAAGATTCATAATACACTAGACAGAGAAAACCTTTTAAAATGGCAAGCTCAGAGCTTGCCAGTAGTTTTGTATTTCATGGAGAGTAAGAGCTGACATCTTTATAGTGGCCTGGAAGGCCCAAGTGATCTCCCCTTGCTATCTCTCTGACTTGATTATCTTTCACTCATTCTCTCCACCTACCTCTTATTTTCCTCTCATGCTTGCCTTTCTCTAATGAACCAACCACACTTCACATCACAGAGTCTGTGTGCTTATTGCTTCTTCGGCCAGGAACGCAGAATGTGCTTCCACCCTGTGTTTGCAGAGGTCACTTGTCCCAGTCAGCTCCAGTGTCACTGATCTCTTCTTTGAAGATCTTATTTAATAACACACTGTCCTCTGACCTCCATTCTTAACAAACGTAATTATTATGTCACTACTATATGTTTAAGACCCAGAATGGGGCCTGGAACTTTGTGGGTGTTAAATAAATGGGTGATGGGGATGATGGGGATGGTGGAGATTCATGGTATCATACTGTTAGGTATGAAAGCCTCAATTTATTTGATAAAACTTTTTAAGATTTCACATACAACTTTTAAAAACAATAATATAAGGTAGATTCTGTGTGTATACAGCCTGATTCTTAGCCACACAACTGTTTCAGGCTATGTTTGACCATGAAACTGTTAATTATGCTGCAGATACTGTGCTAAGATTTTCCAGTTTAATCCCCACAATTCCACTATTCAGTGCATATTATTGTCCTGTTTTACAGAAAAAGGAAATGAGGCTTAGTGAGCTTAAGAGATCAGCTGAAGTTAGAAAGTGGCAAGGCTGAGACCAAATCTGGTGTGACCTAACTTCTTGTTGTTTTATTTTGAGACAAGTCAGGGTCTCTCTCTGTACCTCCAGGCTAGCCTTGGTCTCTCAATCTTCCTGCCTTGGCTTCCCAAGTGCTAGGATTATAGGTGTGCACCACCATGCCTGGCTTTAGAACCTAACTTCTGAAGAGTAATGCAGCTTCTGAAAGAGAAGCCTTTTGGAGGTCCTCTTAAATGACATGATCTGTACCTACTTAAATAGAAAAATATTTAAGAAGTAGTATTTAGTTTTTGAAACCAAGGGTTAAATATTGTGGCTGTTAAAGCAGTAATAGATTACAAACAAGATACTTTAAAACTTTTTTCATCTGGAAGTTCAGTCTGATGGCATTTTGCCTAATGACTTAGGAGAGCTCTTATGGTCTGGTTAATACAAACGTCTTCTGACACCACACTGAGTGAGCTGTTGCTCTGGTTGTGACCTCTTCTGTGTGTCAGTACACAGATAGGAAGACAGCGAAGGCCCGGAGTGGTCTGGGTCACCCTAAAGGAGCCTCTTCGGAGGAAAAGAGGAGGTGGTTTCTCTACTTATAGTTAACACTTCAGTAGACTTGCTCTTCTTCAATAAAAAATACTTCAAACTGAAGAACAGAAGTTCCGTGAAGGTAAACAGGAAGAGATTTCTTAAGTACAAGCACAGAAGGTACCAATGGGCCGTGATTAGTCCTGACCCTACTGTTAGCTGTCTACAAAAGAGAGTGCCAGGTCAGTATTGGGGATTCCAAAGCGCCCCACTTTCCATTTCTTCTCTTTGCTCCCTCCTACTGTCCTGGTCCATTGTTCGAGACATTGAGTGGGTAGACAGTAGTAGAAATGGACTGAGAGCACCTACATTTCATTGAAGGTCCCAGATAAATCAAGTGGGTACTAGTGGTTAGGGGCACTTGCTTCCTGTGGAAGCTGGTCCACATTCACACAATATGCTGTGCTGGGGGTTCTGTAGGGGCTGGTTTTTCACAGAATCAAGACAGTAGTAATGCCTGGGAGAGCTGGTAACCAATTATGTGTGGCTAAATCCCATTTAACTTAGATACATATTGTGCTAAAATTTTCAATAGGGACTATTGAAAATTTTCACTGTTTTTTCATTACTGCTATGAATGTTGAAATGTGGCTCCACATTCAAGATAGGCTGTTTGAAAAAAGAGCTGTAGGATAACCTCTTTTTTGAACTCTTCTTTGTACTACTGGGGAACATATGTCAAGTATGAATGGGAACTAATTACAGAAACTATTCAGTGTTCTTGAGTTCATTCCTAACATGGCAGCATGTAATGTTTCTGATGATCCTTCTAATGTGAATGAAAGCACCAAGCTTTTGTGTAATTGTTAGTACCACAACTGTGCTACAGACTTTGATTTTGTGATTTTTATACTTCCTGTTGGGGTGACATGAATCATTCCATTTTCACTGTGAGTTTTTAAAAATGCAGTTATTAAAAACGGTATTATAGGCTGGGGATTTAGCTGATTGGTTCTGCCGCCTGCCTTGCAAGCACAAGGTCCCGAGTTCGATCTCCGGTATCAGAAAAAAAAAGGTATTATAGGGTGTGTATAAATCCAAATTTCACCCTCATGTCCCTGTAGCCGAAAAATTGCAGATAAAATTTTTTGAATTGATTTTTTTTTTTTTTTTTTTTGGTACCGGGGATCGAACTCAGGTCCTCAGGTCCTTGAGCTTGCAAGGCAGGCGGTGGAACCACTGAGCTAAATCCCCAGCCCTGATATAATTTTTTGAATAAGGCTGCCTTTGGATGAAACTACTTATGAATAGAGAAGTAAGTAAGATAGGAAGTGACTAAGTAGATGATTAGTAGCTCCTCCTGATTAGTCCAGAAGGTGACATGAAGTATTCTCATTGTGTTCCTTTATTTTTGTGGGTTTTGTTTCTTGGCCCTTTTTTTCCTCCTATTCTAACATCTGCTAGCTTTTAGGTGGAATAATTTCTTTGGTATTTGCAGTATCTGCAAGATACCTTGGACATACCTAGCTATTGTTTCCAGGCAAGTGACTGGGTCATTTTTGGGATTGGCTTCTCATAATGTGAACATAATAGCCCTATTTGGCTTTTAAATATGAGTAGCCCTGTCTTTCATTGTTGTTTTTCTGGTTTTTCCTTAACAGGCTGCAGATACATTGGCTGTGAGGCAAAAAAGAAGAATTTATGATATCACCAATGTCTTAGAGGGAATTGATTTGATTGAAAAAAAGTCAAAAAATAGTATCCAATGGAAGTAAGTTATGGGCAGCACCCTGTTCTAAAAGTTTCATTTGCTTTGTGCAATTTGACGTAACATTTGTCTCTCCCAAATCCTGTATTTCAGCCTGTAATTACACCAGGCCTTTCATTTTACCCAGGACACACCTCCCTGGGCCTCTGTATGTCCCTCCTGGCTTGAGATGTTTGCTTGTTCTCGCTGCTGAATTTATAAACTTTTGCATAGTTGTATGTTTATGACAAATAGTTTCTGTTCTTCAGTGCTTTGTGCCTTAGGTTTTTTTGTTAGCCAAAGTTTCATCAAAATGCTGAAAGATTGTAATTTATTTTACCAGCATCTCAGTCTTAACACTGCCAGGTATGACTATTTAGCTTTGACATCCTTTTGGCAACTCTGTCACTAGACTCTGGCTATCTAGATGAAAACAAAAATCTTGTAGAGTATATTGAGAAATTTCATAATTTGTTTTGTCAATAAATTTTCCAAGCAAATATGTTCAGGGCTATGGTGTAAGGATTGTGTAAGAATTTTAATGCTTGATTTTTAGAAGCATGTAAACATCTGTATTTTGACTACATTATTAAGTTAGTTTTATGGCCACAGAAATGAAATGATGTTAACCTAAGTTTGGTATTGGTGATATTAATTCTCATGTGTTTTTAAGAGGTGTAGGCGCTGGCTGTAATACTAAAGAAGTTATAGATAGATTAAGATTTCTTAAAGCTGAAATTGAAGATCTAGAACTGAAAGAAAGAGAACTTGATCAGCAGAAATTGTGGCTACAGCAAAGCATCAAAAATGTGATGGATGACTCCATTAATAATAGATATCCTTTTAAATATATTATACATATATATGTAGTTATAGAACATATATGTATATAAGACATTCTTCCAGTCTGAAGGTCAGTTAATTTATCTTGGTATTTTTAAAATTCTGTAAATGAATATAAAATTTTATAATACTCTTAATAATTTAAACTAATATTTTAAAAATACTACCTTTTAAAGTTGTACAGTACACTGGGTATAGTGGTGTACCCCTGTAATCCCAGCACTTGGGAGGCTGAGGCAGGAGGATCACCGTGAGTTCAAGGCAATCCTGGGCTACATAGTGAGTTCAGCCTGAACTACATGGTGAGACCCTGTCTCAAAAGAAAAGGTACAATAGGGCCGGGGGTGTAGGTAAGTGGTAAAGTGCTTGCCTAACATTTAGAAGCCCTGGATTCCATCCCTAGCACTGAAAAAATATATATATAAAAGTTACACAGTACATCTATTAACATTAGTGTTGCACTGAGGGAAAAAAGATTATCCTGCTTTTAGTCTACCCACTGATAAGATGTAATATACTAGCCAAAGTGTGGTTAGACCAGGGGTCTGTATTATTCCTTAGTATATAAGGTTTTTTTTGGGGGGGGGTTCCTGGGAATTGAACCCAGGTAGCACTGAGCTACAGCCCCAGCCCTTTTTGAGACAGAGTCTCATTAAGTTGCCCAGGCTTATCCTGAACATATGATCCTTGTACCAAAGTTTCCTGTGTTGCTCAGATTACAGGCGTGTACCACCATGCCTGCCAGTATTTTTGTTTTGAGAAATATGTAGTCCAGGCAGACTTTGAACTCGATATGTAGTTTCAGCTGGCCTCAAACTCAAGATCCTCCAGCCTCAGCTTCCTGAATGCTAGGATTACCAGTGTGTGTCATCATGTCCGAGTCAGAAGTATTTTTAAATAATTATGTTCAGTGTTCTGAAGTGGCAAAAATTTAGTGACTCGTGAGAGTTTTGAAAAATTAATTTTAAATTTGAAAATGAAATTTCACAGGCCCACAATTAACCTGTGATGCTTTCTGCCTACTATTAACCCAAAGATGGTTCATACTAGAGAACAGGTGTCCAAGGCTTGTGTATTTATCCTATTATACTGGGAGAACAAAACATTAGTGATGTGTTCCATGTGTTTTTCACAAACCACTGCCAACTCTTAGATATCTGTTTCTCTTGATTTGTAACTTTACCTATACTCTTATGGAAACTTTAACTAGACTTTATTTTGTACTACCTCTCATGAATTTTTTACTAATATACACCATATGGTTTATTTTTCATGTTTTGTATTTGGTTAACAAGTTCATAACCTTATTTCCTTTTCATGGACCAGAGCTCCTTAACAGTATGTGAACAATGGGAGTTTTCAAGTCTAAAAAGGTAGAGCCCCAAGATTAAAAAACCATTGAAGTAAGAGATCTTGGACTTTGCTGCCTTGCTTTAAAAGATCTCAGCTATCCACAATTCTCCAAACCATGACTGAATTTTCTGTATATTACCATGTTTTGACACATTAAAAAATATTTCCTGCTTAGAGGTAGTGAGGGCTCAGCCAGGATGTAAAGACTGACCAGGGCCATTCCTCTTGTCTGGTCCATATTCTCCAGGAGGCAAATAGTCCTCTGCCATGATCATCACAGAGCCAGGAAACAGACAACTAGGGGTCAGCCCTATCGTGTACAACCTGCCAAATTATCCTAAGTAGCCAGCCCTAAAGTAGTCACCCTTTGCTGCCCTGCTGGTCCCATGGAAACCCCAACAAAGGTTCTGGCTTAATGTTTTCCCGTCTTTTCTGTCGTCTGCCTCTTGACACCCTATAATAAACTTAGTTTTCCTGAGCCTGTCACCTTTTTGTCTTTTTGCAGTACTAGAGACTAACTCCAGGGCCTTTGTACTGCCCTACATCCCCAGTCTTTTTTCTATTTTTAAGACAGGTCTCCCTAAGTCACATAGGCTAGGCTCAAACTTGTAATCCTCCTGCCTTAGCCTCCCACCGTGCTGGGATTACAGGCTTGTGCCACCATGCCTGGCTCTCTCTTGTTATGGCCATACCTGACTCATAAAAGAACACAAAGCATTGACCAATAAGATTTTCTATGTGCAGGCTTATTTGGTTTCCCTCTACTCCTGCTGATGGTCTCTTTTTCCCTTTCCATTCCCTTTCCCCAGAAGCCCCTAGATAAGCAGTTTTCAATCTTCCCAGCAGTCTTCAGATGTCACAGAAATCAGAATGGCTTCTTTTCAGAGCAAAGGATGGGAACTCCTCTTATAGACCTGTATTTGTCTTTGCCTTTCCAGACCAAAGACTAGGTTTCTTTTTTACCTGACCATGTGTGGCAGCCCCTTCATATATTTGGTCATTTTGGCCTTCAGATGTATTATTTTAAATGTGTAGACCTTGATATAAATGCTGTTCCTTAACTCTATGACAGTACATTTTCCTATGTAACTCATGAAGATGTCTGCAATTGCTTTAATGGTAAGTCCTGTTACACCTTGCCTTACATTCTTCCTGTGATGGCTCAGCTACCGCTGAGCTATAGCAGTTAAGAATTCACCTTAGGCTAAGTCATTATTTTCAGGAGTTGTGCACATTTTGTCTTACTCTATAGTGCTGTGGGTTGGTAGACTGCTTTTGTTTCTGTTTTCATGGCAATAACTGCTCTTCACAGCTCTTATTTCACTGACTCGATTCCCAGGCATAAACTCAGTGTGGAAGGGGGCGGTGGGGGGTGTGTCAAAGACAGAAAGGAAGCCAAATCTGAATGGGTTTGAGCAACAGTTTCAAATCACATAGTCAATGACCAAATTTAAACTACAACATGATTCTCATCAGCACTGTTTATGAAACTATATAATAGGTGTGTTGCTCACAAATGGAAATCAAACAAAGCAGGAGAGTTAGGTGAATCTTTTTTTACCAGGAAAATCACTCCTAATCCTATTCCATCCTGTCCTCACATTTTCCCCTTGAAATGACAACATCATGTATTAATAAACTCAAATGGTAGATACGTGCTTGGATATTATAACACAAGTAAAATGAAATTCTGAGTATTTATATTTAGTCATGCATGGCTATTAAAAAGATGGTCATATGTATTACCACTGCTTAAATCTGCCAAAGTACTTTATCAAGTGGACTCTGACTTCCCATGTAAGACTATGCTGGAAATAGGTCTGGAAATAGTTCTTATGCTTTCTAAGAAAGATTTGCGTGAAGTTTATAAATCTAAAACTCAGCAAAAATCTGCTGTGGAATTTGGCATAAAAAATAAATTATTGTAAGGTCAAGATTTTAGTATATCATACCTCATATCTATATCCTCAATCATTTAAGTAGTTTAAATATTTCAAATAAAGCGTAAAAATAAAATTGAGCTACATTTGTTAATAAGAACAGAGCTGACACTGAGTATTCTGTTCTAAAAGCTACTAATAGTAATACATTTATTGTCTTAGTCCTTAGAACAAACCTGTGCAGTAAGTTTCATGTCCCTATGGTTTTATAGAAAGCCAGGGTCATCTAGTCTGGGATTTAAGCCCAAGCTTCTTACTCCACACCCTACAACCTTGCCACTGCATTGTGTAATCAGTGGTGTTTTTTACAGTTTTTCTTTTTTTGACTAGGTGATACACTTTTGGCTATTCAGGCACCTTCTGGTACACAGCTGGAGGTACCTATTCCAGAAATGGTATGTAGAATATGGCTGTTTAGGAAAAATGGATGTACTGTCTCAAGAGGGACAGATGTATTTTCCTGAACTAATTGTATGGGTACAATTTTGAATTACTGCTCTCAAGTTTTGTATCTGAAAGCATTGATATCTGCATTTGGATGTCTTCAGTACTTTGGTAAAATTATGTAAATGACTGATTTATTGACATTTTAATAACAAGTTTTTTTAAAAATTGACTTTGACATAGAAGGTATCAGTAAATGAATAATAAGTTAAAATGAGCACATCTGCAATTAATGTAAAAAGCATGATCAAGGAAAAAATCAATGTAAACAATTGCTTTAATTCAAGCAAACATTTTCTGGCTTACTGAGTCAAAGATATTTATTTTATGCTATATGTAAAATTCATTATTTTGGTTTTCAGATTATGATTTTCTAAAACAAAGTGATATAAGCTATACCAACCAAAAAGGGAATTAAAAAGAATATATATTATCTACCCTCCCCTGCACCTATTCTAGACGTTTGTGTTTAGGTATTTATATTACTGATTCTGAAACTTCAAGATACATATTACTTTCTTGAAATAGAGAGATTTTGTATTTGTATCTCTGTAGGAAGTCAGTTGTCTGTTTGCTAATTTAATAAAAAGGGGGGTTAGCTTGTGAAATAGTAAAGCAACACAGCATGTTGAGATGACCATAGTCATGATGGCTGACTCCGGGAGATGGAATTCATGTATATGAATGAGCCCAGCACTGGAATAGGTATTATGGAGCACTGAAAGATAAGATTACATGCAGTAAAAATGCATGGTTGCCAGAATTCTACAACTGACAAATTTTGATGATAAGTATTTAAGAAGAACTTTTTTAGGGCCAAGTACCTTAGAGCCTTCAGTGTCCCATTCTACTCTTAGTCTTTACTCATTTTTTAATTTAATAACTTTATTTGGTTGTATGAATTTAGTCCCTAATAGCTTTGCCTGTCTCATTTTTAATGTTTCAAGGTAGCTAGAAATGTTAACATTAACACTTTATCCCAAATAAATTTCAAAGGGTCAGAATGGACAAAAGAAATACCAGATCAATTTAAAAAGTCATTCAGGACCTATCCACGTGCTGCTTATCAATAAAGAGTCCAGTTCATCTAAGCCTGTGGTTTTTCCCGTCCCCCCACCTGATGACCTCACACAGCCTTCTTCTCAGTCCTCCACTCCAGTGACTCCACAGAAATCCAGCATGCTGGCTCAGAACTCGCCTGAGCAACATGTGTCCGAAAGAAGCCAGAGTCTTCAGCAGATACCAGCTACAGAAATAGCTTCTGGTGGGTGCAGAGCCTTTTTTTTTTAAACGTAGATGGGAAAATATGAGCATTACATTAAACAAGTTGAAGAGCTTTTCTGAATGTCAGTTGTGATACTATTCTATTATCTAATATGGGAGGGAAATAAGCTTAATTCAATCAACAAGTATTTAGTGTCTCCTGTGTGCCCAGCATGGAAATAGATAGGTATTATGAAATTTTAGTATATGTGCTGCCAAAGCGAGCACGATATTATCTTGTCTTTAATTATCTTGCTACAGATTTTACATGTGAATACACATCCAATTCAGAAATATTAGGTACAATCTAATGTAGTTAAGATTTTATTTAGAACTATGACTGCTAAGCATGAGAAAGGTAATTGTGGGCCAAGGTTTGCTGTTTCCTCTAGGATTCCATTTTTGGGATTAGTTAGGCCAGATTTATTTATTTTTTTCTTCTTTTTACTATTTATATATGTCAACTTATATCTGTAGTTTACCCTTTTTTTTAATCTCTTAGTAAATCTAGGAAAAATTACTGAATGTGTTCAACAACCTTTAAGAAAAAAATTAAGCTAGTATAGAACATGACTTATGCCTGTTTCTCCATATTCTTTGTAAGCTTTTTATTTGGGAAGCTTAGTTTTATATAGTTGATAAATGGTCTCTACTTGTTATCCAGGAAATCTTAACTTTCTAAATTGTTTTATCTGTGAAATGATAAATGGCTGAAACACTAAAAATTGGGCATCAGGAGGGTGGAACCGCAACTCTGGAATTTTTAAAACTTTTTGTGGCACCCAGTCTTCCTTAGTTTCAGGGCTGTCTTTAGCAACTCCTAACCAATTCCAAATAAATTGTATAGCAGGGAGTCTCTCAATGATTGCTAAATGAATGACTGTGCCAATATGGCAGATTTAAAATGGCACTGTACAAAATACAAATCATTTACTTTTATTAGATGTGTCTCATTGCTACTCCTCTGGGAGTTCACAATATTTAAAAGTAAAACTAAAGGGCCAGGGATTTAGCTCAGTGGTTCCATCGCTTGCCCTGCAAGCGCAAGGACCCGAGTTTGATCCCTGGTACCAAAAAAAAAAAAAAAAGTAAAACTAAAAATATTTAATGAGACATGGATTACTTTTTAGCCTCCTGTTGCTCATAGCCTTTTCTATTTCATTTCCTGTTATTTCTATACTATAGGCCACAAGGATGCACAATAGGTTTAGTCTTTAAAAAACTTATAATTTAATTATAATCTACCTAGGATTAGTAAAGCAGGCAAGTTTTATATATTTTAGTGTCAACACAACTGGTACACTGGCTTCCAGAAAGCATTAAAAAAAAAAAAGTATGATCGAGCTGGGAATTTAGCTCAGTGGTTTTGCCGCCTGCCTTGTAATTACAAGGTCCCGAGTTCGATTCCTGGTACCAAAAAAAGAAGAAAAAATGTAGTATCTAATTTCTGTATATGGTTTTGTATCGTGAAACAGTAAAGTAATTTTAGGCTTGTTAGAGAAATCCTTAAACAGCCAAGACTTAGCTGATAATCACTTAAACTGTGACCAGGGAAGTAGTAGAATTTGAGTTGTCTAGTGGTGAGCACAGGAGTAATATGATTGGGAACAAGGGCTTTGGGAAGCAAAGTGATCAGAAGCTATAAAAATTGAAGATTAGATGTCTGTAGTTATGAATCAGAGAATATCAAGGGTGGAAGAGGGAGGATGCTGTTGGGACTGAAGAGAGAAATCATGACCAGATTTGAGAAAAACTATTTAGGTGAAATAATAGTAACAGTTGCTATATGAAAGCTGGAGATACAGTTAACAGGTGAAATAGAAAAATGTTTAGTTTTGGGCCAGGGATTTAGCTCAGTGGTGCTGCTGCCTGCCTCACAAGTGCAAGGGCCCAAGTTGGATCCCCGGTACTAAAAAAAAAAAAAATGTTTAGTTTTAAGATTGAGTGACTAGGAGAATTACAATACCACAAACTGTAAAACTGAGTCTGCTTTGGAAGAATGACTCTTTTGATCCACATCTTGAGTTAGGTAGTTTAAAAATAATGCCAGATATGGAATAAATATTTTGAAAATGATCTTTCTACAAAGTTCTAATACTTTAATTTTGCTTTGTCAATGAAGCCGATGATGTGACTACCTGTACCTAAATGTATATAAAAATGTGACATAATTTTGTAACATCTTTTTCCAGTAGGATCTATTAGTGGAGATATTATCGATGAGTTAATGTCTTCTGATGGTAAGTAGTTTAAAATTTTATTGTATATCAATAATGCCTTCCTAGAATTTGTAAGTGACATATGATTTAAAATGAACAAAAAAATCTATTTAACTGTTTCACTGTGTCTGAGGATTCTCCTTTAATAATACTTTATAATAAAGCACAGGCATCCTTCAGAACTTGTTTCTCTTTGTTCGCATTTTGAGGAGAAAGAATCCATAAGGAGATTCTTAGCACTTTCACTGCGTAAACTGTTGGAAAACTAGCGCTTTGCACTCCTGAAGAATCTGGTTCAAGATGAGTAAAATAATATGTCAACATCAACAGGTGACAGGAAAACTCAGTTTTGTAAATACTCCCACCATTGCTAATTTCAAGTTACCACTGCAAATTACCACACTATTACTAACATCAGCCATGTCATCACTTAATATGAAATGGTTTAAAAATCAATTAGCTTCAACATTACATTAATAATCTCTCTGTGGGTTTCACCTTTGTTCATGTGTTCAGCATCCTGGTTCCTAACAAATGTAGCAGAGACCTAAGAAGTGGTAGCAGTTAAGTTAACAAATGGTACAGTAATGATTTAAGAGATTTACTAAACATTTAGGTAGAGAACATCAGCAAATGGTAAATCTGCACACACATTTCTGTTTTCAAAGTGGCAAACAACACAGTCTAATACCAATAACCAATGTATAAATTGTCTTTACCTGAGAATGTTTCATCAAAGTATAAACATCAATCATTAACAGGATCATTATTATGCATATATATGTACTTTTTAATCCATGTGTAAGTAACCATGAAACAGTTTGGTTGAGGTATTTGAGAACAGATTGTTAAACCTCATCGCCTGTATGTAGAAACCATTTAACCTTGATTCTGTTTGTTTGCAGTGTTTCCACTCTTACGGCTTTCTCCTACCCCTGCAGATGACTACAACTTTAATTTAGATGATAATGAAGGAGTTTGTGATCTGTTTGATGTCCAGATACTAAATTATTAGATTCCATGGAAACTTGGGACTGTTATCTACCTCTAACTGTGTAACATTTTAGATTTCTTAATAACCTAAGTATTTAAAAATAATGAATGTAACACCTTTTTAGTTCACTGATTCTGAAGTGTTCTTCTCTAATTCTTTCTTTTTTTACTT
>NW_004624744.1:6428417-6468365 GCF_000247695.1 Heterocephalus glaber | reverse complement strand
CAAAAAAGTTGGCCAAGGGCTAATCACTTATTTGCCTTGTATTTTTACTGCCATGAAACTATTTCTGCATGTGTCAGTCCAAGGAGACATTCACTGCCACTTAAAAAGTGAAGGATGTGAATGAGGATATGTAACTGTTTCAGTGAATAGATTTTGTGAAGTGCCTTCTGTTTTAGCACTTTAAGTTTATCATTTTGTTGACTTCTGACATTCCACTTTCCTAGAGTACAGGAAAGATCTGTTTATGTAGTTTGTTTTTAAAATGTGCCAATGCTTGTACATTAACAAGATTTTTAAAAATAAAGTTGTATAAAGTACTTATTTTATTGAGTTTTGGGGGGGAATTTGATACATCTCCATTGTATTACAATTGAGCCATTAATCTTGTAGCTTCATCAACATTAACTGGTTCATTTTCATGATGCTGCTGATTCTGAAGGGAGAAAAGTATATTTAAACATTAAATAGCAGTAAACAAAAATGATTTTACATAATCTTTTATCAAGTTTAATTTCTTCCAGTCATACCTTGAGAAGTAAAACAAATTCTTATTTAGACAAAAATGTTTTGAGAGTGTGAATATATTAAACATATTATGAATATACTAAACATATTATAAAGGCAGGTATAGTAGAAAGCCAAGTACTGAAAATTACATTTTACTCACATTTCATGAAAGTTTTATTAGCCATCAATGTGTCAGCCACAACAAAAGAAAATGCTGTCTACTTACCAGCTCTTTCTCCAGTGGTTCAAGAGTAAGCATTTTTGAGAAATTTGCAAGTTCCTTCTGAATGTTTACAAAAGCATTATTCATTCTACGAATTTTTTCATCATTTACAATGTTTATCTGTTAAAAAATATTAATCCACAATTTTACAGCCATTAAAGATAAAATGTATTCATCTTTAACTGTTACACCTAAAAATCTGCAAACCTGCAACTCTATCAATCGTGGGGACATTTCATGCTAAAGCTATCATCTTATTAGAAAATTTTAGTCAAAAGATTTTAGGTTTTTAAAAATAATTATGTGGACATGCCTCACACCTAGAATTAAGCAAGCCAGAATACATGACCATAGTCCTTCAAGGTTACTGTTATCCCTCATCTGGATCAAATGCTTTTAGTCTTCTAATAGTACATCCCTAAATCCTTCTTTGACCTTCTTAATTTAAAGTCCCAGGTAGCCTTCCTCTTTTGAGTCTTAAGAGGTGGTTTATATTCACTGCTACTACCAAGCAATTTTTTTCACAAGCCATCTTAAGTAGATACTATTTTGTATTTATATAGCACCTTCTTTAAGAACCTTAAATGCTTTACAGACATTATTTCCAGTTAATCCCCACAACAACCCTGTGAGGTAGGTACTCTTCCCATTTTACAAGACAGGACAAACATAAGGAAAGACAGAAATGGAAGTGCTTGTATTTTGACAGTTTAAACCAAATTGTGGAATTTAAAGCTGTTGTTTACAGCTTTCTATAGAGAGGAATGGGGTACAAATGAAGCAGAGTTAGTTTTAACATCAGCTAGCCCACAGAATGTATAAGATCAAATTTCCTCATAAGGTCAACATTGAAGCTAACCAGTTCTTGTCCGACTAGGTTTGCAACCCCGAATCATAGAAAGAATCAAATTCCTGAACCGAGGTACCACTGTAAATTAAGTCCTACTTTTAAAGTCACATGGTTTCTGTCTTGGAAATTTGACCAATTACAGGAGCCAGGAGGCTTAGGAAAGGGGAGGGAAGGAGATGTGCTATATGGGTTTTGTGGCTTATAACCATCAATATAGGATGTTTTCTTTCTTTGATGGTGGTAAAAAAAATCTCACTTTCATAACCACATTTGTGGTTGTGACTCTGCAATGCTGGCAGATCAGGCAGGTTATGTGTAATTTGTACAAAACTATTCTCGGGACCAGGGATGTAGCTTAGTGGCACCGCGCCTGCCTCGCAAGCACAAGGTCCTGAGTTCGATCCTGGTACCAAAAAACCCAACAAAACAAAAGGTCTAGTCTGTACAAAACAACTCTCAGTAGGCTAAGAGAAGCTGTATCTTAAAAACAAATTTGTCAAAATATTGTTGGTATTCAGTGTATATACCAAATATAATTTTCTCCCAGCACATATGTCTAAGCAGCTCAATTAGCTAAGTGACACTATTAAAGATCTGTTACGGAACAAAGAGATGAGGTCATCTCCTGAGCTAAAAGATGTGGGTAATACTGTAGTCATAATAACCCTAGAAGCCTGGACCATAGCTAAAACCCTGAAGATTACATTTTGATGAAGTAACGCCCCCCAAGCCCTTTTTCCCCCTCTGACTTCATAAACTGATTGGAAGAGCATTCAGAAATTTGTGTTTCAGATTTCATTTTGCTGGGGGTTTTAAGACGTAATATATATAATGTAAAATATAAGTAAACCATTGCAGTTAATATTCTTACATGCATCAGTAAGTTGTGTGGCAGTGGCCAAATGTAACTTGCAGAAAAAACAATAGCAATCTTCACTGGGTAAAGCATAAAACATTGGATGTTTCTCATCAAAAGGCACTAGTTTTCTTTTTAATTCTCTAATTTTCTAGTTATTTTACTAAAATTTGACAACAAAAAAGGGATGTTTCTTGTACCAAACAATTTCTCCTTTCAAAACCTTCCGCTCCTTTGCACACTATCCATGATACTATGCATGGTCCTCCTTCCTTGTTGCTGTCATTCACCAACATGATTATTTGCTTCTTTGTGAAAGATTTCAAATCTCGGCTTACTGACTTGACTTAGTGACTTCAAAAATCTAAGCCCCTTAATCTCCTGAGGTCTTCATGTCCTGGGATCTTCTCCATTACCTGACTCAGCCAACTACTATGGAGTACCTTCTGCACCATCACCACTCCTTGTTTACTTAGTTCATTAACAATTTTTGAATCTCACTGAAACCTTTTCTCACCAATCTATTTTCCATATCTTTATATCCCACTCTAACCTTTAGCCAGCACAGATTTCATGACCATCATTTAATCATTTCTTTACACTCTTAACTCACTTTCCTTCTCTTCTTTTATCAAACTTGCCTGGCAACCTGGTTATACCTCAGCTACCTCTTTTCTGAGCCCAGAACTGAAGCTGGAGAATCATACATAACTGGCTGACAGGCTTCACTTCTACATAATGGCTGACAATCTTATGACCTTGCCCTGCTAAGCTCACTTTATGAGAAAGGTATAGTATTTGATACTTTATTCAACCATGCTGCCTATTCAGATCCCTTAATCTCTCTCTCTTAGATAAGTATAAAGGTTCTAATACCACAAATGCACCAAGCTTTTCCCTAGTTTGTGGCCTCTGCACTTGCTACTCTATCTAGAACATGCTGCTCCCAACTCAAGTCTGCATTACTAGCTCATTCACCATCTCGGCATGTGTTATATATGAAGACAATCCTACATGAAACTCAACTCCAAACACCTATCATAACACCTAGCTCTTTTCCTTTATGGCATTTACAAAGTCCTAAAACTTGAGCACCAAAAAACTTCGCTAGTTGGTAAGTTAAAGCTGAAATGTCACTTTTCTATGGATTACAATAACAATTAGGACTCCTGGAAAGCTGACTCCACCCACTATTTCAATTTGAAAACATTTTCTTAAAGAATATTAAAAGAACCTACTTAATCTTGAAGAATTTTCTTAAATATTTTGAAATATAAAGATAATAAACTTCAAATTCTGCATTTTAAGAAACAGTATTTCATCTTCATTTTGCAGACTTATTTTTAGTATATGTGCTGCCAAAGTGAGCACTTTTTTTTCTTCCAGTACCGGAGATCGAACTCAGGACCTTGCGCTTGCAAGGCAGGTGGTGGAACCACTGAGCTAAATCCCTGGCCATTTCTGCAGACTTTTATTTGAGTTCCAGGATAAGAATTAGAGAAAAAGAATTGGTGCTGGCTGACATTCCATGCCTTGGCTCTGTCAAAAGTTTCTTGAATATATTTGAGTTCAGAGACAAGAACTGTTTTTCATACTATGAGGTCTTTTTTTTTTAATGCTTTCTATGCTATAATAAAGCTGTTAAACTAGTATATGGTACCTTACACATTTGCACTTAAAATGCTTTTTTCTTACATTTCAGTTCAAGAAAGGGAGGATTTTTTTCAACTTTAAAATGTTTAAAATCATCTTGTTTTGTAGAAAGGCTAATAACTTTTGGGTTAAACAACTTTTAGGTTAAACAATCTATTGGATTAAACAATCTTAACTGGATTCTAATCCAGTTGTACAGTAGCTTTACCACTATGCTTTCCTTGTGGTGTTTAATAAAACTCACCTTTTTAAGATTAGTGGTGACTGGTTTTGCTTTGTTTTTGGACTTAAAGTTCTTTTGGCTGGCTATGTGAAATACATTCCTGGACTTCTGCCCTCTTAATTTGTTCTTGGCCATTGTCTAGGAAAGAAAGAAAAGATCAATTAAGCTGCCTATGTTTAAGAACTAAATTTAAGTTTTTAAAGGATAGGTATTAAGTTTAAGAAACCCCATCTTACTCCTGATTTGGGTAGGTGGAGGTGCCAATTCTGAGAATTGAACCCATGGCCTTTTCACTAAGCTACATCCCCTAGGCATGCATATAGCTATATCTATATCCATATCTTTTTTTTTTTTTTTTTTTCAATTTTGAGACAAGATCTCACTATGTTGCCTAGGTTAGACTTAAACTTTCGATCCTCCTGCCTCGGCCTCCTGTGCAGCTGGAATTATAAGCATGCATCACTGTGCCTCACTACTCTTCATTTTGTTGTTGTTTTTTCCCTGGTACTGAGGATGGTACTCAGGACCTTGAGCTTGAGGCAGGTGTGGCACCACTGAGCTATGCCCCTGGCCCCTACTCTTGACTATTTTTAAAGCTGATAAATGTACTACATTATTTCTATTTAAAAAAAATTTTTTTTGGTACCGGGGATCGAACGCAGGACCTTGTGCTTGCGAGGCAGGTAGCGGAACCACTGAGCTAAATCCCTGGCCCTATTTCTATTAAAATTTAATCTTACTAAATATTTTACTCATTAATTACAACATATTTATCTAATTCTTTAATGCATCGCCAATATCTGGGCCATCAAAGGTACCTAATTAATGTCTACTAGTGAAATTCACACTGATAACAGCAATAACTGTTTTTCTCTGCAGTATCTAACAATGAACCCTTACTGACCATCCTGCTAGTCTATATACCATTACATATGCCTGGTTCCTAAGTATGTTATTCAGCTTTCTACCACTGTAACAAAAAACCTGAGAATAGCAACCTAAAGGAGTAAAGATGTATTTTGGCTTACAGTTCAGACTGTGGTCAGCTGATTCCATTGCTGTGGGCCTCAGGTGAGGCAGAAAATCTTGAAAATAGTGTGGTACAGCAAAGCTGCTGACCACATAGGAGCCAAAGAAGGAACTAGGGACCAGATACAGCTCCCAAGCTCATGCCCCTATGATCCCTTCACCTTTAGGATTTACCTCATTTCTATCACCTAATATCAAATTACAACTCATCAGTGAAGTTAGAGCCATTACAACCCAATTACTTCCCAAAGTCCCTCAGCAGCTGTGCATGGTGGCACATGCCTGTAATCCCAGCACTTGGGAGGATGACGCAGGAAGATTGCCATGAGTTCAAGGCTAGTCTGAGCTACATAGCGAGACCTTGTCTCAAAAAAAAAACAAAAACAAAATCCCCTCAGCAACCAAGTCTTCAACACAGTGAGCCTTTTTGAGTGTGTGTGGCGGGGAGCACTTCGGATACCAGGCCTAATACTATCATAGTTTAGGGACTGCCTCTATCCCTTTGACTTCTCATTTCTTTTTACTCCCTACTCTCTCTCCTGTGCATCCCATCAAAATTAATCCTTAATCCTGCATCTAATCCCATAAACCATAGTTTCCACATTATCTCCATGTAAATTGGTCTTACCCCAAAAACTTAATTTTCTTGTTTTGTAACTAAATACATACTAATCATGTAACATCTACATTAGAAATACCTCCCAAATCTGTTTTTAATAATGCATGTGAGAAAAATTCTCATTTTACCGATAAAAATGATTTAGAGAAATGAATCTGCCTCATATCACATTTGGTAACCACAGATGCCATGATTGAAAGCCACGTCAACTAGATCAGAGGTCATGTTATGGGATACTGCCTCTCATGTACAAATAAAAAATTCCAAACCATGGTGTACAGTATTGTCTAGTTCAGGCATGGGTTACTCCTGCAGTCCTTGAGTCCATCTGTTTAGACCACGGATTGGCAAACTATGCTCCATGAACCAAAAAGGACAGGTGCTTCTCTTAGTATTTACTGTATGCTCACTCAATTATGCCTTGTCAATAGCTGCTTTCCTGTTAAAAGTATGGCCTACACAGTCAAAAATATTTACTGTCTTGACCATTTATAGAAAGCTTGTCAACCCCTTGTTTGAGCCACTGCACAATGGCTATCTTGTACGGTGCTACATGATGAACCTTCCCAATGTTAAAAGCCTTTCATGGCCGGGCCGGGGATTTAGCTCAGTGGTTCTGCGTCACTTGCCTCGCAAGCACAAGGTCCTGAGTTCGACCCCCCGGTACAAAAAACCCCCCAAAAACCTTTCATGGCCCTAATATAAAAAGGGACAATATAACTTGGCCTAGCACATTACTGGTACCCTGAATAGCCTCAGTCTGTCAAACGTCATCTTTCTACATACAGTACTAGCCGGTCTCTGAAGGCATCTTGCGAATCTCCATAGCTTTTACATTGTACTTCCACTGAAATTTATATTCTCCATTCATTTGGCCTCAGAAAACTAAGAGTAACACTAACTCTAACAGTAACCCTAACAGTACTATTTTAAAAATTTGATGCAGTACAAAATACACAATTACAGAAGCAGAAACATTAAACCCATTCAAATTAAGTAATCTAAAAATCTCTCCAACAGTAACCAAAATTCAGTCTTCTAGTATTCACTAGTTGCTTATGGTACAGAATTGATATGTTGGAACATACACAAACATACATGATAGGTTTTATATTACAAACAATACTATATAAAATAAACATGAAGCAGATAATGTTGCAGGCAGCACACAAGTGAGGACACAGAACTGGGAACATGAGGAAGGAATGCTCTAAGTGGGGAGAGAGGTTAGGAAAATTCTCACAACAACGTGGTAACTGTGATCATAACCGACACAGCCCCAAACTGGTAACGTGCAAAGGGGATGGCACCGGGTTTCGGGCCGGGCCAGGAGGCCAGGGGCCCAGGAGGGCTGTGTGAGGCAGAGCACAGCGGAACCGAGCCCTCCGGGCCACAGCACCATGCGGCTGGCCCAGTTCTGCCTCAATCCCCGCGAACTTCACGCCAGCTCACCGAAAAGTTCCATCAACCTTTCACCAGACCTTTGATATCCGCGTGACGCTGCTCAAGGTCCAGGTAACGCCATCTGCACGCACAGGGTCCAGGAAGTTCCGGGTAGAGAGATCACGTGGAGTCAGATCCAGAGCCATAATCCCGCCCATCGAGCGAAGCTCCGCCCACTGAATAGAATCTGACCTGCCCCACTGGGCACACAGGCAGAGAGAAGCGACCCCCACCGAACCGGACTCCACTCACGGTGAAGTCCCACCCGCTCCTGCTGGGGCAACGCAGAGTAAAGCCCCACCCACCAAATCAAACCGAGCCCCTGGGCGGAGTCCCACCCGGTCTGGGCCGCGAGTAGCGCGAGGTTCCCCGCCCCCAACTGAACGATGTCCCTCCCACCAAGCAGCCCTACCCACCCAGCTCCGGGCGCACACCACGCCCCGCCTACCGAGCGTACTTCCGTTCCCAGGAGCGGGTTTCCACCCACTTGCCTTAGGCGGAATTGCCGACGTCCCCCGGTCTTTAGCGAGCTGCCCCAACTTCCCGACTGTTCCTGGTGAGTAGGTAGGCAGAAGACCCTCCGCGGCGTTTCAGAGTCACGCGAGCCGTGAAGACCGTCGCCCGAGTCTTCGTCCTCCTTCGCGCCTCCTGCCCGGCTGTACCCGCGCTCCCAGGAGGTGGCGCTGCGCACCTCGGCTGCGTCGGGCCTCGTGGCTCTGGAAGGACACCTAGTTATCATCTCCTTGGGGAACGTTTGTAGCGAGTGAGAAGTTCAAATGCTTTTCTCATTATAACTTCTTTGCCGCAAAAAGCGGGTTTCGGACAGCATGGCAGAGGTACAAGAAACCAGGCACAACATACAATACGAAAATAGAACAAGTTCAGGGGAACTTAGGCGAATTTAGAAGAAACTTTCTTGCCTTCCGGAGTGTATATCTGTATATTTCCCAATTAGGACGTTCTGGGTTGAGTTTTTTAGAAAATTGGAATTATTTCAAGAAGATATCGCCATTAAATCTAACAATTTTCACATGATTCTATACTTATTTTGCTGAAATCATAGGAAAAGCCAGCTTTTAAAAAAAAATGTAGAAAAGTACTGACATTTTAATGCCATTTTGTGTATATGCTGCCTGCGAGCACAATGACATTTTGTAACTGACAGGACTTCAGCCTACATTCTGCCCAAAGTAGCAAAATAAGGCGATAATCCCACCCCCTTTTTGAAAGTGAGGATAATAATAAGGCTTTGGATTTTAACCATTTGTTGACAGTCTCACAACTAGTAATTGACAAAGACTAGATTCCTTCTCAGCTGGCACTTGTTCAAGTCTTCTTTACACCTAATGAGCCATGTACGTACTTATAGAAAGATGAGTCACTTTTACAATAAACTGTTTTATTATATTTATACTTATAAAAATTAAGGAATATACTAAGGATATATATTAAAGAAAGAGACATAATTACCTGTCAGTGTATGTTTATTCATATTTTGTATTCTTTTTAAAGACCAATCTTGTAAAAATTTCTTTAAAAACTAACGTAAAGTGCCAGTAATGTGTGGGAGCAAAACTGAAGCTTCAGATGCATGCCTGTAATCATAGCACTTGAGACAAAAAAAATCCCAAGTTCAAGGCCAGCCTGCATTACCACGAGTTCAAGAGGAGCCTGAACTACAAGAAGACCCTGTCTGAAAACATTAAAAAATCAAAAAAGCCTAAGATATTACTAAGAGAAAAAAAAGCATTTTAGCTTTTCAAGAACCATGTGTTCCTATGGACCAAATTAACCATTCACATGGACAGAAGAAAACTGCTTGAAAAAGTTTTAAGTCTTTAAAAATACATGCACAAGTCATACTTCCAGTTTTTCTTACAACTTCCATAGGAAATAAATAGGAAGAAATTGAAATACTACCCCAAATTACCTATTCTGCTGTTTGAAAATATTTTAATATATATACTAATTTATTTCAATTACAATAGTGGTTTATCTTTGTTGAAAACAGTTTGTGTTAACTGTTTTTTGTAAAAATCTTTTTGGTCTATGTCTCGTAACTTTGAGTAACTACTTCACAGATAATGATACATAGTGTATGAACTATTGTCATTCTCATAATTTTGTTTTATTTTTTCATAAAAAAACCTTAGTTGTCTTAAGACTCAACAATGCAGTTCTTCATATAGACCCCGTCCTAAATGAACTGTCTTGGGAGCCATTCAAGGAGTAAGCACAGGTAATTAGGGAGAAAAAGAAAATTAGAGCACACATAAATGATTATAAGCCATCTGTAACAAAACTCATAGCCCTCTACCTGAACAAAGTCAGCCTTTTAGAAATGATACTCCATAATAAATTTGTTTCATCTGTTTAATCTTATTCTCCCACTACTTAATACCGAATCATTGTCAAAATAATTTAAACACCTAGGCTGTGTGGGAGCTCCAAGGAACTCTTTCTTTTAAAAAAGGTACAGTAACTAACCTAGATTATGCACATGAAATGATGATTCTTGATAAAGACTGGTAAGGATTCTTATAAATGCACAAAAATATGCTATTTATGGAAAGAAATAATTCTGAATACTGGAAACATTCATGTTAAAGTTCTCTGTCTTCAGGCAGAAATTGGCTGTCTACAGCCCTAAAACCAGATCTGGTCCATTGCCTATTTTTGTATAGCCCACAGTGAATTTGCATTTCTAAATGAGGAAAAAGTTAAAATGAGAGCAATACACAGTAGGTTGTGAGCATTCTATTAAATTCTGTCAGTGTCCATAAAGTTTCATTGGCACCCAGCCATACTCATTGTAGATACACTATCTACATCTGCCTTCATGCTATAGCAACAGAGTTGAGTAGTTGCAGCAGATACTACGTAGACTGCACAGCTTACAATATTTTAATAATAATGTGGCCCTTGACCAACTTGAAAACTTCTAAAACTTTACCAGTCCCCATACTGGAGAATGAGCAGCATGGTGGTATAATTGATTGAAGTATTAGTGTTTTATATGCAAAACTATAAACAGCTTAAGAGAATGAAGGCATTGGTTTTTTCCCACCAATCCAAGAAGGTAGACAAACCTTTACATTATGAATTTGGATCCCGGTGTCTCAGGGTACCAGTGACGTTCATGTTTCCCAGCTGTAAATGGAAGACTCAGATATATAGAAGACACTCTTATATGGATCTCTCTTAGGGAGTAGGCAAAAGAAGTGGATTTTAAATTAGGGGAGAAGTTGACTGAAGAAATTATTGGGACAGGGTGGTTAAAGGATTTCTGTAAGTGCTTCAGACTTATCTCTGTGCCACACACCACTATGGTCTTAGGAACAGTAGCACAATATCTCTGCACCAATAATTGTTACAGAGGTATGAAGCCTTCTGCCTTCAAGTCAATATGGCCTTTGGGTGGTTAATTACTAAGATGTCAACTTAGAATTTTTATATTCCCATCATTCTGCTGCAGTCATCAGTTGACATTCCACTGCAAGTAAAAGGTCTCTACCCATTTACTTATTTATATCAATATGGGCTCATAGGTTACTATCTTCTTTAACAGATGACAGCATTTTATTATCATAATTTGTTTGATGTTCATATCACTCAGTTTTGGCCAGTGAGTGTTCTTTTAAGAACTCACTTGCCCCCACCATTTTAACCAATCCCCAACAGTCTTTGACCACTTCCATACTCACGGTCACCACAAGCATTCCAGGCTCATCTGGGACCTGTGTTTTCACAACCCAGAATCAATCATGTCTCCATTTATTTTAGTGAAGAATGATATTTAGAAACCAAGATCAGAGGCAGAGCTAAGCAGTAATGCATGGATAAAATTATGTACATGCTGTTTATAAACTGTCTATAAACATTCACACACCTGACCAATTTTATTTATTCTGTATGTACAAACCATGAGTTTATGCTATTTCCAATTCCATTTAAATACCATAGGGCTTGTTTTAGTTTTCTGCCCTTCTTACCTACTTGTAATTTGTTTTGAGAGACCCGACTCCCATTATTCTAAATATACTCAGTAAGCTTATCTAACTTATCTGTCACCACCTACCTCCTCTGTCCACCCTATCCTCAACACCACTTGGCTCCCATCAACCACGAAGGCTGCTGCCGTCTGGGTATGCTGCCACCTGCATAGTTGGTTTTTTGGCCCTACTCAGGCTCTGACCTTCCTTGGGCTTTCCCAGGGATGACTGATGATGGCTTATTTTGGAGAATAATTCTGGAGGCAGAATAAAAGTAGCTGAGATGAAGAAATGGTTGCAGGCAAGGATGCCACAGGTCAGGCAATATATGATGAGGTCTAATGAAGGGTTCAAGGACCTTGGATAACTGTGCACTTACTCTGATTCCTCTGAGTATCCACTGCATGAAGAACACTCAAAACATTATAAACATTTTGCATTTCTGCGTAGCTTCTGTGTGGGCCAAATAAATAACAAACTATCCTCCAAAGAAATCTGCATTTCTTGTGAGAAGCCAATTAGATCATGATGATTAATTGTGGAAATGATGAGCTCTGTTTTAACCCCTCAGTGACAGAAGGATTTATTTCTAGACTAAGAACGAACATTTATAACAGTCTATATAAGAAAATTGAGCAGGATCTTCCACCTTTATATCTAGGTCAAATTCTTGGGACTATCTGGAGGTTAAGAACCGTTTAGTAAAAAGGGATGGTTACCTCTTGTATGAAGAACTAGCTCACTTCATCAGATTCATATGAAGCTGCAGTTTGATCACAGACTTTTGCTTTTCACTGCAGATTTTCTATAATCAGGCATCATATTGGACATATGTTGTTTTTTCTGTAGCTTCAAGGCCCAAGTCCATGACTCAGTCACCCTTGGATTCCCATTCAGGATTTTATGTTTCCATCATATGTGAGGTATTACAGAAGTATTTGCTGAATGAAATAAAATTTCCTGAAGTGTAAAAAACAGGCCAAGGATGAGAGCCAGTACAATTAAAAAATATTCTGTCACTATCGTTTTTATCATGACAGCCCTACCTAGAAAAGTATTTTTTTCTTCTAGCACTGTTCCTTGGAAATAATAGGTGCAATTATGTTTTTAATTTGAACAAGTTTTATTCTGAACAATCTGGCTGAATGATTTGAGATCTTGAACTGGAACTAATTATAGTCACAAAGAAGGTCTACATATGAAATATTTGAAGGTTAAGAATGGCCAGATACATAGCACAAAGGCAATAAAATATCCAAAAGGTACATGAAACCCTTTCACATTTATGATGCTTGGTTAAAATGCAAGTAATGGTTAAAAACAGAAGAGTTGTGAAATGTTTAGCATGTGTATGTTTTTCAAACAAAATTGGCAAAAGAAAAGATACACTGAGTGCTATTAAATTACAATTTGGCACTAAATCTCAGCAACATTTAAAAGGAAAGAAAAAGGAAGGAAGAGAAAAGAAAAGGACATAGTGCTTTATAATTACCAAGTTAAGTTAATAATGTAAATTCTCGGGGCTGGGGATTTAGCTCAGTGGTTTCGCTGCCTGCTGTGTAAGCACAAGGACCTGCGTTCTATCCCCAGTACAAAATAATAATGATGATGATGATGATGATGATGATGATGATGATGATGATGTAAATTCTCAGACTATCTAAAGCTCAATAATGATTTTTTCAGTTGAAATTATGTTCAGAAACTATACAGACTGAAACAGTTTTTGACCCTCCATTTTGTGTTGTTTTACAGCAGTTATGCTGATGTCCTACTAAGAATGACCTGGGCATCTGTTTACTGATTAAAATAACAAAAAATTTTGAGGACATTAAGGTATTTCACAAACATCTGTCTCTTTAAGAACTTTTTTTCTTTTGAATTAGAAAAATTATGAAGAGTCACTGAAAAATTTGGAAAATTTGGAAAAGCATTTTAAAAAATGAACAACCAACAAGCATTGCATTCTGACTGAACCTCCCATCATTTTTCTCTCATGCAGATTTTCATAACAGCTTCCTAACTGGTCCTCACTTTCATCTCTACCCAGCCTAGAAACCAGAGGGATCAGTGCTAAAATGCTAATCAGGCCTTGCCATTCCTCAGGTCCAAACCCTCCAAATGTTCTCACATCCCTCAAAATAAAAGCAAAGTGAAGACCTACAGGAAACCCCTTGGCCCTTGACACTTTCCTTTTTTTTTTTTTTTTGCCACTTCCTTTTGACCACACATGTACTAATAAGCCAAAATAATAAAGGGAAAAGAACTAAAACAACTATCATCATTTGCCATCTCCTGAGTTCAGTGGGTCTGGTGCTTGGGAGAGGCTCAGGTAGATGGTTCTGGCTCAGGTTTTTCGAGACGTTTCAGTCAGATGAAGCTGCAGTTAACTAAAGGCCTGGCAGGGTTGGCAGACCTGCTGCCAAAGTGGCTCATTCACATGGCTGTAAGCTGGTGCCAGTCATAACCATGATTCCTCAAGTCCTTCCCAAGTGGGCCTTCCCACAGAGCTTTCCTATTGTCCTCATGACATGGAAGCCGGCTTCCCTCAGACTGAGTGTTCCAAGAGAGTAAAGGAGAAGCCAGTGGTTTTTATGACTGAGGCTGGAAGTCACACGCCAACACTATTGTGTTTTATTAATCACATGCCAGTCCTGATTCAGTGAGGAAGGAGATACACAAGTAAGTGGATAGCAGGTGAGGATCACTAAGAACTTCCTGGAAGGCAGGCTAATTCTATAGTGCTATCTGCTCATACCTGAAACAATGACTGGCACATAGTAGGAGTGCAATAAATACTTCTAGACAAATGAATGAGTTCTACCTCTCAGTTTGCTCCAACCCCAAAACTGGGGATTGAACCCAGGGACTTCACACTGAACTACATCACCAGCCATTGATTGATTGATTGATTGAGACAGTGTCTTGCTGTGTAGTACAAGCTGGTCTTGAACTTACTGTGTAGCCCACGCTGGCCTTGAACTCATTGTGATCCTCCTGTCTCAGCCTCCTGACTGCTGGGAGATATAGAATATATATATCTATATATCTCTATCTCTATCTATCTATCTATCTATCTATCTATCTATCTATCTATCTATCTATATATCTTGTACAGACACTCATGAAAGGACTACCAGAATTGCTTCAGAAATTCACAATTAGCAGGCAGTGGAACCACTGAGCTAAATCCCGGGCCCTACTGTAATAATTTTTTTAAACATTTACCTTGTATATATCCTCTATTTCTCTAGAGGAATACAACTGAGTACAGAAGGAAAAACCTGAGTAGGGCCAGAGAAAATGGGTGGGTAGCAAATGGGAGGTGTATTGTATGTGTATTAAGCAAGGGATTTTCCCCCTAAAGAGAAAAACTTAGAGCATAGTAGTATGCTGCTGACAATAATGACTAAGAGGGGGTGGAACTGGTGATGTAGGCTATAAAAAATACAGTGGTATGTTTGGTGGGAGTGGGAGGTCTTGCTGCATGGGTGGGGCTCAGGCAGCAAGCCTTTGGTGGTGGAATGGTGGGGAGCTTCTAGGAGTGAGGGCAAATCTCACCTTTCTTGTTGTGAGATGAGACAAGGGGCCTGGTCTTGACAAAACAGATGCCCGTCTCTAGAAGACAGAAAAGAGTAGATAAACCTTGTAAGAGCTTCTGACAGCATGCCTGAACAACCCTAATTCCTCTGTCATTATATTTCAAGGAGTTATAACATTAACTAAATATTTTGATAGCCAAATCATTTTGACCTGATTTTTCTGGACTTTTCAACATTAACCTGATGTTTATATGAGTTCATTTCCTTTACAATAATCTTAGCTTCTTTTTTTTTCCATTTCATTACCTATTTCTGTAGCATGCTCAAATAAGATATGAAACATTACAAAATAGAATGTGCCTATGTTTCTACTAGGAAAATGTGAAAAGTCAAATAAAAGAACAAAAAATGTAGAAGTGGGGTTTTAGCAATGTATTTCTCTCTGATAGTATAGGACAAAAAAAAAATGTTTGGCTCTAGTTTCTGAAAGCCACAATCTGAAAACTGCCTTGAAAGTGATTCATTGAAGTTACTCTTTTAACTTTGGGCTGAAAATTCTCATCTTGGTATGAAATCTGGGTCACTCGAACAAGTCCTCTAAATTTTGAGGACTCAAATTCTTACTTGGCAGATTGCAGTAAGTAATCCTAACCAGACAGGGTCTGAGGAGGTTCCTGAATCTGAGACAAGGAATTTAACCCATTCCTTTTGTAGAACAAACTTCCAAGTTCTCTGACTTCTGTTATAGAAAAAGAAGTTTCCAGACCAGTCAGTATGAGCCATGGGAAGGATTTTATTCCGCAGATATTAAGCAGTCCACCCTCAAAGATGTAGAGTACAGGCCCTGAAGAAAGAGAGGCACTTATTTCCTAGAACAGAGAACTTTTATGCCTCTCTTGAGAGAGTGGAAACCCTGAGAAAATGTAGCCTACACCCTAGGAGAGTAGTAGTCACTGTACAGGTATAAGCCCAGTTTTTGTTGTTGTTGTTGGTTTTGTTTTTTGAGCAGGTAATTTAAACATTCTTTCTCAATGAAGCCAATTTATGACTTTCAGTATTTCTGATGAATTTTGGGTGTTATGAGTCTGGAAAGAAAGGAGCCTAAATTTAACCAAGTGCCTTGGATTACTTCAACGGAAGCCCCAAATAGCAGTCTTTTTAATAGTACAATTTTTTTTTTTTAGCTCTCATGATCTTTGAAAATTATTTGCTGGGACACTTTGAGATCTAAAGTGAAGATGTCTGCCTTTGAACAAATTTGGATTTGCTTATGCTAGGACCCTCTGGGCATAGAGATCCCTGAAGAGATCTAGATACTCTAGATTCCAGACCTCCTTCATGGCTTGCAGTTCCCAGAATCAGAGGACTTACATATACTATATGTGCAAGGCTGACACTGGCCACAAGCTCCAGGGATGTGTTGTTTCTTTTCTTTTTTTTCCCCTCCTTTCCTTTTCCCTACTTCATTTTATGCCAACGTTACTGGTTGGTTGTTCAAGTCCAGAACCTTGCCACTCCTCCAAAACACATGGGAGACTTTGGAAAAAAGACTGTATTCAGAGTTTATCTTCATACTGCCTCAAATCACCATTTCCCTGTGCAAGGGCCCTTCTAGCTGGGAAGAGAGTAAAGAGACAATACACTAAGACAACAAACAACTCCATGCCTGTCCCTTCTTGTGGGTCCTTGGGGAGAGAGGAGGAATTAACAGTTTTACATTATTTTTGGTTCATTCTTACCCTGAAAGTGTAAGCTTTTGGGATCTTAGCTTACTATGGAGAGGGAATCTCTAACTAGAATCCCACTTGTGTGGCACTGGCCTTTGATTTCTTCCTTCTTGCCCTGTCAGTCCTGTAGAAGAAAAGTCCCTTAACTAGATTGATAAATTATTTCAGGACAAAACTAGAATTGGTGCTCTTAATACAAACCTTGGTGAGCTTTTTCTGTAAAGGGCCAGAGTAAATATTTCAAGGTTTGTGGGACATAGAGCCTTTGTATGTACTGCTCAACTCTGCCATTGTAGTAGGAAAGCAACCACAGATAATAATGCATAAACAAATGAATGTTTGGCTGTGTCTCAGTAAAACTTTATTTACAAAAGTAGGCATTAGGCTAGCTTTGGCCCTTTGACTCTAGTGTGCTTCCCCCCCCCTTTTTTTTTTAAAGAACAATTTTTACTTACAATTTATTTGTCTCCTTCCTAATTATCTTTTAATTCTTCTGTCCTACCTTTCCCCACCTCCAGACTTTGATCCCTTATTCTTAAGAGGGTACAGAGCCAGGCATGGTGGTGCATGCGTGTAATCCTAGCAGGAGAATCACCAAGAGTTCCAGGCCAGTTTGGGCCACATAGTGAGTTCAAGGCCAGCCTGAACTACCTAGCAAGACCCTGTCCAAGGGAGAGACAGAGAGAGAGAGAGAGGTACAGAAGGCCTGATGTTTTTCTTTTCTTGTAACTGCTTCAAGCTGACGAGGGCCATTGTTCTGGCCTAGCTAGGATTCAAAAGGCTCACCCTGACTGATTGGTTTATTTTGGGGTTTTTTTTCTGATTGTTTAATAAATGGTCATCTGTGTAATCCAAGCTGCCCTTGAACTCACTATGTAGCCCAGGCTGGCCTCAAACTCATGGCAATCCTCCTGCCTTAGTATCCCAAGTGTTGGAATTATAGGCCTGTGCCACCACCTGGGCATTGCAATCATTTTAAGAGACCAGTTTTAAAAGTTATTATTCTTTGTCTGCTTTTTATCTATCTTTTATTTCTTCTATCCTATCTCAAGATAACTTTAGGAATAGGAAATTAAAGAAATTGAAACTCCATATAATAACAGCATCATAAAGTCAATACTCTCCACAAGATAACAAAGGATAAGATATTCTGTGGTTAATAAGTCCCAGTTGCACAAATCACAGGACTTGAGTGAAGGAAACTGGAGAGCACTTTGGACTTAGGACTTTTGCAGAACGGGGCTAGCTAATGAGATTCACATTTGGAATTTCTAAAAAAGTAAAAAATTAAAAACTGGAAAAATGTACATCTCAGAAAAAGTCTATGTACATGCCCTGTTAATACAGTATTAACTCATACTTTGCTATTTCCTTAACATGTCATTATATTAGCTAAATATTTTTATGGGTACATTTGCCATTTGCAAATGCTGCCCATTCTCATACTGTGTCTGATTCACTGAAGAGGAGAGCTGATTTAAGCATGTTTTGTTGGATAGGAAACTTAAGCAGGATTTAACTGGTACAAAGTGGAATGGAGATCACCTGATCCACTGTCGGGATTCCTGAGTCCCTGGTGAGACTCTTCTTTTACATTTAGTGGTTGTGAAGTTGGATTCAGAGGCTCTTTGTTAAAGAGAAACCACACCATTCTGAAGGGTTATTTAGCAAGTCATTGGGTTCATGGACTTGAGGAAGTAGAAGGGTTTTTTTAAAACTCAAATCTACGGAAAAATGGTAAGAATATTTTCACAAGCTCCCAAATATCTTGCAGTTGGAATCATCAATTTTTGACTGAGACATCTGAAAGTCAGTTTTACAGATCAGGGTACTTTAACTCTATTGCTGCAGCATTCATCTCCTTAGCATTCCCTGTACCATTACCATACCTGAAAGATTAGCATCAATTAATAATTCCACTATATGTTGTCCATATTTAAATTTTCTCAACTGACCTGAAAAGAAATCTATTATAGCTTTTTTTGTTTAAACCTAGGATCTAACTGAGGCTCTGCCTACACAATATTAATGTTCTAATAACCAATAACCTTTCATCTGCATGGTGTTTTTTTGTTTTTGTTGTTGTTTGTTTGGTTGTTGGTTTTTTTGAGACAGGGTCTCCTCCCAAGTGCTAAGGTGTGAGCTACCACGACCAGTTTCACTTGAAAGTCTTAGCACCCATAAATATTATAATCTTTGCTGGAGCCACATATTACAAGGACTTTGCAGAAGTGGTTATTTAAAAAATTTATCTATAGGCTGGGTATGGTGGCACATGCCTGTAGTCCCGGCACTGGGGATGCTGACGGGGGAGGATTGCTGTGAGTTTGAGGCCAGCCTGGGCTACATAATGAGTTCAAGGCCAGCCTGAACTACATAGCAAGACCTTGTCTTAAAAACAAAAAACAACAACAAAAAACCCCTCGACAATAAATAAATAAATAAAATTTTATCTATGTTTATAACTACCATAAAGCCCCCCCCCCCACTCTCATTCTATCTCATTGTGAACATTACTGTGAACTCATGGATACTGGGTGCGGGAGGCTATAATTATTATGATAATCATTTTTGGTTTTTGATGGTCAAATTGCCCCAAATTTGGCAGTGATACTTTTCAAGCTAGATCATTTTGTGTGCATGTGAATGTGTGTTTCACAACCCCATTAGTTTCTAGATTTCTGACATAAAAATATTTGTTCTAGGCTCATCTTGATTTCTTCCTGCCTTAGACCTGAAGGCAGTTACTTTTCCCAGGAGCTCTAGTTCCTCCTAATGGGAAATGGTGTTTAGAAACGAAGATCTTGGTGCTAGGTGTCTCATAGCAAGGGGTACATCCAGATTTGTGCTGTCTGAAGCTAATACAATTTTGGAACATTTTTAAAAAAACAAATACAAAATTGCAAATACAAAATTAGGTAGAGGGCCCTGAAAGAGGCCCTTAAGTAAGGGACTGTAATTAAGATTTGAGCATCCTTACTATTGGACTGTTATTGCTGTTAGTATCTTTCAGTGAACAGAATAGTCAAATTCAACAAGATGAAGTTCTTTCTTAGCTTCTGTCATTTGACAGTTTTATATAAAGTAGAATCAACATCATGATATTAAATTAGAATCAACATCAATATATTTCCTCATGTATTCTATCTTACCATACAAACAAAAACATCATAACACATCAACACTAATATTCCTATAAAAACAAACTAGTAAAATTCAAGATTGTCATGTAGTTCTTAATATATATTCTCCCAAGGATATATAGTCAGATTTAAAATTTCAAATGTTACTTAATTTTTTGTATGGTTATATTATTAATTCAAAATACAATTAATTTTGTTACTGTTTGAATTTAATTTTAGGGCTTAAAGGTTATCTTTGATTGAATTGATTTTTTAAAAATGTAACAATCATGATTAAATGATTAAATCATGATTAAAGGGCAAAAGGATACACTAAGAATTTTCACTTTCATCCCTAATCCCTCCATCTCATTCTTACCCTTCTCCTATAAGGAACCATTTTTGTCAATTTGTGATTTACTTACCACATTTTTTCAAAAAGTTGCAAATATATACACATAAATTCTTGTTTCTTTTTTCCTCAACCAAATATGAAATATGTATCTTTTTTTCCACCTTCTATGTTTTATTCCATACATACCATAAATAGATACGTTCCCAATACTTTTTTCTTTGGTACCAGGGATCAAACTCAGGTCCTTGCGCTTGCGAGGCAGGTGACAGAACCACTGAGCTAAAACCCCTGGCCCTGTCCCCAGTACTTGAATCTATGTTCATAGATTTGATGTAGGCTTAATTTTTCAAGACAATATTCTTAAATACATATAACAGATAAATATAAAATAAACACAAAATGAATGTATATCTATATCTATAGCTGCATATGTATTTATATCTGTGTATCTGTATTTTCTTGTGGAGGAGGGACAGTAGAATTTGGGGACTAAGCATCAGGAAGGGTTAGGTTTCCTCACTGCAACCACAGGCCTGGGGTTCTAAGAGAGCCGAGCAACCAGAGACGGAAGCCAGCCCAGGATTGGGATGTTTCTGGGCCCCACATCCTCAACTCTGTGGCCTGGGCAGAGTTAACCTCTCCCATGCCTCATTTCCTTGTCTCCTAATTAGAAGACGTAAATAATATTTTTCCAAGGGAACACTGAGGCGATCTCCTGGAAAAAGTGTGGGTAACAGGCTTAGCCAAGACCCTGGCCCACGATAACCCTTTAAATAATAGTGGCTGTTGTTTTTAAGTGGTGGTTATTACCACCGTCATTACTGTTTCGTGTGCATCTGTAATCACCACCGCCGCTAGCATCCCTGACCTCTTCCCGGGTGCCCCAGGATGCCCGCCTCCCAGCCCGCCGCTCCGGCCCGGTGACTCATTCCCAGGACAGCCTTTTGAGCAGCTTTCCTTTCCAGGGTGACTACTTCCCAGGAGGAAGGAGATCACAGGAAACCCTTCTGTGTGTCTCACATTCCTGAGCTCCAAACCGAGGGCGCGCAGGACCCAGCCCTGAGACTCGGAACTCCCGCTCTCCCTGCCCTGGCGGGCGCCGGCTCTACTCACCTCTGACCCCCGGAGGACGGGGTCCGGAGCGCCCCGGTCCTGGGGTTCGAGGTTCGCCTCGTGCCCGCTGCGCCCTGCGTCCCCGTCCCCGCCCTAACCTTGCTCCAGCCCGCGCGGCTTCCTCCCCGCTCTGTGCCCGGCCACATTTTGCAGAGCGTGCCACTCCGAGGGACCATGTCGCGGCTCAGCTGGGGATACGGCGAGCACAACGGTGAGCGTCTTTCTCTGCTCTGGAGGGGATCTGCGGGGACCGGGTGGGGCGGGGACCGGCCATGCGCGGCTCGAACTTGCAAAAACTTTCCGGTTCCTCTTTGAGCAGCGCTCGCTCCCCGGAGCAGCGCCCGGGAAGCGGGGTAGGGGTGCGGGCTCGGTCCTGGGTGGATCGCGAAAGCGTCTTTGGCTGTGTGCGGGTAGTGCGGCTGAGTCCCCGGACCCCCAGATCTTCCTGTGCATTCATTCACCTTCGCTTGAAAAGCCGTTTTCCTACTAGCAGCCACTTCAGAAGACGGCTTGGAGAGAAGTCAGATGACAAATGAGGATAGAGTCGCTTTCAGCCCTGTAAGTCACGCTGTTCACTTCGAAGAAACAAATCAAGGGAAATCGTCGAAAAGGCCTTTAAGAACTCTTAATGAGTTGCATATGAACACTGGAGATTAAGTTGGCTGCTAGGCAACCAAAATAGTCCTGAAAATTTCTCAATGGCTGTTGTAACAAGGCTTTCGGTTCTTTCTGGGAAACGAAGTTACATGTTGTTCTCCATTCTTCTGCTATATTCAGCCTTGCAGAAGACTGAGGGCTAAGAAAGGATTATTGAAATTACAATACAATGATAAAAATATATTTGTTGATAGGAGTGACAGTAATAAGGCAATAATATCATTTATATATCCTAAATGATCAGAAGTAAAACACTTTTTCTTGTATATTCAATTGAACTAATTGTTTCAAGTGATGTTATTCAAAATAATTGCAAACTGACACCAAGAAAATGTTATGTTGCATGACTGTCAAAATGAGGGCTGTGAATAATAATAGTATTAAAACTACAAATTGTAAGCCTATTATTGAACAGTACTATGTACTAAAGTTGTATAAAAAGTTTGTTTTCACAAAGAAACAGAATTTCCTTTTTGTTGGTTTTAGGTCATTCTAGCCTGGCATAGAACTTGAGATCCTCCTGCCTCAGCCTCCTGAGATCTGGGAGAAAAGTTCCCTTTCTAATCATAGTTCAAAGTTATGAATTTGAACATGTTTAAAAGTGATAGCAGATGAAATTTAGAATTTTAATAATGAACGATACCATTTGGAAGAATTTCTTTTCGATCAAGGCTGTGATTTGTTAATTTCTAATTTATGTTTGGAAAAACAAACTTAACTTTCATTTCCTTATCTGCAGGAAACATTTCATTTGTTTGTTTTTATGATACTGTGGATTAAACCCGGGGGTGCTTTACCACTGATCTACTTACCCAGCCTTTTTTTTTTGAGACAGGATCTCACCAATATGCCTAAGCTGGCCTTGAACTTGTGGTCATCCTGCCTCAGCCTCCCTAGCACTGTGATTACATTACCAAATGTGTGTGCTACCAAATCTGGCTTGGAATATTTTTATTATTGTTATTTAAGTATTATTATTATCATTGTTATTTAAGTATTAGGAGCCAATAGTGTTTTCACTGTGGTTAGCAAGAAGGGTATTACAATCAGTAGGTATTGATTACATTTTAAAAGGTTAGAAAGTATTGGCTGCAATGAAGGTTATCTTCAGAAATTTAAAAAATTCATCTCAGAAAAGACATTGACAAGAAGTGATTTTGTATTTCAACCAGGACTTAGAGGGCCATTCCTTTTAGATTCAGTAGCTTTTTTCAGGACCACACCTTTAAATAGATTAATGTTGGCAAAATCCTATTGGAAATGTATTGTATCCTGATAAGACAAGTTTTGTTGTTTTTTATCTCTTTAGACATTAGCAAAAGCAATGCCTGAGAAGATTAAAGGAAGCTTAGACTGGGGTTTTCAGCACTAATCAAAAGGAACTTCACAGACAGTTTGGAACTTCTTCCACTAACCTTTGATCTTTATGTCAGTTTTGATTAGGCAATGTGACATCACCAAAAAAGTATATATATGCCAATATGGGTTTTCAAAAGTTTCTGGATTCACTAAGGAACCACCTTTGCTTAAGAACTACATATATTAAATGAGTTTAAAACTGGTTGTTTTGGGGTAGATAATATTGGGCATTTGATAACCAAGTAGTCTAGTTTTAATTTGGTTTGCCACTTCTAAAAACAATTACATTTGTAAAGGACTAGAAATAGCAGTAGAAAAGCATTAGAAAAGAAGATCTTTGGTGATTGTGAAAAAGAAAATAGTGTGTTGTGACACGTGCTTTGCATATTTGAAATCTGATTCTGATTGATTACCTCATACTTGATGACAATGAAATAGAAAGCTTGAGATTATATACAGAGAATACTCAAAATTAAATGAAAGCAGAAATAAGAAAATGTAATGCCTTTTCTGCAATATTTTCTGAGGACCTCTGAATACTACTAAGTTGCTTTAAAGTCCAGAATGTCAAGGTCACAAATGGACAACTGTTTAAGTTGAACATATAGTTATGTATTCATGCTAGGCCTTTTTGTAGCTCAAGCATATGTGAAACAGTGTATGCTTTCTCCTTTTCAAGAGCAAAGAGTTAAAAAGCAGCTTTAGATTTTGGGATTGACCCTATTGATAATTGTGACATATTTGTTTTTGTTAGTAACAAATGTTTAACAGTTTCATGCTCTGCTGTTTTAATTAGTACTTGACTTAGAAAAAGTGGTTAGCGAAGTAGGGAAAAGCTTAGTCAGCCACCTTCTGCACTACTCACCTGGTGATAGTAGTGTAAATTGTAGGCATAGCAGAGAGGAAGAGTCTCACATCTGTAGAAAGACCTGGAGTTTACATGAAGGTGCAACCTTGCGGGCTGTTGATTTTTGAGAGGCAGAATATGAATAGAATCTCCCAGAGAAATGAAGAGGATAGTCAAAGGAATTGTCAGCTTATTGTCTTATTTCAATTTGCCTAAGAGATTCTGGTTTGTAAACTTCATGCAATTTTATCTTGAGTAGAGGGTCAAGATGTGAGTGGTCCCTTGTATTGGAATCCAAATGTAGCACTGGTAAAATAATCCTCAAGGAACCTTCTGAAATGTAGAAAGAGAGAAATACATTGCAACCAATTCCACTGTAAATAACTGACAATATTACATATCTTGACATGGCACAGACATTTTATTTGGATTATCCTATGTGAAAGATTTATATATGACCTTGGTGTGTTGATAGCACATTACAGATAGTGAAGTTGAGGCCTGAGTGACACCAGAAAATTGCAGTGAATAGTAGAATAAAGAAGAAAGAAACACAGAGGACAGTATCCTTAGACCAATACCCTTTCTCTGATACTTAGCTTTCTCAACTCCTTTGACTCTCCCAACCCTGTCAACTTGACCTTAGAGCAACCAGGGCGCATTCTTGGATCTGAGACTGAATCCCTTTGTTTTCAGTGGTGAACTATACTGTTGTTTTTAGTTTGGTAAGTGGGTACCTCTGGAAAGTACTTTATAACAGTTTATGTGCTCTTTTGTTTAATTAATGGCTTAGTTTAATTCTGAAAATGATTTAAGACAAAACAGGTGGTAACCAGACCCATGAAGAAAAAACAAAACAACAAGTAGGTTTAAAAACAATTACAGCTGGGGATTTAGCTCAGTGGTTTCGCTGCCTGCTGCGCAAGCTCAAGGACCCGAGTTCAATCCCCGGTACGGGAAAAAAAAAAAAAGTTACATATGAAGGTCCTGAGAATGAGTATTTTATTTTATTAATCTTTGTTTTCTTCAATCTTAGACACAGTGCAGTGCAGTACACTTAATAAGTTTTTGTTGAGTGAAATAACTTAGTCCTTTTTTCTTGGTCTTATATTTTCAAGGTCCTATTCACTGGAATAAATTTTTCCCTGTTGCTGATGGTGATCAGCAATCTCCCATTGAGATTAAAACCAAAGAAGTGAAATATGACTCTTCCCTCCAACCTCTTAGAATCAAGTATGACCCCAGCTCAGCTAAAATCATCAGGAACAGCGGCCATTCCTTCAGTGTCGACTTTGATGACACACAGGACAAATCAGGTTAGCATTTCTTTCTTTTGATCTTCTGTGTGTGTGTGTGTGTGTGTGTGTGTGTTTGTGTGTGGAGGATGAGCAACTTGGATAATTAGACTTTACTCTCTTATTTATATTTTATTAATGCTAGACTTGGAATTTGCTGAGTTGAAATATTTGTTTTCTTCATGTGAATTGAGATGGTCAGTTATATATTTGGAACTTAAAATACGTTAAAGCGATGCAAAGGAGTATTTATAAAAGGGTGTACTGAATAATATTTTAAAATTGATCTCAGCTTAATATAACTTCACTTGGCATTTATCTTTATGAAAATATTGAAATTTAACAGTAATTCTTAATTTGTTTTGGGAAAGTTTTAAATCATAATTATTTTAATATTTATTAGCAAACCTATAATGCCAGTTACTGTGTGGTTTAGTAGAAAAATATGTTTTTTTAAAATATCATAATCCCTTATTATTATTATTTTTTTTGGTACCGGGGATCGAACTTGGGTCCTTGAGCTTGCAAGGCAGGCTGTGGAACCACTGAGCTAAAACCCCGGCCCAATATTCCCTTATTTTAATTGCAAAGGTAATATATATTTATATACATGTAATAAAAATATAGAAATGTATGATAAAAATTAAGTCTCTCCTTATAATCTCTCCCCATGTATATTGCTATACATGCTATATTGTTCCATTTTTATCTTTCTTCCTCTGATTTCACTCTACTTTGGGCTAATCAGTAAAATAATTTTGCACGTGTTTCCAGATTTGACATTTAGTTTGTGATGACTAGTGTGTGCCCTTTTGTTTACAAGAAGACCTCCATTTTTATCTAGATCACAATGAAATTATCAGGATTATTTGAAAATGTTCATAGAATATATACTTTGTACTCCTCTAAGACAGAAGTTATATAAATATAGGTCATGATGGTCATTGTTTTTTCTTAGGATGAAGCAAAAGAGATTGTTTCATTATGATTTTAGGGATTAAATCAATCAAAAAGAAAAACCACCATAGTTAAATTTGTTGCCAATTTTTCTGTTTTGTTGGTAAACTATAAAAAACAGATATTTTCTGTAACAAACTAATTTGAACAGAACAGTCTCCATTTTGTAAAGAAGTCATTCTTTTTTAGAACAAATTTTTATTAGTATGTGTTTTGTTCTGTTTTTTCTGGGGTATTAGTACGTATGTATATCACATCTTGATCCTTTTAACTTTACCTTCCCCTACCTTTCCTCCCATCTTCCCCCTCTGGATGCCCTTCCCATCTCCACAAAGTCTGTCTCCCTGCCTGTTCTTGACCAGAAGTAACTCTGAATCTGCCAGTCAACACACCACAGTGAAATATTTCTCCTAGTCCTTTGAGGGTTTGCGTGTTTAGGCTAGTGCCCATCCCATGGTTAACCAAGATAACCACCCTTCAGAACTCTAACAGTCCTGTAAAAGGGGATATGTGGATATGATATTCTTTAGGAGATATACCAAATTCTTTGCTGAATACTGGATAGGAATAGTCTGATGAGGGAAATCATGATCCTGTGAGGAAAGACAAGGCAGTTCGTGTTCAGCTACTGGTATTTCTGGATTTAGGATGTCACATCTCCAGGAACCTCACCTGATGGGTTGCACCACCCCTGCTGTGGTTCCCAAGGCATCCTGGGCTTGTCCTCTAACAGGACTTTCCTTGTCTTATAATGCCAGGTAGGCTTCTCTGTCTTTCCAACTGAGCTAAAGGCTCCTTGTTGATAATAGCTCTGTCTGGATTTTTATGGCATTTAACTCTGAGTTCTTACTCTCTGTAGATCACATACAAAAGAATCATTTGGAATAACCTTTTTAAAAATATTATAAATGGATTATATATGCCAAGTGTGACTTTGGAGAAATAATTACTTATTTTTAAGCATAAAATGGATACAATAATACTTATTAACTAGGTTGGAAAGTAGGTTGACTAATTTGACATTTGAAAACATGAAATCATTTTCATTAAAAATAATTTTTCTTGCCATTATTAACTTTGTACTGTTGTTTTGTTATAAGCCATCTCAAAGTCCATGTTAAACTTTGATATGTTAACTCACTTTTCCCCACCATGTGTTTCTTTGAAAAAGCACCGCTCCAAGCGAATGGTCGACTCTACATTTAATTATGATTACAATCCCAAATGGGACATTTTATTTGAAACCCTTAAATGTGGAGTCTACGTATGTAACATGTAAGGCAATCTGTTGCTTAACTTAGCACAACACTTATGCTAGTCTGATTTTAAGCCCTGGACTCAGAGCAGCTTTCCAGAGATTGCCCATTGTTCTTGGATGTCTCCCTTACAATGTATGTTCTCCGTTATCTCTTCCTTTCTCTGGAGCCAGCTTGCTTCCATCTTCTTCCAAAGTCAATTCTGCATTGATTACTCAAGCTTTCTAATCTGCTTTTTATCCAAGAAGGAACAGCTTTATCTTTAGCTCAGGTTTTATTACACAATAGCAAGGAAAAAAATGAAAGCTTTCTTTTCCTTTGGAATTTCATTCCATCTTCAATCAATACAGACTATGTAATGTACACAGATTATGGGTGTCAGGGAAATGTGCCTTTTAAATTAACTTATCTGATAATCATGTTGAAACTCTTTAAAGACAAATATGTTATTCATATTTTCACCTTCTGTAATAGTTACCGTGCTAACTGTGGGTATAGTAGGAGACCCAGCTCTGCCCTCATGAGCATTGCCCAGTGGGAGAAGATGTAGTAAAATTCTTCTGTTTTAACAGAGTAACTGAAGAGTAAATCCTATGTCTGATCTAAGTGGCTCTTTTTACTTTTCAGAATGCTTTGAAAAAATACATATGATTTAATTTTTCTTCATTTTTATTACAGTGTTAGAGTAACATTACTAGCTCCAGTTTTTAGATATGGAAGCTGAAGCTTAGAAATTTGATTTTGTCCAAGATCATGCAGTTACGAAAAATGGGAGCTCCAGTCTTTTTTTTTTTTGGTGGTACTAGGGATTGAACTCAGGGTCTTCACACTGAACTATATCCCCAGTAAGACAAGATTTCACTAAGTTGCTAAGTTTCCCAGGCTGAAGTTGAACTTGTGATCCTACTGCTTCAGCCTCCCAGAGTGCTGGACTTACAGGTGAGCACCACCACACCTGACTAAGTTCTGGTCTTCTACTGATACTTGTGCTCTAGATATGAAGCAGTGGCCTGCTATATCAAGGTCCTCTCAGGCCTCTTGGCATGGTTTTTCCTTTTTCAGAGAGGTTGTCTTGCCCTCAGTTAAACAGATTCAGAGGAATTTGGATCCAGAATTCCTAGTCCGTTCTACTTGTAATTTTCCATAAAAATCTGCATTATGGGCCCTCTAAACCCTACAAGTGTTTTGAATCTACTTTTCTTATACTTAAAATTATATTCCTGTCAGCAAATTAAATAACACATTTGTAAAAACTTCTTTGGAGGACATGAATAGGTTGAGTAACAATGGGGATGTTGTAGGGTACAGTAGGATGTCTAATATTTTTCTTACTAACCATTTAAAATGTGTTGGTGTTTAGCTCTACGTGGGGGTCCTCTCACTGGAAGCTACAGGTTACGACAGTTCCACCTTCACTGGGGGTCGGCTGATGACCACGGCTCTGAGCACATGGTGGACGGAGTGAGGTATGCTGCAGAGGTAAGCCACCAAATGCTTCTTGGTGACACAGGGTTTTCTAAGTGGTGGGATTTAAGGAACACAGAAGATAACTCTCTTGACCCCAAGTAGATTCTGAGTCAATTAAGTATTTCAGTATCTGGAAGAGTTGTATTCATTCAGTGTCTTAGTTATTGATATGAGAGCTTTGAATATGGCCCAGCTGAGCCTTAAACCAACTCCGAGAGTTGCCAGTTATATATTCCCATTTTAGAAATGAGTAAACTGGATACTTGGAACAATTAAGTAATCTACCCAGGAAACAATGAGATGGATTTAAACCTACATCTGTCTGACAGCAAATTACAAATTCTGGTTTTACCCATTTTATCTCTGAAAGGCCAGTGAGAAGGGAGAGAAATAAATATTTGTTTTAGATCCAACGAAGTACATACTTGATTCAGACGAAGGTGTATATAAATCTATAAAGCCCATATTAAATAAATGATAATAAATGGCAAAGTTCTATTGAGGAAAACTCTGCTAAACTCCAGTACCTTTACATTTACAGAAATAAAATGGAATCTTTGCTAATTTTTCAATTCACTGGTGAAGCATAACAAAATAAAGCTTTGATTGACTTCTTTCGTTTTGACTGGTAACTTACTGTATTTTTGGTATAATTATATTCATTAGTAATATTCTACTATTTCTAATCCTCTGGTGAAAGGACAAAGCATAATATGCCTCAAATTTTAATATGATTAAATATTGCTAATATTCAACTTACCGTGAGATGAAAGTCAATTTTTGCATGACTCAACCAAAATTATTTGAATGAAATGAATTTAGCTTGTGAGGCATCTAGGCAAGACAGAGCAGTGTTCCCAGGTGAGGAAAGACTTTTATTTTCTGATGCAACCATGCTGTTCAGCAGAATCCAGCAAACAGCTTTTTTCCAGTTTCTTCTTCCATTAACATGTATACCTGCCCTGTGAAGCTGTCCCCCTTAAATGTCTGTTTTGTTTGAGGTCAAGTGTACTTTAGCGTGTTGGACCTCCTCTGTCTTCAGGATGAGGATGAAATGAATATACATAGTTGGTCTATGGTGGTGGACAAAAGATGCCAAGAAGATAGAAAGTGAGACTCCTGAATCTGTATGGTGTTTCAGTTACGTCATCTATTGAATAGTTTTCACGTTTGCTTCCTAAACTTTTGCATTCTAAATTTAAATGTTCTAAGTCTCAGAAGGTCTGTGGTATTAAGAGCTGGCTGTTTGGGATCACTGGTCTCTAATTTTCCTTAACAATGCAGGAAAAGTGATCCCATTGCTTTATGGTTGTACTTTGTACTTTCATAAACTTGCAAGCATACTATTAGAGAGATTTACTGGCAGTTGACAAGTCGTTTTCTGAAAAGAGCCTCACATCCTGAAATTTCTGAGATGCTCAAAGTCCTCAGCTGCAGATCAGGCATCATTTTCTGTTTTGTGATAAAACTTTGATTGGAATTTTATACTGTGAATATGTCTTTAAGGCAGTTTCTTATTTCAGTGGCTCATGTATTCATTCCTTCATTCACTCTAAGAATTCATGGAGACCCTGCCATGCCCCTTGTCTTTGCACAGTTCCTTTGTGTTTATCCTGAAGGCAGTGCAGGAAAGAAGTAAGGATGTCACAAATCTCATAACCATGCGCCTAACCCAGACCTGGGTCAGACAATGCTTCCTCATGGAAGAAGGCTTTCAATCTGAAACCTGAAGCATGTACAGGAGTGAGCTGGGCAAGGGCTAGAAACAGTAGTGGTCCTGAAGAGTAATCATTTTTGAGAACTGAGGGTGGAGGAGTATCAGATATTTGAAGAACTCAATGGCCTATGTGGCCAGAACATGGAGAGTGAAGGCGAAAAATGTCAGAGCTGGAGAGGGTGGGATGGACCTGAGTTCATTGAGTTAAGCCATTGTAAGGTTTTTTTGTTTTGTTTTGTTTTGTTTCTGGTACCAGGGATCAAACTCAGGACCTTGCACTTGTGAGGCAGGCATGGTGCCACTGAGCTAAATCCTCTGCTGTAAGGGTTATTAATTTCATTCTAAGTGCAATGGGAAGCCCCTGAATGGCTTTGAATTGGAAATTGATCATCTCTGAATTTCAAAAGTATATCATTCAAACTCTAGCTGTGTCTTGGACTGAAGCAGGAGTGGCTAAGGGGAACCCTGAGGAAGCTTTAGGATAAGCTAACAGGTGATAGTGCAGGGGAAAGGCTGAAAGGCTGGAAGTGGCAGCTCTAGTGGGATTTGTTGATTGATTGGGTTTGAGGGTGAGAAAGTGGGGAGCCCATGTTTTGGGTTAGGTAGAGAAAGCAGAAATCTGGTTTGGACCTCAGGGCTGGTGGGAGACAGAGGTAGACAATAAACAAACACATAAACAAATATGTGATATATGGTAAATTCTTTGACAGAAATAATGCCATGTGTTCTGGTAGAGTGGAAAGCCTCTTGGAAATAATATGTGGAGTGAGATTAAAAGACAGCAAGGAAGCACTCTGAGGAAATCGAGAGAGGGCTTTCAAGGAGGTGGGAACCGCAAGGAACACGCTCCAAGACAGGAATGAGGTTGGCATCTTCAAAAAGAGAAAAACATTGGCCTATAGGATTGAAACTATTGAGAGAGACAAAGCTACGGACTGTCCTGCAGAGGCCGGTAGAGGCCACATCATGTCAGGTGTCGTTGGGGATGGTAAGCAGTTTGGAGTTTATTAATGCAGTGAGAAGACAGTGGAACTTTTTAAGGCGGGCATTGCATGTTTTGCTTTATATTTTATAAAATATAGCTAGCTGCCATATGGAGAAGAGGCTGTTGTGGGGCAAATGTTGAAGCAGGGAGAAAACTAGAAGGTTGCGAAAGCAGCTCAAGTGAGCAGTGATGGCGATTTGGACTGTGGGATGGTGGAGATGAAGAGAGCTGGACAGATGATTATATTTGTGAAAGGTCAAGTGAACAGGACCTGCCCCTGGAAAAGATGTCAGTACAGAAGGAAGAAAAGAGAAGAGTCTAAAACATTCGTTCCTAAGGACTTGGCTTGAGCAACCTAGAGGATTGTTATTCCATTTACTGAGATTGAGTGAATTCAGGGAGGAGCAGGTTGAAGAGAAGAATTAGGTTTCTGTTTTGGACATGTTAAGTTTGTGATGCCTGTTCTACATTCTAGGCTTATTTTAAAATGAACCATTGGATACATAGCTGGGTTTAAAGCAGAGGTCAGGGCTGCAGATGGTGGCATTTGGGAGTCATGTGCATTTGGTTTCAGCTTCAAAAGAGTCCCTTGGAGTGCAGTTCTAAAAACTATCCCAAAGCATTAATTTTTTCAGGCACCCTGTATTACTTAAGTTTGTAACTGTCTTCATATTATGTCCTCTTATAAAACAAACAGACCAAGAAGAAGAGGGAGGAGGAAGAAAAGAAGCAGGAGGAGGAGGAGGATGAATGAAGGGAAGAAAAAAATCATTTAAAGCTGCATCACATAAAAATTTAATTTGGGGCCTAATGATTTATAACATTACAAAGAGAGATCAAAATGGTCTAAGGCATCAAAAATGTTATCCCAAGAGTCGTGCATCTACATAAACTAGGCTAATAGACCACATAAAGTCCAAAGTTTGGAACTTTATGTGATTACAGTTCATCCATAATTGCTTTGGTTTGGGTCTTGAATGTCAACCAAAGACTCATGTATGAAGTGCTTGGTCCCCAATGCGGTGTTATTGGAGGTGGTGGAACCTTTGAGAGGTGGGGCCTTTGGGGAGGTCCTGAGGTCTCTGGGGTGTGCCCTTGAAGAGGATAGAGGGACACTGGTTCCCTTCTCTTCTTTTTTGCTTCCTGGTGATGCGGTGGGTGGGCAGTTTCACTCCATCACATGCTTCCTCCGTGATGTATTTCCTCACCACAGTCCTAAAAGCAAAAGGGCCAAGCAACCAAGGACTGGAAACTCAAAAACTGAACCAAATAAGCCTGTTCTCTTTATAAGTTGTTTATCTCAGGTCAAAAGGAAAGCTAACACAGTGACATGTAAAAAGGATATTAAATATGTAGTTAATAGGGAAACTGTCATGGCAAATTTTTGGCATAGTATTCGGCAGTGTATTTTACATGTCACTAACATGCAGTTATAAACAATAAAGTTGAATAATACTATAATTTGGAAATTATTTTCCAATAGAGAAGAATCTTATTTCCATCTTTGCAGTGGCTAAATATCTTCTTGTCTTTCAGCTTAAAATCATTGCTGCTGTCATTGTTAGCCAGGAAATGTGAGTTTGCTATTTGTTTGAATTTTAATTAAAATACAAATGCTAAGTTCTTCTTTGAAGGTATTGCTGCCAGTTAAGCAAGGGAGAGAGGAAGACTTTTGCCTTTGCTATTGTCATTTATTAAGATTTTATTTTTTAGAAAAGTTTTTTTTGCTCTTTGAAATGTGCCCCCACTGTATTTCAAATAGTTGCTGTTTTTTAGCCAGCAGAAGGATGGTGATATACAGGAGGTAGAGATCTCTCTTTACTTACACATGAATTTTCCAATCAGTTATTGGGGCCCTTTGGTATCACTTCTTATTAAGTGAGCTGATGTATTGGCATGGAGCCATTTAAAACAACTTCAGTGCCCTTATCAGCCCTCCCCTGACAGTAGACTGTCACCTGTCTCATATGAGCCATATGGATCCATTTAATCAACCAGTATTTTCAGGTTTCTTTCCTCCCTTAGCTATCTCACACTAACTTGATCATGCAATACTTTATTGTTTAATTGTTGACTGCTTGTGATAATTCTCATCTATCCAGAATCCCTTTATATTAGTTACCTATAAAATACAAAGTTATATTTGAAAAAGGGAGATAAAAATATTTATTTGAATATGCTAAATTTTCTCTCTAACAGTCAGCTAGAAGGGCAATTTTGGCTTGAAGACCCATATAAGTGTTCCCTTCCTGAAGTGGCAAAACAATTCATCAGGCATTCTTATCTGAAAGCAGTATGTCTTATCAGGTCCTTGGACAGCATGGCCTGGCCTTCAGCATTTATGACCAGAGCTAATCTTTTGGGTGTGTTACCCTGCCCTTTGGGTTCTCTCTCAGTTTTTTCCTCTGAACTAAGACTGAAGAATCTCCAAAAGTGGTTTTCTGCTTTACTGTGTCTCTGTAGTCTGCACATTTGTGATGGTCCTTTGCTTACATGGCAGAATGTTTAGATCTCTTTTGGGACTTGCATGAGGCCACTTGCCCAAGAGTAGATTGTGAAATAAGGAAGTCTGTTTGGTAGAGTTCCAGGTCCCTTGAACTCTTCTTTCTCTTCTGCCCACCGGTAGCACCAGCTGCCTCTCATCATCATCCTCAGACACTGCTGGTTCCTGGACCCAAAGCCTCTTTTTCACTCCTACAACTTACTCTTAGCAAACAGTCTGAACATATTTACAGAAGGCAGTAAATGCATAAAAAAATAAGTGAAATGGTGGATATGTCAGTTAGCTTGGTTTCATTATTCTACATTGTATACCTGCATCCAGACATCGTATTGTGCCCCATGTATGTACATAGTTATCATTTGTCATTAAAATGATCTAATAATAAAATGTGAGTATTTCTTCATATATTTTTTTATAAGGAGAATTTGCATTTTCAAGCCATGAGAAGTGTTAAGCTACAGCGGTAAACATCTCCCTGGACATTTTCAGGAGAAAGCTAGCAAGCTAGTCCCAGAAAACCAAAAAAAAAAAAAAAAAGAAAAAGAAACAAAAAACCTACCCTGTAGAAGCTTGACTTCTCTACCCACCTGTGGAGCTTGAGTTTCTTCAGTGGAGTCTGCTAGCATCTGGGATCTGATCTAAGGTTGCAGTCTCATCAGTGGAAAGCACAGAGGCTGGACTTTGCTAGGGCTAGAGAGACTGAGCAGAATGCTCAGGGCATGGTAAATATTCTTTAAAATGGTACTCCACTAACTGGCTATGTAACCATGATCTTTCACTGCTCCATCTTTATCTTTTTTGGATAAAAGTAAATAGGATTCTTTCCATGAATTTCATGAGCAATATATTATACATATGAGTATACAGCATCAGAACATGTACTTCAATGTTTATTTGCATTTATGTTTTTCAGGATGTTTATAAAATATATGAACTATGTTATGTACCTCCCTTTCAGCTCCATGTAGTGCACTGGAATTCAGACAAATACCCCAGCTTTGTTGAGGCAGCTCACGAGCCAGATGGACTAGCTGTCTTGGGAATATTTTTACAGGTGAGAATTCATTGACCTCATTTTAAAGGATAAGCCGTGTTAGATAAAGAGATTCAGCCATGGCATATACATTCAAATGGTTTTAATAGTAAACTAGTATTAGATTAGTGTTTTCATTTTAAAGTGAATATTAAAAATACTAGTTTAGGAACATTGTCTTATGATTCTTCCAATTATCCATTGATACATAATTTTTATGTGACTAGCAATAACAGCACCCACAACAAGAAGACTAGCAGCAGAAATAACGACTGAGAGCCTAAGAAGAAAATGTTTATTCTACACTCGTTCTGATCCCCGATTTCAATATTTAGAGGCAGAGTCCAGAGAAAAGTTCAAGCTCATGATTCTTGAAGCACTTGTTTGAGCACAATAGCATGTTGGCTCAAATATATTGACCAAATAAGAAAAACATTTTTGTTTTATTTCTCTCTGTCTAATATTCACATGCGGACAGACAAGTATTGTCATCATGCCTGAGGACAGGTTGGGCCTCTCAACTCCCACTGCTCCCACATTCTTGCAGGGTGTGCAGTTTTGCCAAGCCACATTCTTTGTGTGTGATGTTGCAATTTGTGGAACTGGGGCTCAGGGTGAGGCATGGGGCAGAGGCAGGGAGTGTCATGAACAGCGGAATATCCTTATCCTTGGCCACCAAGGCTGGTTGGTGGCAGCAGGAACCAGGTGGGGCCAGAGAATATACTTTCATCATGAAAAGTATAAAAACTCAGGTACATTCAGAACACCCCTGATGATGAAAATATATATAAAAATTCATATTTTTATCTATATATAAATATATAGATAAGATATATCTATATAAGATATAAAATATATAGATAAGATATAAAATATATAGATAAGATATAAAATATATAGATAAGATAAATATATAGAAAAGATATATAAAAATTCATATTTTTATATATGATGCATTTGCTTATGAGGACTTATCCCTTTGATTTGGGACCTCAAATCATTTTAGGCTGCAAGTAAGAGATATTTTCATCTAATGTTTGGTTACCACCACATTTTTGGTACCACCATAATCAATTGGAATTCAGGGTTTGAATGTCACCTCTTGCTTAATATTGCAGGTATTTTGTTAGTTTCCTAAGGAAGGTTTCTCTCAAGTTTACTTATATCTTGAACAGTCATAAAGCTTAACTAATTTTTAAGCTGTTACCATCAGTTTTGGAATAGAACTGAAAGTTCAGTACAGGAATCCTGTAATATTATCTTGTTCAAATTCTTCTGGCAAGATAAGGCTATTAGGTAGAAGAAAACCGTTGGTCCTGAACAATCACTCTGCTGTCCTGACTTGAGTTTTTAGAAAATAATTTAAAAATACTGATTGAAATGGAAAACTTTATTAATTTTATAGACTTGATTTGCCAATATAACTATTTCTTTTAAAATTTTGTGTCTTTAGACTGGTGAACACAATCCCCAGCTGCAAAAGATTACTGACATTTTGGATTCTATTAAAGAAAAGGTGAAATAAATTATTATTTGCTAATGGCTAACATCTTCCTTCTTCATACCTGAATTTTCTTATCTTCCTTTAAAGAATTGAACCTTACATGTAGCATATGCTGCCTATTTTGAAACAAGTTTGTAACATACTTGACCAAAAACACAGAAGTAACATTATCATCTGCTAAAAATTATGAAGGGTTTTACATTATCTAAGATAGTCACTAATAAATCTACTTATGCAAAATTAGTTTCTGGCATTGGAGTTTTGCAGAATAAGTCTTTAATTGTAACACTTTTTTTTTTTGGTACTGGGGATCGAACTCGGGACCTTGTGCTTGCGAGGCAGGTGGCAGAACCGCTGAGCTAAATCCCTGGCCCTAATTATAACACATTGTAAAGATCATCTACATAAAAACAAATCTTGTGCATCTCAAACAAACCCACATGATACGGTACTTTCATATTTTTTAGATGAAGGCAGATATTTTTAATACACTAAAGGAAGATACTATATAATTCCATTGTACTTCATCGGATGTAGGTTTTCTTCATGTGTAATGCTATCCCATTGTAATTTGTAGGAATTTTCTTTGTTTTCTCAGGGGAAACAAACTCGATTCACAAATTTTGACCCATTATCTCTCCTTCCCTCATCCTGGGAATACTGGACATATCCTGGTTCTCTGACAGTTCCACCTCTTCTTGAGAGTGTCACATGGATTGTTTTAAAACAGCCTATAAATATCAGCTCTCAACAGGTATGTCTCTTCTTCCGAGTTGATTTTGATTCACTCAGGGGAAACTGAATAGAAGTGTGTGTGTGTGTGTGTGTGTGTGTGTGTTTTGCTAGGGATTGAACCTAAGGCTACACACATGCTAGGCAAGTGCTGAGCTACACCTCCAGCTCTCAAATATTTTTTTGTTTTGTTTTGTTTTGTTTGAGACAGAGTCTGGCTGTGTAGTTCAGGCTGAGATTACAGGCGTGCGTTACCGCACCTGGCTCTCTGGAATCATTTTTTAAAACCTTGTGCAATTTCTGCCATGTTATGAAGCTTGTGCTTTCCCTTCATTAGTCAGGTAGGCAGTTGGATTAGATTATTTTTCTGTGCTTTCTTATTTAACCTTCTGTGATTATTGACCGATTATCTCTGCTTAATTAGAAGATTTCTTTCTCACTTCTTAGAAATGTAATGTACGTAAATATAACCAAGGGAGTGAAACACCATTTGAATGCTGTAATCATTTGCTTTTATTTTCTTTTGTTTGGCTTGAAATATAAGCAGGCTGGAAAATCAGGAGAGAGGTCACCCATAGAAGGTGACATTCTCCCTTCTGATCTCAGTCCCTAGACTGCTTCTTGAGGTGAACTTTGAGAACAGTAATAAGTGTAGTACGTTCAGAAACATGTGTGCCTGCTAAGTTTAAGATGCCACAGTGTGCATTTAAAAATTCAAGAGAGTAGATGTCATGTTGCTTTCAAAATTGTTTTTTGACTTTGGTTGGCAGAACTTTTGTAAGGGCTGCCTGAGGGGCTTTTAAGCATTTGCTAAGAGTCTCTGGGGGTGCCCACCTGTGCCCATCTTGTGAAGACATTTACTCAATTATTCTTCTTTAATTAATTTTTTGCAGTGCTATGGATTAAAGCCTGGGTCTTGTGCATGCTAGTCAAGAACTTGATCACTGAGCTACATCCCCAGCCCTTCAATTTTTCTGTTGATTGCTTGCTGAGCACCATAGTAGGTCAAGCAGTCTGTCAAACTTAGGGTGTCTTTAGCACCCAGAAACTCTACTTGAAGCTCTGAATTATGTGACTGGCTTATGTGTTCTGTTTGCTGTGATCCTTCATGCATTTCATGTGTGGTTTTGCTGTTCTTAAATTAAGTGCTGCAGTATCTTGCGAGGAAGGCAGCGGAACCACTGAGCTAAATCCCCGGCAGTGCTGCAGTATCTTAACAGTAACATAGTTTAATAATTTTTGCAACTAATAAAGTACTCCTTCCTGCTCCCAATCAGACAAAGACTGGTTCACCTTTACCAAGATCATTTCAGGCAACAATTCTCCTTGGGGTGAACACATTGGCTTTCTGTTGGGCGTTTCTTTCCTTTGGCCATAACTTTAGGATTACAGGTGGATTTCAAATTGCTCTTATTACAATGTTCTATGAAAGTCTGGGTAGAATCTAGAGCTTTACTGACATTAAAACTCCTGTGTTTTTTTTCCATCATTGTATCATGAGAAAAATGACCTGCCTCGGCTTCGGTGGCTTATGAATAGAGCTTATTTTTCTCTCTTCACAAGCTAAACTTTTTACTTTTACATTTCTTTATTAAAATCAAAGAGATTAGTAATAAATATTAATTACATCAGAGTAGTTAGTAATAAGGAAATGATGTTTGTCCTCCTATTTCAAGGGTGTCTTTATTCCTTAAAGCCACTTGGAAAATAACTGTTTTTGTTGTTGTATTTTTCATTCAATCCTCTAGTGATTTGGAAGAGAATATGTCAAAATGTATTATTTAATTTTTTAAAAAGAATAAAATAAACTTTATTAATAATACCTCCTTGCAAGCTTAGGAATTATAAGCAACCTAGCTTTGAATTCATTACTGTGTGTATTTTTTAAAATTAATTTTATTGATACATTTTAGGTGTACAATATAATGACATTCATCATTGGAAATTTGCACCTTTACATAATCTCTCTTAGTTCTTATGTTTCCCCACCCATTCCCCTGCCCTCCCTTCAACCCATCTATCCCTTGCTATTTACAAACACTTTTTTTCATTTTTTCATTTTCTCATATTAATTCCATTCCCTTCTTTCCTTTCCCCTACCCCACCTACTTCCCCTTCCTCTTTGGCCCTTTTCTTCCTATTCCACATTATATATTATACCTTTTAGTGCTTATTTACACTTTCAGTTTCTCACACTAGAGAAACTATTTGGTATTTACACATGTTTGTCTTACTTATTTCACTTAAGAGTATCACCTCAATGTGAATCCATTTAGCCATAAATGTCTCAAATTTCTCATTTTTTATGGCTGAGTAGTACTCCATTTTATAAAAAAGCCACATTTTCTTTCTCCAGTCTCCAGTTGATGGGCATTTGGGCTG
>NW_004624744.1:6390301-6411573 GCF_000247695.1 Heterocephalus glaber | reverse complement strand
ACCCAAAAGCCCTTTCCTGTGGGCTGGGAGCAGCAGAAGGGATGGTGGCCGGGAAACCCCTTCCTCTGGACCAGTAGCAGTGGGATGGTGGCTCTGAAGCCCCTTCCACTGGGCCAGGAGCAGCGGGACAGAAGGTTGCCCAAAAGCCCTTTCCTCTGGGCTGGGAGCAGCGGGAGGGCTGGTGACCGTGAAGCCCCTTCCTCTGGACCAGGAGCAGTGGGACTCAGTACCTTGGTCTGGTGGTCTGGTGTCCTCTGCGTCTTTGTATTGTGGAATCAGGTGGCTGCCTGTCTCTCTATTTACTTTTTAAAACATGCTTTAGGGGTGATGATTTAGCTCAGTGGTTTCACCGCCTGCTGCGCAAGTGCAAGGACCTGAGTTCGATCCCTGGTACCAAACAAACAAACAAACGAATAAAAAACATACTTTTATATTTCTGTCTCCAGTTTCAATCCAATACTACAGGATTCAGATACTTTCTATATTTGTAACTCATGTTTCAAACAGAAACTTGTTTGCCACTATCCTCAGTATGTTTACTTTTTTGGCCCATTTTTCTGCACATAGCCAATATTCCATCACCACTTCTCGTCTCCCACCCCAACACTGCACAGATACCCCCTTCTCAGCAGGAACTCTGACTTCCTGTACTGGGCCACTTCATCCCCTGTAACCACATAGCACCCCCCTGTTTGGCTATTCTTCAATAAACCTCCACTTTATTAATTTATTTCCACTGTCTAATGGATTTTGGACCAAATTGTTCAAGAACAGATGAGAAGGAAGAGAAAATAAAGGAAAGGGAAGAGCAAGATTACATTTTAAAATATTTGCTGAGCTGTTCTTTTTCTTCCTAGAAAAAGGTTACTGAAATATAGCTCTACTTATACACATTACATCATAGATGGCAAGAGATGGAGTGAGCATTTTGTAAAAGGGCCTTAGGACTTTCTGAGTGGGGCTGCAGGAAATGTAGCCCATGAATAGCAGTCTTGTTTTAGAGGCTGGGGAGGCATCCTGACCATGGATAAGTAGCTTAACTTTCTCACATTTTATTAAACATTAAATTCTTTATGTTAAGGTGTGAATACCCTTAAAATGTAAACTTCTCTCAGAGGATGATTTTTAAGGTTGCTATTATGCTTTATGCTTTAGTATAATTGATATTTGCATGACAGGTTTTGGGGGGGAGGGAATACTGTAACAGAATTAATATGATACAACAGTCAATAATCTGAGTGGATAACCAAGACAAAATCGAACTAGTTTACAATTTTGCCTAGATGCTTACCTGTACCCTAACACCATGCAACATGATGGATGCATAGAAAATAGTCAATGTTGGTGAAGATAAAATGCTTTTATTGGGTTGAATTAATTGGATATTCTTCTGGTGTGGCTAGAAACCCACCTTTGTCTTACTGGAGAGGAATTACAACAATTAGGAATTCTCTTGCACTGTCATGGACTAAGAGAAGTCTACCTGTGAGAAGACCCTCACCATTTCCTCTCTTCATTGCTCCCACAAGAGTAAGTCACTCAGGAGAAGGAAGTGGGTCCATTAAATGTCCTTGTTTTCAGTGCACTGTTTTCAGTACAAGATCTTCTCACTGGAAAGAGTGGTCAATTTATTTTAGCCGTGCTCACACCGTAACACTTCTAGAAAACGGGTTTTTATCTCACTAAGATCAGATGAACCATAACTAAGCCTTAAGTTTTTATGGGAGGTATGATTTAGCAAAAACTACCACACAAAGGTTTTGTATTTTAACAAGGACTTCTGGAGATAACTACCTTCATGGAGGTGATTCTAGACATTTATGGTCTGCTGGTGCTGAAGGAGCTGGAATCATAGGCAGCCTCTCTGAAGGCCTCAGAGGCAAACACATAATTAAATGTGATTGGGTTAAGATAGAAATGGCAAGGTATCAGTTACTCACAGGAAGACAGAAACCACTAGAATTTCAAATAGATGATGTAATACTGGGAATTACATGATATAAGTTATGAAAAATGCTGAAAACCTGAGCAGAGGAGAGAGAGAGCCAACCAAGAGATTAGCAAGAACAGGAAACTCCTCTCTTCCTTAGGGGGAGGCAGGTCTCCTGAAACTCAGAGGCCAAGGACACATAACTGAAATTGAAATAAAACTAAGCCTGATCCTAGCAGGACCTGGGTGTTTTTAGAAAGATCCAGCTATTATCTGAAAGCCTGCCTGAGGCAGAGACAGGAGGTTCTTCAACTGGTGGTACCCATTCTTAGAACTCCAGGCAACACAGAAATATGTGAGTTCATCCCTTTTGCTATAGAGAGTAGATAAATGTAAAAGTCCAGGAATGGATCTGAAGGCAAATGGGCTGAAAACCAGCCAAGGAACCAAGGTAGGGTACTTCCATTATATAGGTCAAGGAAATGGCTATGAGGCTGGACCAGAAATCTCCAGAGATGGAAGATCATTGTTATATTTCTCTTCCATTGTGAAAATTTAATTCAACTATTGCTTATTGGACTTCTTATGTGCCAAATGTGCTAAGTATAGACCTACAAATGATTAAGAAGTGATTCCTGCTCTTAAATAGCTGAAATCTCTCAAGGCAAGAGTAAAAATAGACTTCATCAGTATTAGATATCAAGGAGCTTAATTTGAGGTATCTTTAGAGTGCTATGGAGAAGATAGAGAAAATTCTGGAGAAACAGAACGATGTAGATTTTCAAGTGTGATATATTTGAAAATTGAGTTGTTTTCTATATGGTTTTGTACCAAGCGCTTAGGAGTAGAGAGATATGTCAGTGAGGACTCCTTCGTTTGAGAATGATAGGAATTCCATTTCAAAATAGCTAAAGTAAATGGAATTTATTGATTCACAAAATTGAAAAATCCAGAGGTAAATCTGGCTTTCAACACGGCAAGTCCAGGGATCAGGATCATACCTCAGTGTCTCTAAATCTTGGCAGTTTCCACCTTTGTGGGCTCCATTCACAGTCAGGCTTTCTTCTCTGTTGTCATGATGGATGCTCATACCTCTATAGCTATCCCACCTCTGTGAGCCATATCAGTGCCAAAAGGGGAGCTTGTGTCTACAGACATCAAAATTTGTCTGGCTTGAGCTCAAGTTGGCCTACGTTGAGTCAGTTGCCCTCCCGTCACCAAGCCCTCATGGCTGAAGGAAGAACACTGGCTCAGGGAAAAAAGTGGAGTCAAATGCTTTCAAAACTGTCAGGCCAAGAGTGGAAGAGGGGTTGCTACAGTGCAGCAAACCAGGCTAGTACTTTAAGAAGAGAGAGATTGTGGGTGGTGAAAATGTCTACTAAGAACTGAAAGAATAGAGGAAATTAGGCCTGAAAAGAATAAAACTGGTAATTTAGACCATCTAGAAAATAACTCATCCATCTAAGAGAATGAAGTCTCTCAATCCAAAGGCAGAGTCCACTTATCAATAAGGGCATAAAATGTTTTAAAAATCTGCTAATGTTTTGAGGAAGTAACAAACTGAGATGAGGAAGGCTAGGGATCATCACACTTAGACGCCAAACCTGGAACTGGCAAACATGAGACATTTTTCCACAGGACAGAGCTACTGGATGGCCCAGTTCCATTGGTGTTCCAGTAGGGCTTAGATGTAGACTCTGGATTCTGAACCTTGAGGTCTGTCTTTTGATGGCCTCTCTTAAGTTCCAAGGATGCAGAGATGTTTATGTTAGGTGTCATACTCAACTTTCTAGGCCTTAGCTCTTGTCCAGAAACCAGCACTTGGTCATCCCTGCTTTGCACAGTACTTTGTCCTTACAGGTGATTCAAGAAGTATTTGTTTACAGAACTAATGAATGACAACATGGCTGAGCAAGTGTTCTGATTACATGTAAAATCAACACAGCTTGTAATCCATTCTTCGTCAACATAATAGCAAATGCCCATAAATTATTCACTTAAGAACACAAGTGGTTTGTTCCTTAAAGAAATGATAGGTTAGCATTTGTGAAACTACTCCAAGATAAATAGAAATGGAGTTTTATAGATTGCGTTGTGACAAAACAGACACACCTTCTCCCCATGATAGTCTCAAAACAAGCATTGTTCTTCCTTGTCCACCACTCTGAGTAAAACCTTCTATGGCCAGGAACATTTCCACAGGCAGAGCAATGGACCAGCAGGTTTCAGAGTGGTCAGCTCACCCCTGTGGGGGTCTCTGAGATACTTTCAGTGGGTCAATGAGGCCAACACTACCTTATAATAGTACTAAGATGTTATTTGCCTTTTCATTGTTTTGATATTTGTACTTCTACCTCAAAAATGATGATGACTTGCACAAATCAAGGGTGTGGCAGTAAAACATATTTCTAGTTATTATTTTCTTCACCACCATGCAATGTTTTTAAATGCCAGGTTCTCTTAAAAATATCCTTATTCTAAAATAAAAATTAATTTTACTAAATCTGAACTTTGGAGCACATTCTTTTAATGTTCAGTGTAACAAAATGGGAGGCCTACATGAAGAACTTCTGCTCCATATGGGAATGCAATGGTTTCCTTTAGGGAAAGCCCTTATGGAATGTGCTGCAAACTGAATTAACCACTTTTTTCATAGAGCATCATTTTTGACATTTCTGAAAGAGCAACTGACAATACTCAGACTTGAGTAATTGGCAAGTATTTTTCTCTGTAATGAACAAAATGAGGCTGACAAACAACTAAAAATATTTGTTAGTAGTGATAACATTAGAACTTTCAAGAGAAACTTACAATTTTGGAAAACTCATACCTGTCTCCATGAATTTGCCAGCTTCTTAATTCTTAAAAATACTCCGATGAGACCAGTGATAATTTTAACAAGGATGATTTTTTAATATTTTATAATGAATTGAATTTATGTATATCATACATAAATCAGAGAAGCAATATTTTATAATTGAGCAGTACATGACATGATAAAATCATGCCCAGATAAAATATGTTCAAAATTCAAGATAGACAAATACATTTGAATGAAACAGTTTATTCAATACAAAGTTTATTCAAACAATTTATTGATATGTAGCTAACTTAAGAAACTACCACTTGTTGTGTATACTGAAAAATAATATACACCATTATCTAAAAAGTTATTAACTTACTCTTTCATTTTCTAGCTGTATGTGTGTGTGGCTGGATTTCTCTTAAGTGGCTCTAACAGCCGGTCACAGCCAACTGAATGTAGAAGCAGCTATACGAATCCAAACGTCTTACTTAGCTAGACATTTAAGGATTTAAAAAAAATGTGAATGTCACTTTTCTTATTACATTTTTTGTTTTGTAAAATATTGTTATTTTCACAAAATGTTTTCTTTATGCTAATTTATTATATGAATGATTTTTAATGAATTTATTACCTACATGAGTTAATAGATACTTTACTATTTCTATTTTAAGTCTAATATGGTAAATATGAATAGATATAACCCACATAAACAAAAGCTCTTTGATATCATTAAAAACTTTTAAGAGTGGAAATGGTTCAAGACAAAGAGAATTAGCAATCACTCCCATAAACCCCTTGATTCAATTTTCCAACCCCTGTGCTCAGCATTCCACTCCTCTAAGATTTGTGCTCATTTCTGCTGAACAGACTGGTTTATGCTCTAACAAAACAATATAACTTATATATGCTTATATGTTACCCACATTTCAAAAAGTAAATTGTACTCACATACTCTCAAACTGTTAGACAGAGGTTGAATCCCTTTATTCCAGGTACTTCTAAGTTCACTCTTCCTTTATGGCTTTTTCTCATTTTTGTTGTTATCCTGGTTTTTGTCATTTAATTCTCAACATGAAGTGTAAGGCCAAGAAATTTGCATTACTTTCTATTTAGTTGCAGAAGGAAGAAAATAATTTTCTCTATATTTGAGGTAATATCTTGAATTCACATCTGAACTACTTACTGTACAGTTGCATTAGGACCTGGACCAACAGCTTCCTGTCTTCTGCCCAAAGAAAGTCCTCACCTATGTTTGCTCTTGACAAATTGCTACCCCTTCTCTTCCAAGCATTCTGCTGTTCAAAACTTCACTCCAGAGCAGAATTTTGTTGACTGTACCTCCAAGAATTTCAAACAGAAGATGTAAATCCTTGGAATTACATGACCTAATTTACAAAAAATGCAGAAAAACCTCGGAATTGCATGATGTTAGTTATGTTTTTCCTTTGGAAATCAGTCTGGTCAAACACAAACTCAAAGTTCTTCCTCAAACAATGAAAAGTTCTGTTGTGCTTTGTAGCTACTACAGAAGCACACTTTTAGCTGAGTTTGCTTGCTCATCTCAAAAGTTTGAAATCTGAGCCCCAGTTAATCTTTTACTTAAAGACTTCTCGGCCAACATCAAGGAAGAAAAGAAGCTCTTCCTTATTATGAGAGTTGGCTTCGTTCCTACGCAAACACAGACTCTTTGTTGTGTTTAATGCAGTGTATCCTTCTGAAAAATAAGTGAGATTAAAATGTTAGGAGGACCTATTTCATTTTAATCCTTTATAAAATAAAAGGATCTCATCTATTTCAATATGCTAATACTGAATATGCTAATGTTCAGTAACGGATTAATTCTTGATTCAGTACCTATAGCTGGTTAATGTTTATTGTAAATGTGTCAGTTTATCATGAAGTCTTTCAAATGACATGATAAAAATTGCATAGTCTTGTTCTGTAATAACGTGATGTAGGTAAGCTTCCATATGAAATATTCTGCAACAAAGTCATCAGTCAAAACCCCAAATGGTCTCCTCTTCTTTTCCCTTTCCTTCCTCCATCCCCCTTTGGTGTTTGTCACAGAATCAGAAACCCACTACTCATTTAATCATAAATTTACATATTTACTAGCTATGGATGTTTCTATCCCTTAACTTGTCTTCTGGGACAAATTTTCTGGTTTCTTCCCTTTCACCAGCTATTGTTTTCCAGTCTGTTCTTCTCACTGTACCTCACACACTGTTTGGGTGATATTCTTCTAGCTCCATGGCTTTAAATAACATTTAAACAAATGAATAATCCATACATTATATCTCCAGCCCCAAGCTTTCCCTGAACTCAGAACTCAGTGCCCAATGACCTTTATGACAGCTCCAGGGATTGCCTGCTGATAGTCTATACCCAAACAGGTTTCTCAGTGCCACCCACTGTCCCCTTGTTCTTCCCTGCAAACTCCCCTCTCCCTGCATGCTCCATCTGGAGTCAAACGTGCCACCAGGTGCTGAAGTCTCACAGTCACCCCTCCTCTCTCTCAAACCCACATTGAATTTGTAAGCAAGTCCCATGAATGCTGTTCTGAAAATATGTCTCTCAGTTGGTCTCCTTGCTCCAATTTTGCTAAACAGTCTTCGCCACATAGCAGCCACAAAGATTCTTAAAAAGTTGGCCAGAGGTCTTTATTTCATTGAGCTCCATGCTCTAATGATTTCCTGCTACTCAGAATAAAATGTGAAGTGCTACTTAAAGTAAAATATGAAGGGCTTGTAGAATTTTACACAATTTATGCACTCATGGCTTCTGTCCTTGTTCTCTATTCCTGTTAAACAGGATTTTTCAAGCCTTTCCATCTGATCTGCTCTGCCTGTAATGCTTTTCTCCAGATATTCTCATAGATCACATCCTCATTCATTCAAATGTCATTTCTTCAAATAGGCCTTTCCTTGACCACTAGTTCTGAAGTAATACCCCTCAGTCCCGTGGCTTTCTTTATGCATGCCTTCTTTCATTATTTTGCATAGCACTTAACATTATAATTAACCTAGTGTAATATTTATTTTTAAGCATTCTCTATCTCTCTTATTAGAATGTAACTTCCTTAAGGACAAGAGTTGCATTGTGTTTGCTCTTAGCATTTAGACAGTGTTTGACAGATGTCAATAAGTATTTAATGAACAAGATTTTTTCATGCTCATTTGAAATAACATACAGATTCTCAATAGACTCTTTCATTTTCTGGATTAGTTTTGTACTTTTGTAGAAAACTAGTGTAGAATTAAAAATATATTTAACATTATATTGAGTTCACAGAATATCAAAAGTTTTTAAGGTGTTAGTGCAACAATGACAGACATTGGTTTACACACCACGGTCAATAGTGCTTCAGTACTTTGAAATGTTCCTAAAATTTTCATGTAACATTTAAAAGTATACATTTTACTCACGTGAAGACTCTCACAGAGTAACGGATGCTATGCCTAGCACTCAGGAGGTCACTTGGATCTGGATACTGTCTTCCAGAACAACGATGTTAGTGTGGGAGAACACTTAGAGAAGGTAACACAGGAGAGAATGGAGAGAAGAATGACAAAGGCGTTCTTGAAGTAAATAGAGAATATGCTGTGAAAGCAAAAGTGAACATATTGTGAAAGAAAAAGTATTGTAGCAGGTATTGAACATTAAGAGGAAAAAATTATGGGAGTATAATTTCTCTAAAAGGTTTGAGTTGTTCCACACACCAACCAGCAGATGGCGATGCCGAATCAAAAAAGATGATTTGCGTACCAGAGACACGGACTGGCCAATGGGGGAATGAGCACCGTCGCCATCCCGTTACTCCCTTCAGCTAGTGCAGGTTTTCCACCCGTCCGAAAGGCTCCCACCCCTCATTTTCCTAAATATTCCCAGGGAACGTCTCATTTGTGCTCCTAAGTCTTGCTCACACCTGGTGTCTCGTACTGTTTTTCTCTGTCACCTCCCTTTCACCGCTCCCACTTGGGGCATCTCCAGCCTGCATTCCCGCTGAGAACAGCCCTGCCACCTGCTGCGGGCTACCACTTGCTCCTCTGGGTACCACGCTGATCCCACTGGGTCCTGCTTCTGCTGCTGCCAGGGAAGAGAAGGCTGAGGAGGTATTCAGTAAACAGCTCAGGTGCCCAGCCCTCTGCCAGCTACCTCTTCTAAACATTCGAGAAGGAGAAGAGGCCTCAGGTGGAAGTGAGTTTGAGTGTAAATTTCCCGGTGTTCAGGGTTACTCTTCACCTCTACTTCTATAAAGGTGTGATCTTTTCCTACAAATGGGACAGTCTCATCTGTAAGCATCCAGTTCAATCACGGATTCAAGCAGTTTAGTCTGCCCATGGATCCCGAAGACCTGTTTATTAAAGGCTCTCTTATCAAAGCCTTACTTGGAAAGGGCATCAGTGTTATTTCCACCACATTGCCTACTTTCTAGTGTGCCTCCTTCTTGTTGAGATTCAGTGTGAGAAGTCCGTCTGATGTCCTTTCTTCCCTCCTTACTCAACTCCAGGTTTTCTGCTGGTCACAATCACATTCCTGTCCTTAGGGCTCAGAGATTCTGTTAAAAGCAGGCCATTTCTCTGGCCAGCCTGGGAGTCTCCTATTCACCCATCCATCCATAAGCACAAGTGCACTTCTCAAAGGCCATGACTAGAACCAGAGAAGGCAAAACATACACATTTCACTAGAAGTTATAGGAGCAGGGTTAGGATTTTCTAGGCTTGGGACTCAATGGATTCAGATCACTGCATTTTTATGTAAGAGGAAGTTTTGAGAGGCCTTTGATGCTTCTGCCCCTATTGACCCATAACAGCATCACCTCTGAGGTTAAATACAAGCACTATTTTTGCATAGTTTTAAATGTGAGTTTAAAGGCAGTAGAGGAAGTACTGATTCTAATCCTAAGAACAGAGGATGAAACACAATGGCTTGTGAATGTTGGCAAGTTTTTTAATGTCTCCAAGCCTAACCTAATATTTTTTTTGTTAAGTTCTTTTATTGGTGCATTTTAGGTATACAACACAATTACATTTCTCATTGGGAATTGTACCTTTACATAATGGATCTTGGTTCTTATTTTTCCCCCATTCCTAGCCCACCCTTCATGACCTCCACCCTTCCCTATTTACAAAGACTTTATTTCCATTTTTTTCCATTTCTCAGCATTTTTCCTTTCCCTTCTTTCCTTTCCCCTGCCCCTCCCACTAGCCCTACCCCTTTGGACCTTTTCTTCCTATTTTGCATTATCTATTATTCATTCTAATCACTAGTACATTTTAGGTATACAATATAATGACATTCGTCATGGGAAATTTCCACCTTTTCATCATCTTTCTTGGTTCTTATTTTTCACCCTTGCCAAGCCCTCCCTTCAACCCCTCCAATCCTCCCTATTTACAAAGATTTTGTTCCTATTTTTCCATTTTCTCATATTAATCCCATTCCCTTCTATCCTTTCCCGTAGCCCTCCCACTTCCTTCCCCTTTGCCCCTTTTGTTCCTATTTCACATTACCTATTATGTATTTTAGTCCTTATTTACACTTTCAGTTTCTCACACGAGAGAAACTATTCGGTATTTATACATGTGCGTCCTATTTATTTCACTTAAGAGTATCACCTCAATGTGCATCCACTTAGCTATAAATAACTATTCTAATATTAAAAGCGAAATAGTGGGGCCAGGGATTTAGCTCAGTGGTGCTGCCGCCTGCCTCGCAAGCGCAGTGTCCCAAGTTTGATCATCATTCTGGCTAAATCAAAAAAAAAAAAAAAAAGAGAGAGAGAGAAATAATGCTATTAATATAGTAAATTTGTTGTATGTCTTCTATAAGGCAAGGAAGGCACTTAAAGGAATTATCACAGTGCCTGTCACACTTAATAAATATTAATTTATTGTTTGAATCTGTACACTTTATTAACAAGAGACCCAAGCAGAACAACCTAGTCATTCTAGATTTCTTTTTATGGGTTGACACTAGGTGTCACTGCTGACATTTGGTACTTTTCAAAGGGAGGGTAAAAGGTTCTAAGAAAGGAATAGGAGGTCATTCTTTTCAGAATGTAAGTCTCAAAGGATTCCTTTAAGTACCATGAGTCAGCCTTAGAGAAATTGTAAATCAAGATGTTTAGACATTAATTAAATCAATATGGTCTGCTGATTTAACTGATTGAAATTGATACTATGTTCAAGAACTAATGCTTCTGATTTAAAGCCAAAGCAATGGAATAAGCTTCAGAAATTAGGGGCATGAAAAAGAAGGTGAGGAGGGGATGTTATCAAATGGATGAGCAACAGAAGGAAGAAAAGCAGTAAGGGTTGAAACACCTACTGATCTTGTATTTATAAAGACAAGTAACATATTAATATGGATCTTCTTTCTCCCACTGTTAGTCAACTTACCTGCAGCATTTTAAAAGCTGTGCTCAATCTCTGTGTGTCTAGGACATCAGGTTAGGTGAAAATATATAGGCTAAAGTGAAAATTCCTGTATTCAGTACATGTCAAGAAGAATGGGGCTCATGTTGCTGAAATGATTTTGGCAGGTTCCTTAAAGCCTGAGAAGAAATACTACTTTTCATCAAGTATTAAAAAACAAGAAGGTAGGAGTCTACAGGCACACTGGCCTGCTATTCTCCCAGGGGTCCTACTGCTGTGGAGAGTCTTAGCTCTGGAGCAGCTCTCTACATTGGCATTTCATGGTTGGAGCCCCGGGCATAATAGGCATTAACTGTGTTGAGCAAAAAAAGCAAGGAGACAAGCAACTGGCTTTCTTGTTGCTGGGACCAAATACTCAACACCTGCACATTCAAGAACAAGAGGTTAATTTTGGCTCACAGTTTCAGTCCATGGTTGGCTGCTCCAAGACAGAAGGACATGGTGGAAGAGCCTGGCAGAGGAAAGCTGCTCATGTCATGGTCACCAGGAAGCAGAGAGTGAAAAGGGAGGAGTCAGAAAAGGAGATAGACCCTTCCAGATCACAGCCCCAGTGACCTGCCTCTTCCAACAAAATCCCACCTCTTAGCAGCAAGTCTGGTATATCCTTGCATGATTCAATCACCTTCCACAAGCCTCGCACATGAGCACACAAGGCTCTTGGGGGACATCTAGATATAAACCATCATTCTGGCTAAATCTAAAGATTTCCTTTGTTTCCATACTTTATGTCAAAAATTTCACAACTGAGTGTAGAGGAATGATCATAGCTTAGTGACAGCTGCCATTTGTTGAGCACAGTGCTTAGCTGTACAGGAGGCAACTCTTATGAGGTTCATGATAGCCTCACGACACAGTGCTAGCTTAATTCTGACTTTACAGATGATGACACCAAGAAAGGACAGGCCACTGCCTAATGCACTAGGGCTTGTGAATGGGTTTGATAAAAATACTTTTCCACTGAGTAGAAGTGTATGTTTCTAAAACAACATACAACCAGTTATGCTCATCTACCACACCATCTTTTCCATCTTGCTCATTATATATATTTTATAGTTGTATGTTTATATAGTATGCATGCCTTCCAATCTTCCATTTAGTATCACTTCATAAACATTGCCTCATAAGCACTTTATGTGGCTATGCATTTATTTTTAGTGACCATAGAAATGATGTCACAGCAGTTTCCTCCTGTGCTCCAAGTGCCTGGGAATCCTCAGAGGTGTGCTGGGACCGTGCTGCAGGGTGGAGATGGCTCAGAAGCACAGTCGAAGCTCATTTTCCCCATCTATCCCCTTGCTTCATCTACAGAAGTTTTGCTTTAAAAAGTAAATACAGGGGCTGGGGATTTAGCTCAGTGGTTCTGTTCCCTGTGTCACAAGCACAAGGTCCCGAGTTCGATCCCTGGTACCAAAAAAAAAGTAAATACTTAAAGTCAAGTTATGCATTTAATGTATGCATAATATTTCATTGAAGAAAGAATCCCATGATCCAAAGACACTTTAAATGTCATCATTTGTATCACAATTTGTAATTCTTTTATTGTTGAATATTTAGTTCAGTTTTTTTCATTGTTGTGGACAATATTACTACACGCAGCTTTGTATATTATTTTCCTTTTTCAATTGTTTCTTTTAACCCAAGGTTTTTAGTTTTAAAATACCTTTTAGCAAGACCCTACAGATTGGGGGGCGGACACAAAGTAACAGATTACAGCCAGATCGCTCACTCACCAGGACCTTGGTAATTGGATATTTTAGGCCGCACTGCAGTTTGAAATATGTGTGCAAATCAATTCTCTTGTATGATTTATGAATTTTCCATGTGACAGCCTACAGTGACCATAGTACGCAGCTATTCGTAATTGCTGCGCAGTAGAGGACAAGCTCCCCGCACCAGGCCACTGTGTTCACAGAATCAGACAGGAGCTGCCCCAGTGGGCGCATCATCAGTGATCACAGCCCAGGCAGAGAGGATGCTGCTGAGTCACAGTACCTTGAATTAAGAGTTCAGTTCTCAGGCTGGGACGTCAGGGACACCTGAAAGAAGGTCTTCAGGAAAGGTCCTGTCCTAAGGATGCAGACATGGGTGCACGTCACTGTTCTTCCAGAGGACCAAGTCCACCTCCAGCTTGGAAGCAAGGGTCTCACCTCACCCCAGCATGCGGGAAGTCCATTACCCCCTTTTTCGTGGTGTTAGCTTTATTTTGAAAGAGTACGCCTGTGCTCCTGACTTTGGGCCAGTAACAAGAAAACCGTTTAAGCGATGTAGTTAACCGTGCTACCTTCTGAGGCCGACGGAGTACTGCGGAGTTCACAGGCCGAGGCCGGGGAGGAGACTGAGGGACTCAGGTTGGCCACAGTGGGCAGAGCAGAGCACAGGACGCCGCACAGGGGAAGGGGCCCGGGCGGCAGGCTCTTCAGCATCCGCGGTTGCCTTACAACTTATAACAAGGTTATTTACAAGATTAAAGAGGCACAAAGGGAAAAATTAATGTAAATTTTGAAGGTTTTAGAATTAACTGAATAAACAAACCTACTTAATTATTTAAAATGACTACGGTTAGGTGTAAAATATAGCAATGAAAAGTAAAAATTCAAATACACAACAAAGATATCTTCAGTTTTTGTAAAAAAAAACCAAGGATATAACAAAGTGACTATCACCAGAGATTAATTTTTTTGATACAGAGAAGGAACACAATTTCACCCACACACATTAGTCAGTATGAATTAGAACTGCACCATATTATATCATGAGTAACTTTTCTGACAATAAAGACTAAGATTACTTGCCACAACATATATTTTGTGAAAAAACTGAAGAGACTATTTGAAGAAAATAAAAGCAGTTGAATCACTACCAGGTACCCACTGTGAGTAAGTGAGATTTTCCCAACCGGCAATGGAAGGTGACAGCAGTGACATGAACACAAGCACCTGTACTAACTGCTGTGAGCAGGTAACACCAGCCTGTCTCTGAACACATGGAGAGCAGCCATTACTCTGGACCACTTAACTACAGCACACCTGAGGAATTCTGGTGTATTCTCAGCACAAGTTTGAGCAGGAGGTTGGAGGTGGTACAAACAGGAGACTTCAAAAAAGAGATAAAACATGTAAGAAATACATAAGATATTTATTTATTTAGTACAAAACAATGAAAAGTGACTTCATGACACATTTTCCAAGAAGCTATTTTTAAGTATTTTGAAATCTTGGAAAAACAGATATATTGAAAGGGGTTATTTATACATTAAAACTACTAAGCCAGGTTTGGTGGCTCATACCTCATACCAGAAGTCCAGGAGGCTGAGGCAGGAAAATCCCGTTTGAGCCCAGCCTGAGCAATTTAGCAAGGCTCTGTCTCAGAAAGGGCTGAGGATGTAGCTCAGCTTGAAGGCCATGGGTCTAATCTCCAGTAACACAAAAGAAACAGTGATGATGATGATGAATGATAATCAGAGTGTTTGGGGGAATTTTTTGTTTGTTTTTGAGATAGGATCTCACTATGTGGCCCCGACTGGCCTTGACCTCTTGATCCTCCTGGCTCAGCCTCCCAAGTGCTGGGATTACCGATGTGTACTACCATCCCTGGGTTGGTAATCAGTTTTAATAGGGTTAATTACCTTTGTTTGGAAGGCTGCTATCCCAAATCTCAAAATTTATGCTCTGATATGTCTTTACATTTTAAAATTATTTTTTATATGGTACTGACAGAGCTCTTGAGAAAGTGCTACACAAACCAAAGGCAATAGAAATTTTTAAGCAATAACCTTAAAATACAGTACCATACAAAAATATGTAAATAAAAGGATGCTTTAGAGTTGCTGGGCATTATAAAACCCATAAGCCAGATTAAGACTGGAGGTAATCATTTATGTATTTTAAAAAATGGTTAGCATAATTTCTTTTTCAGACTGCATTTAGGCTGATCTTGGACTCACTATGTAGCCCAGGTTTACCTTGAGCTTGATTCTTCTGCCTCAGCCTCCTAGAGTGCTGGAATTACAAGCATGCGCAGCCACACCTGGCTCCATTTGCACAATCTTGAAAGGGATCTTTTGTTGGCAGTGAAAGGTGTTGTCTGCACAAGCAACTGCAGCCCTGCCACACACCTTCAGGGCCACAGTGGCTGGATGTGCAACTGGCCACAGGGAAAGGGTTTTACAGGAAGTCTCACGGGGAGAAGCTCTGGCTTAAAACATTCATACCCCACTTTTATTATCCTGCCAGCGAGGAAAACAATGTAAATTCTAATAGCAAAGCACTGTAAAAATTAGGTTAATATTTTTGGCACCAAGCACTTTTTAGCTCATTTTTCAAAATATAGGCCTGGAATTTCTTATCAGAAGATAAAAGCTTACACATATGCAGTGTGTACGTGACTTTATACATGATTAGTGTCTACATTTCCCTAGACACTGCACAGACCAGACCCTCCACGTGCTCTGGCACATGTATGCACATGTCCGACCACATTGCATTTATGGACAATACACAAATGACACCCCAATACAAACTGGTGCAGTCCAATGAGATTCAGTTTACTGTGCGCGACTATTTTGCTGTTAGTGTTCAGACTCAGTACTATTTTCCATAAAAGCTAGATGGGCAATTTCAGAAAAGAATGCTTGCTATCTTTCCTTGATGCCCAATATTAAAATCTGGACCAAAATATTTAGGCATTTCTTTCGTGATTTTAGCATTTACAATTCAGCAAAACCTGTTTTGATATTTCTTATAGCATTCCTTCAAATACAGGACAAGCTTTGTCTAATGTAATAAAAATAAAAAAAATGAGTCCACAGGGCAGTAATATTTCCACCAGAGGTCTCACTCCATACTCTGGAAAAACACATCTGTCGTATTCAGGGAGCCAGGAGGTGTAAAGTCTGCTAAAATCTTGAACGTATCAGGATGGCTGGGTGTGTTTCTCTGGAATGGCAGAATGTAATCCAACTTTTTTTCTCCCTAGGGATTTAGGGTATGCTACAGCCACTAAACAGGTTCCTGTTTTTCTTAGTTCTCTCTTTGTTAGGTCTAAGATTGGTGACATCCCAACTATTAAGGGCACTTGAATTCTGACTCAAGTGACTGCCTTCAGATGTATGTTCAGATGTATTGAAGACACCAATTTTGTTACTACTTGAATGTCTCAGTTGTGGATCCTCAGCTGCTTTTTGTTTGAGTTTTTGAAGATATTTTTTGGCCAAATATTTAAAAACTTCATTCACATTGAGGTCTTCTTTTACCAGTGTTCTGTAGAATCTTAACTTTAACCTCTTTGCCAGTGCCTCAGCTTCCTCATTCTTTATACAAGAATTGTCCAAGAGGCCAATCTTGTTTTGTACCAGCACAGTTCAACTCCAACTTCAGCTACTACCTTTTCTCTCCAGCTGGAAATTGCTTCAAAAGACTCCTTGTCTGTGGTAGAAAACACAAGCACACAAGCCTGGACTCCTCGGTAATAGGCCTGTCTTATAGCATCAAATTCCTCTTGACCTGGGGTATCCCATAATATTAATTTAACATCTTCATCATTAACTTGAATTTGTCGCTCCAAAAAATCAACTCCAATGGTTCTCTTGTAGTCTTTTGTAAAATTGCCTTTGCAGTGTCTCTGAATCATACTTGATTTTCCAACTGCTCTGTTCCCTACAACCACCATCTTAATGGCACTTCCATATCTTCCTCCAATATTTTTGAAGTAGAAATGGTTTATCAACTTGAATTCCAGGTAACTGGATCTTCTCTAAAATTGTCCCAGCAGCTGCCACTCAGGAACTTCTGACTCTTAGATGAACTCGCAGTTGGAGGCATCCAGGGATCTGCCCAGCTGCTAGCAGCGGTGCCACTGGGTTTCAATTGTTTCTTTATTTTAAAATTCCAAGGATTGATTAGGCCCAAAGGGCATGGACATTTATAAGTAAGTTAAGGAGAGTTGCAAGTTTATGATTCCAGAGGCTATGTAAACCCACTCTTTGTTCACCCACAGCCCAAGAGTAAAGGCTTTAATAATAAAAAAAAAATTTAAAACAAATAAAATACAAAAATATGACACAACATAAAGTCTAACAACATAAATTAGTATATTTGATCAATCTAATTAGTCAGATTATGGACTATGCTTCAAGCTGAAGGACGACTATGGCAGACACTGTTTATAGCACAGAATTTGAACTCGCTGGCCACTGTGAGTGGCTTTCTTGTGGCAAATCTGGGAGTCGAAATGACCTTACAGAGACCAGGAGAGTTGGGTAAAATAAGAAAGAAGTTTATTGCCAGGTAATGGCCAGTCTCAAGAAACGAGTGTGTATAGACTGACCACGAGTTAAGAAAATTTCTCCTTTATATACCTTTTTACAGAGTAAGAAGTTCAAGCATTGGTTACACAGATGCATGGCAAAACAGCAAGGGACTTTCTATAGCTTCAAGGTTGGGGGCTTACATAAACAATTTCAAGGCTGGTTTCTAATCTTTCCGGGAACCTAACAAGAGGAGAGGCCCCAGCCAGTGTTTCTAAAAAGGGACAAGTTGACCCAGACGGGGCCTCAGCGGCAGCCCATACAAAGCATAAAAACAACATCTTTCTGCTACATTGTTACTTTAAGCTGGCTTACAGTTCATGGACAGATGTGCTACAGTAATTATTCACTCCAAGTTATGTTTGGCAGCTCTTTCCACATCAGTTGGAGAGTTAGTGGGAATGGGAAGTCCATGAAGGCAGAAGAACTTCAAGTATCAACTACAGAGGGTTGTTAGGGACCACAGAAAAGCCAGGAGACCCCAGGACTCCTAGAATCTGAGAGTCTAGACGTTATTTGATCATGAAACTTAAATAGGGCAGAATTTAATAGGGCTCATTTACAAACCTTTATTGGGGAAATATCAATGTATTTAACACCTGCAGATAATCATTTTAAAATATTGTATCTTCAAAGATGAAAAAAAATCACTCATATTTTCATGCTCACACAGACAGCAATTCTTACTATTTCATCTCAGGAATTAAAAAAAAAGAAATTGTAGTGTGTATTGCTTTTATAAAGTTTTGATGATTTGCTTTACTTTTTAAGAGTTGGATAATGCGAGAGGAAACTGAGGGAATGTAAGCTGGGTATAGTCCTGTGCTTCTAAATCACATAAATTTATAGTGCACTTCATAAGATGAAGGCTAAATGCTGCCTTCTGTCTAAAAGCACTAAGTTATTTCTCTAAGTCAATGACATAAACCCTGCAGTTGGCACTTCTATCTGCAAGCTCTGCAGAAAGGACAGGGAGCAATTGTACAATTTCCTCACCTGCAGGTGACATCACCCATGGCAGGGTGGTGGCAAATGGCTGAAGAATGTCACACACTGCTCTGAAGGTGCTAATCTCTCTTGTCATGGAGCAGAGACATATTCAGTGTATGGTGTCACTTAGATGTCAGCCTTAAGGCTGGAGCAAACAGGAACAGATTAAATGTGTTTTTAAGAAGACACTGGATTTTAATTGCCAAATTCATGTGTTTGCCTTTTTGTTCAGAAAAATTGGCTTAAGTTTGGGTCTATATGGGATCCAGTAGGGATTGGACTAATGAGGTCATAGGACACCCTGACCTCTCCCATGCACACTCAGTTCCCATGAGTGAACCTGGTACAACAATTATTTTTGCTTTTTGGAAGCAGAAAGTCTCATATCCATTGTCCTGGTGAGGCCTTTACTGTCCTGACCTCTCAGGTCTCTTGCCTTCAGTACCCACCCCTCATCAGAGCAATAATCTCTAAAACACAGACCTGCTGGTACTGCTCTCTGGCCACTCACCTTTGCTGAGGGTGACACTGCCAGCAGAGCAGAGTCCAAACATCTTAAATCTGCAGTTAAGAGCTGGCTCTCACTGGCCTGGATCACTTCTACCTTCATTTCCTGCCACTCCCTGCCCAGCCCCGTGGGCTCTGGTCTGTGCAGACATTCTTGGCATTCTCTAAGGAAGCTCTGCCCTTTTCTACCTTTGCTCTGGTTCATGCTTTCATTTATTCCATGAAATTCCCTTTCTCTATTTCTTTGTCCTTCAAGGACCACCACTAACCAATGTAGCCTCTGCATGAAAACTTTTTTGACTATTTCTCTCTATTGAGTAGTTTTGCACTGTCTTCAACTGTACTTTGCTGTATTTTGTTCACAGCACCACCTACAGCTCTTTGTATTTGTTTTCTACTTCTAGTTTACTGCAGGTGTGTGGAGGGGGGGCACGATGTATATCTCACATTTATAGCTCCAGAACTAGCACGATATGGAGACATAGTTAGATGCTCGTTTAATATTTTAAGATAAATAATTTATTAAAGGCTGTAGTTACACAAAGTTAGTAGTTAATTTTACAATGTTTGTTATTCATTTTTTCAACTGCCCCCTTGTTCCTGCTGTGTGTTGGGCACTGTGAATGACACTAATAAGAAAGATGAACATTGTTCCTAATATAGAAGGGACTTCCAATCTTGGGAGGGATCTAGCCATACAATATGAAGTATAATTATGTATTTATTTTATAAAGTAGAAGAATATTTGTAAACTTGGCTATTTTTTTCCCTGCATGAAAATTGGGGTGGATAATGGTATTATAATAGTGTAAGTGGTAAAAATACAAAGCAGATATAATTTCTTGTTAGTGCTATTCAAAGACATATTTAAGGGTATTTCCTATTTCCTCTACTAGCAAGGGCACAAATCCTGGGTTTTTCCTTGGGATGTGCTGGGATTTAGACTCTCCTTTTTCTACCATGGCAGCCATCACCGCAGCACACTGCACTGCCAGGAGAGAAGTGGTGACACCAAGAACACATGCACAGAGGAGCTGCTTCCTTCCCTACCAGAACCCTGCTGGGATGCGCTTCAGTTCCAGAAATCAATAGCACTAGCAGCAAAGCAGTGAATCTCCACAAACACCCGCAGCCTTCTTTTGGTAAAGAAAGAAGATAAAGTGGAGTTCAACAGGAGAACCAGAGGAGAATTCTGTGCCAGTCTTTGATTTCAGTATACGCCTGTCTTCTGGACTGGCAGTAAGTGTTTGTTAGCAGCTTCCTCTAGTTTGTGTAAATGATACAAGGAGTACCAGATATTCATAAACTCTGAAGTAAAAAGAAACAAACTGAGACAGTCAACTGGCATTTTGTAAAGGTCAGAGATTACTATAAAAGGGCTTGTGGCGAGGTAACAATCATTCTATACAAGGAGGAAATTCCAGATGCACAGGAACAAAAGATGACAAGAAACATCAAGACATCAGTGAGTTGAGCTCTTGCCTCCATGCAGAGGGACATTCAATCATCTAAAAAACAAGAAAAAAGTAGAGTGAACCCAATAAACTGGGTCAAATTTTGGAAGTCAAATTTTTTCCAGCAAATGATATTGATGAACCCCTGTGTTGTATATGAGCTGATACTCTAAAATAGCATAGAGCCCTGAAGGCATTTTAGAATTTTCTTTCCTATGTTATAGTTTTGCCCACAACTTGAGAGTGAACATTTTCAAGATTATGAAAGATAATGCAGCATTGGATTGGTTGTATTCTGATGCTCCCTGCAGGGTGGGTAGCCTTGAAGATACCATAAACACAAATGTCAGCCCACCATAGAAGGACATGTGCTATTTGCTCCCTCTGGGACATGAGAACAGGTATTGGCTTCAAGTGTGGAAATGCACAACTATCAGATATAGGATGTAGTGGAGAATCAGTAACAGAGTTATAAAGAATTTTAGCAGGAACTAAAGAGTTGAAGCAACAATATTTCTCAATTGCCAGTGCTTCCAGGGTACTGATTTCAATTATTTTGTTTTAGTTTTTTATTATTTTTATTTTTTATTAAGTTTATTGGTACATTTTAGGTATACATTACAGTTACATTCATCATTGGGATCTTTTTAAAAAAATTTATTTTATTGGTACATTTTAGGTATACTATATAATGACATTCATCATTGGAAATTTGCATGTTTACATAATCTCTCTTGGTTCTTATTTTTTCCTTCTTCCCCTGCCCTCCCTTTAACCCCTCCATCCCTCCCTATTTACAAAGACTTTGTTTCCATTTTTTCATTTTCTCATATTAATTCCATTC
>NW_004624744.1:6357919-6378606 GCF_000247695.1 Heterocephalus glaber | reverse complement strand
TATAATTATTTTTTGGTACTGAGGATCGAACTTGGGTCCTTGTACTTGAGCAGCAGGCCATGAAACCCCTGAGCTAAATCCCCAGCCCAGGTGTATATATATTTATGATTTTCATCTCTTCCTCTTGCATTGTTCACTTTACAAGAATATAGTGACCTTCTTTTCTCTCTTAATTAGTTTTGGTTTGAAATCTACTTTTTCTACAGGTAAAGTAGCTACCCTTGCTTTTTTCTGGTCTCCTGTCACATGGAGAACTGTTTTCCATCCTTTTACTTTCAGTCTATGAGGTTTTTTTTTGAACTAGGTGTGCTTCTTGTATAAAGCATATTGTTGCATTTTTGTTTTTAATCCATTCTGCCAGTCTATTTCTTTTGATTGGTGAATTGAGGCCATTAATCTTGGTGGTCATATCTGATATGTATTGACTTATACTTGTGTTATTTTCCTGCTGTTGGCTCTGTATTTTTTATTTTTCCTCCTCTCCCTTTAATTTCTTGCCTTCCTGGGTGGATTTGTTCTGTTGGGCCTCATGGAGTTGTGAGCTTCATTGTCTCTTTTTAGAATATTGTTTAGAATTGTTTGGAATGCTGGTTTGGTATTCATGAAGTTTTTCAGGTGTTCTTTGTCATGGAAGTATCTTATTTCCCCATCAATTTTGAAAGATAGTTTTGCTGGTTGGAGGTTGTTTTCTTTTCGGGGTTGAAATACCTCACTCCAGGTTGTCCTTGACTTGAGAGTTTATGTTAAAAATTCTGCTGTAATTCTGATGGACTTTCCTTTGTATGCGATTTGTTTCTTTTCCCTGTTTGTAGGATTTTGTTCTGTTGGGATTCTGGGATCTTGGTTATTATACGTCTAGGTGTAGATTTTTTGATCAAGGCTAGTTGGAGTCCTATATACTCACTTATCTTTATGTCAAATTCTTTTGCTCTGTTTGGGAAGTTTTCTGTCATTAATTCTGTGAACAGTTTTTTATGTCATTTGTACTTTCTCCTGCTTTTTTGTGGATTCCTATCAGTCTTGTATTCTTCTTTGAGTCATCTAGGAGCTGCTGGATTGATTTCTCATGACCCCTTCCTATTTTTCAGAGATCTCTCTTTTCATGGTTGCTGACTGCAATCCTGTCTTGTATATCTGAAATTCTGTTTTCACATTGGCTCATTCTGTTGCAAATGCTTTCAATAGAGTTTTCAATCTCTGTTTGAATCTGTTTCATTTCCTTACTATGTGGGCATTCATGGTTTCCATTTCTTTCCTATGATGGGCATTCATGGCTTCCATCACAGTCCTAAACTCATCTTTTTTTTTTTTTTAATCTGTTTCTGTTTTAGGGTCTTTAATCATGTCATTAATTCTACTCACCATCTCTGTAGTTATCTGGGAAATTATTTCTGGTTTGAATTTTTCTAGAGCCTCAGTCATCTGTTTTGTCACTTCCTGTGCTATCAGTTCGGGGTGTCCAGGTGGTTGATTATCAGATTTTTCCACCTTGTTTCCTCCAGAATTTGCCTTTGGTGAGCTGGAAGTCTGGATTTGTGCCTTGCTTAGGTGTCTTCTCATTTCTTTTCTTTTTTTTTTTGGTACCGGGGATCAAACTTGGGACCTTGCACTTGCACAGCAGGTGCCGGAACCACTGAGCTAAATCCCTAGCTCTCATTTCTATTTTTGTTGTTGGTACTGTTTTTGGTTTAATTCCTGGGTTGATACTTCAATATTGCTTATTGTAAGTATCTTTGTTGCTTGTATTTAGAACTCTTACAGAATGATTGCTTCTCAGAGGTGTCTTCCAGATATAGTTGGTCTTTAGGTTTTAAGTCTCTAATGACTCTTAGGCAATTTTGTTTTCAGTATACCAGGAAGGACAACTGATTAGATCAATCACAACACCTTAGCCTGAGTGATACAATCAGCAGCAATGATAGCATCAATCACACCTTAGAAAAATGACAATTTGTGGTAGCTATTATTCTATCAGCCATGGGGGAGGGAGAAAGTGGTGGTGGAGCCAGCCCAGCTCACCTCCTTGGTGCTGGGGGGCTCTGTTCCTGGGCGCTTGGTGGTGGTGCTATGGCGGCCTGCATGGCTCATCTCCTTGGGACTGGAGAGGCTCTGGATTTCAATTATTTTAATGTGTTATCTATCTTTTCCTCTCCACTTTCCAAAATTTCAGTACAGCTTCGAAAAAGATCTGATGTATTTTCTTACCATTTTCCAGAGAAGTTTAATCAACACATAGGAAGTTTAGTCTGCTACTCTGTGATGCAAGAGTCTATAAAAATTGTTATTATTTATTCATTTTTTTGGTACCAGAGATTGAACTTGGGACCTTGTTCTTGCAAGGCAGGCAGCAGAACCACTGAGCTAAATCCCTGGCCCAGTCTATAAAAATTGACCTGAGTAATAATAGAAAAGATAAGTTTTGGCTTGGTAATTAAAGAATATGTGTTATTCCAATAATGATAAGGACCAGGTATTATGTTCGGATTAGAGAGCTTTTGGAATTGAATGAGGGAGATGGCCTCAAGAAACATGCTTAGAATGGGCATTGCACAGAGGTGTATATTTTAATTTTTATGAAAGGTCTTTAAACTGTTTGAAATTGTGGTGGGTAGCATAGTAATAGCCTTGAAAGATATCTACATTTTAATCCTGAGAATCTGTGAATATGTGGCTTAACATGGCAAGAGGTTCTTGAGAGATGTAAATAAGTTACAGATTTTGAGATGGTAGATTATCCCATGTGATTCAGCTGGGCCTACCGTAATCACTGTGGTCTTTAAAAGCACACTCTTCCCTGGCTTTATTAGAGAAAGGGGGGTGGTGACAAAAGCAGCACCAGAGAGATTACTTCGAATGCACTTTGAAGATGGAAGAAGTGGCCCATGAACCAAGGAAGGCCTGTGGTTGTTGTGCCAAGCGAGCTGGTAGATCACCAAACACTGGGACAAATGACAAAGTTAAAACTGAAAGGAGTTTATTCACATGCATGGACTCCACCCTCTAGTAGAGTGAAGCAAAGAGTCAGCTTTTATAGGTTGTATAAAAGCACAGCTTTTATAGGTTGTTATAACAGCATAGCTTTTATATGTTGTTATTTAAAGAAGTTCGGCGGGGGGGTCAACATGCTTTCTTATCCAGTTGTAAAATATTTTTTACACTCAGCTGTCTTGCTATCTTGTTAGGTTAGGACATTTTGTGGTTAGAGGGAGGCACCAGGCACCAACCTTTTCTGAGAAGTGATGAAGCAAGTTTACAGAATCAGAGCAAGTGGTTACAAAAATGAGGGGAATTTTAGCACTCTGTAAGAGGAGGGGTATGAGGGGAGTTCACTCACAGGCCAAGATGGCGTTTCTTAGGTTCACTTTGGTCTCACATTCCCCACTGGTTTTCATACAAAATCAAACCCTTGATTTAGCCTTATTGTTTTTATCTTCTGATATGGGCTCATACATTTGATTTAATAACATGATTTTTACACTGTTTATCTGGACACATATCTGGTTATGACCTTTGGTATGTAGCAACACAACAACAAACACACAACCACAATTATGACTAAACAAAACTCAGACAGATTAAGTGATTGTTTCAGCTGAATCCAAATATTACCAACAAAGTCTAATTGTCTTTGGGGTAATATTGCCAATGTTTCAGAAAATAATGACTTAAAAATAATAATCATAACAAATGTTGAATTACAGGTCAGTATAGCAAACATCATTTGTCCCTTTTTAGTCTTAGCTTTTTGTTGCCTGGTTGACTGATGATCCTCCATTTGTCCTCTGGGGTGTCTTCAGGAGCAGCTTTAATATAACAGTGATGTATCCATGATGTCTTTACCATGACCTTCATGGCAGATGGCATTGTCAAGATCACCTGGAAAGGCCCTTTTTAATGTGGCTCCAGAGCCTTAGACGAATGTCTCTTTACCAGTATCAGATCTCCAGGCTGAAATTTATGATGGGTAACATCAAGTTGAGGGGCCAGCCTGGCCTCCCAAACTTGATTTTGCAGCTCCTGTTGGATTACCTGGAGGGCCTTTAAAGAATTTAACAAAGTATGATTTTTACATTTTGATATATTTTTAAAATTTACCCTGGGCAGTAAGGGAGGGGGTCTCCTGAACATGATTTCATAAGGAGTTAATTTTTCTATATAAGGAGTGCACCTAGCCTCCAAGAGGGCCAGTGGGAGGAGATCTGGCCAGTTTCCTCTAGTTTCTAAGACAAACTTAGTTAATGTCTCTTTTAAAATATGATTTATCCTTTTTACTTGCCCCGAACTTTGTGGCTGATAGGCACAATGAAGTTTTTAATCAATGTTAAGGACCTTGGCCACCAATTGGGGTACCTTGGCTGTGAAGGCTGGGCCATTGTCAGACCCCAGGGTATGGGGGAGGCCAAATCAGGGGATGAGCTCCTGTAACAGCTTTTCGTTGACTATTGTAGCTGTCTCTCCTTTAGTAGGGAAAGCTTTTACCCATCCTGAGTAAGTATCTACCCAAACCAACAGGTACCTATATCCGTGGCTCTGCCTGACTTCAGTAAAATCCAATTCCCAAAATTCCCCGGGATCCTCACCTTGGCATCAGGTTTCCTTGCCTCCGAGTGCTGCCTTGGCATTTACCTGGGTGCATGTCTGGCACCGAGTGCAAACATCCTGGACCATGGCAGCCAGCTTAGGGGTTAAGAGCCTGGAACTTATCAATTGTTTGTGCTTCTTTTCTCCTAGGTGAGTAAACTGGTGTGTCTGTTGAATTAGCTGTCGGCCAAGAGCCTGAGGGAAGCAAACTTGGCTGTCAGGTGACTCCACCATCCATTTCTATCTTGTATAGCTCCCACCCAGGTGTTTTGTTTTTCTTCCTCTGATGAATAATGTGGCATAGCTGGCAGCTCAGGAAAAGCTTTAAGGGGCAGGGTGGGGAGCATCCCCACTGGTTTTCTGGCAGCCAATTTAGCAGCTAGATCAGCCTTTTGATTTCCTATGGCCTCTGATGTGTCAGGCCTCTGATGACCCTTGCAGTGTATTATAGCCACTGATTTAGGCTTTCATACAGCTTCTAGCAAAGCTAGGATCTCATGTTTGTTTTTGATGTCTTTCCCTCCTGATGTGAGCACGCCCCATTGTTTATATATCTCTCCATGAACATGTACAGTTGCAAAGGCATACCGATTGTCCATGTAGATGTTGACAACCTTCCCTTCACCCAGGTTAAGGCCTGAGTGAGAGCCATCACCTGTGTTTGTTGGGGTGAGGTTCCAGATCCCAGAGCAGCAGCCCACCTTGTCATTCCCTGGCTGTCCACCACTGCTGCCCCTGCATACCTGACTCCTTGCTCAAAGAAGCTGTTTCCATCTGTGAAGAATGTCTCCTCAGGGTCTTTTAGGGGCACATCCCACAAATCAGTTCTGGTCCTGGTTATGTCCTGGAGAGTCTCCTGGCAGTCATGTAGTGGGGTTGTCAGGTCTGAGGCAGGCAGCAGGGTTGCAGGGTTTAAGGTAGTGGCTTCTGTCCCTCTTTTTCCTTTTTGAGGGGGCACTCATTTTTCCAATGTCCAGTCTGTTTGTAATAGATGCATTGGTCCCTTCCGAGCTTAGGCCATGGGGGTCTCTCCAGCTTAGGTCTCCTGGTCTGTTTACTTGTCTCATAGTTTTTGAGAGTGGCAATAGTAACTTTTTTAGCCACTTGGCGATTGTCTCTTCTGGGGAGTCTCAGTTGTCAAAAACCTTTTGAGCTATATTCAGGAGCTTGGACCTGTCCTTTCCTTCAAATCCTTCCAATCTCTGAAGTTTTTTCTAATATCTGGGGCTGACTGTAACACAAAAGCCAGATTTATTGTGGCTGCATTTTCTGGAGCATCAGGATTAATGGGTGTATAGACCCGATATGCCTCTAGAAGGCGCTCCAGGAAAGCCATGGGGGACCTGTCTTATCCTGTTTTACCTCACCTACCTTAGTCAGATTAGTCAGGTTCCTAGCTGCTTGGCAGAGTCCCTGCAAAAGGTGTTGGCGATAACTGGCCAGATCTCTTCTACCTGCATCAGTGTTGGGGTCCCAGTCTGGTTGGTGGGTCGGCACCTCAGCCTCTGCTCTCTGCAGATAAGCCGGAGTGCAGGGACTGAGGTCTGGGTTTAGTCCCAGGGCCACCTTAACAGCCTCTTGGAAAATCTGGTCCTGCTCCTCTATAATGAAGAGGGTGTGGAGCAGCTGTTGGCAGTCATCCCAGGTGGGCTGATGAGTATGGAAAACAGACTCTAGAAGATGAATTAAAGGCTGGGGTTTTTCTGAAAAATGAGCAACTTGATTTTTCCAATTATAAAGGTCACTAGTAGTAAAGGGAACATACATGAATCCACCACCTGTTTTAAAGGAAGGAGTGGATGTTACCTGACTAGTTGTTTTTTGTGACTCATAAGTTTGTCCCAATCGGGTATGAGGGGGAGACAGGGGGTCAGATGGTGTGGGTGAGGCAGAGGGATTAATGGGGGTGGAAGCAGAAGGGGAATCAGGATCTTTTTCAGGTTTTTTATTCTGGGCCAAATATGGGGGCGGATGAGGTCGGAAGTCATCCTCATCCCACGGAGACTGGAAAACCTTACATTTTGAAAGGGGCTTAGTGTCAAAAACATCCATCGAGTCTCGGGAAGTCTGCCATCAGAGGAAATGATGACACACCTTATCTTTACTAAACCTAGATGACCTAATTCCCAGACAGGTGAGAAAAGGGGATCTTTTACCAGGTCCATTTACATATCAATATAAGGGAACTGATCAGGGTGATGGGGCCTTCCCTTTTCTGTAACACAAGTCCAAACCTGTCAGGTAGTCTGAATGTTAAAATTTTCTACACTTGGCCATCCCACCCTGAATGATGGCTACTCTAATTGGCACAGGGTCTGGAGTTTTCCTTTTGAGAACTTGATGCTGAATTCATCTGCCTTCTGCGAAGTATAAATTTGAGAGAAATGTTGTAAAACACAATTGGGGGGGTTGACGGGGTAGACAATACAGATCCCATGGTCTGTTGAGGAAGGACAATGGAAGCAAAAGGCACACAAAGCAAGCTGACAAACAACAAAAGACAGATACACAGATATTTAGACAAACTATATCCCTGGGCGCCAAAGGAGTAAACTGACCAGACCAGAAGGCTTCCCGCCGTCGTGATGAAGCCCTGGGTGGGGGAATTACTGTCATGTCCGACTTCTCTTTTGCCCTCTTTTGGATCCACTGACTGAGAATCATAAGATTCTTACCTGCTTCTGGAGGTTTTCCAGATCTACTCCCCTCAGGCTGGCTGGAATGACCCAAATTCTCCGTTTGAGACCCAAGCCCCCAGGGCCCTGATGAAATGGTCAGGGTGGCCTCCTTGGGCCTCTCTTGGGCTGTGGAGGCCTGAGACAGGGGCTGTCTGCTGGACAGAAGTCACCAAGTGATGGTGATCTTGCTGGGGCCTCCAAAAATGTTGTGTCAAGCAAGCTGGTAGATCACCAAACACTGGGACAAATGACAAAGTTAAAACTGAAAGGAGTTTATTCACATGCATGGACTCCATCCTCTAGTAGAGTGAAGCAAAGAGTCAGGGAACAGCACAGCTTTTATAGGTTGTTATAACAGCACAGCTTTTATAGGTTGTTATTTAAAGAAGTTCAAGGGGGGGTCAACATGTGTCTTATCCAGTTGTAAAATATATTTTACTTTCAGTTATCTTGCTATCTTGTCAGGTTAGGACATTTTGTGGTTGGGGGAGGCACCAGGCACCAACCTTTTCTGAGAAGTGATGAAGCAAGTTTACAGAATCAGAGCAAGTGGTTACAAAAATGAGGGGGAATTTTAGCACTCTGTAAGAGGAGGGGTATGAAGAGCATTCACTCACAGGCCAAGATGGCATTTCTTAGGTTCACTTTGGTCTCACAGTCATCTCTAGGAACTTGAAAAGCCAGAGAAATAAATGGAATTCCAGAGCCATTCAAACAAAACTCCTGCCTGCTGACAATTGATTCAGCCTAGTAAGAACCTGGTAGGACTTCTGACCTAGGGAATGTGAGATAATAGATTTGTGTTGTTTTAAGCCACTAAATTCAGGGGAAGTTATTATGGAGGCAATAGGAAATATATGCAGGAATGCACTGTGATAATAATTATAAATCCCTGACAAGAAAACTGAAGTCTGATTGTAGGACCAGAGTACAGTGAATAGTTTGTTGTGGTTCTTTGTCAGAGTCATCTACTGGCAGACTGTTTCCATGCAAAAGTGTGGTTTAGTTGGTGGAGAATTAATCCCTGGTGACTTCTAATCTACTTTATGTCTCTATGAAGTTGTCTATTTCAGATGTTTCCTCTAAGTGGAACCATACCATATTTGTCTTGTTTACTTGGCATAATATTGTCAAGATTTATCCATGTTGTGGCATGAATCAGAAGTCCATCACTTTTCTGGAATAGGAAAAATAAAATCCTCATCTTCTGCCAAGGAAATTTCAAAAAATCTGGTGACAAGAACTGATTCTCACTTCATGTTTCAAATTCATTACTGAGAAATAATGTTTACTGTTCTCTTGATAGAATTTCATTTGATGTTCACAATGATCTTGATTTGCATTTCTCCCATTTTGGATAAGAAAAACTGCAGGTAAGAAGTTAAGTGAAACTTCAGGTAAGATTTTAAATGACTCATCCAAGAAGGGAAGGAGGAAGAACTCAAAACCTGACACAAGTACCATCTAGTGATTCTCTTGTTCATCTTTGAAGCGGGAATTTATTCCATAAGACTGGTTCATTCTCTTTCCTATTTTTGATACATATTGTTGAATACAGAACATAGTAAGATTTCCTCTAAAAATTGGGCTTTATTTTATATCCATGGAGTATAAATTAATATATATACATATATATATTTCCCCTAAATTGCATTTGAGCATATTAGAAAAATAACTCCCAAAACTAGAGTTATCTCAGCCCTGTATTAGCTAATTTTGTCCCTAGTTTCTTTGCCAGTGTTTTCAGAGCAGGAATCTGAGCTCTGATGAACACCATTAGCTACTCTTTTATTCAAACAATCTAAGAGCTGCTGTGTACAGGAGTGTGAAGGTCTGTAAATAGAGATAGCACAGAGCAGGAATGAAAAGTAGGAAAAAGGAAAGTAATGCACTGAAATCTAATTCTAAATGTTTTAAATATATTTCATAATTGCCTGTGGCCCTTGTCTAATCATAGCGATTTAGATGCAAGGATGGATATTTATTTTGCTGTGTTTTCTTTTGGTTTGGTATTTTTGAGACAGGGTCTCACTATGTAGCCCAGGCTAGCCTCGAACTCATGGTGATCCTCCTTCCTCAGCCTTCCTAGTGCTGGGCTTACAGATATACACCACTATACCTGGCCACTGGAGAATTTTTTAAAAAAATAACTTTATTATCAAACACACACACACATATACAAAAAATTAAAACCATTCAAAGAAGAACAATGCAAGGGGAAAAAACCCAAGAATTTTAAAAATAAAATTTAAAAATCAATTTTATTGAGATATAGTAATTCCCATACTATACAATTCATTCATATAAAGCTTAAAGTTCAATGGCTTTCATATATTACATTATTGAGTTTTTAAGTGACAAATTTATATAACACAAAATCAACCATTTTAACCATATTAATGGTACAATTCCATTGCATTATTTACATTTACATTTGCATCACCATTATCTATTTCCAAAACATTTTCATCACCCAAACAAAAACTTTGTAACCATTAAGCAACAATTCCTTTCCTCAGGCCTCTAGTAACCCCTAATTTACTTCCTGTCTCTATTAATTTGTCCATTTTAGATATTTCATGTAAGTACAGTCAGGATATTTGTCCTTTTGTGTTTGGGTTGTTTACTTGGTGTCATATTTTCAAGGTTCATTCATGTTGAAATGTATATCAGACCCCCATTCTTTTTTGTGGCTGAATAATCATATACATATGTGTATTATATTTTGTTTATCCACTCATATGTTAATATACATTGAGGTTGTTTCCACCTTTTGTCTACTATGAATAATGCTTCTTTCAATTCTTTGGGTATATATGTAGAAGTGGAATTGTCAAATTATATGGTAGTTCTGTTTTCTCCAACGACTGCATATTTTACATGGCAGCTAGCAATGAATGAGGGTTCCAATTTTCCCACATCTTTGCCAATACCATCTTAGTAGGTGCCAATACTTATGATAATTGATTGGGATTTCATATAAATGAACCTTTCAACTTGTACAGTTGAAAATTTTTCACTATGGCGATTGGAAAATATTTGTAGGATTTTTCAATAATATTGAAATTGGATCCCATCTATCCTTCAATTTCCCTCAGTTTTGTGCACAGTAAACCACTTCTAGGTGTTTACCATTGCTTCCCAAGTTGTCCCCAGATCACTAGTCTTCTAGCTCTTTCCTTTCATAGGAAGAGCTAGATCATCAGGAATTGGGGTCCGGCACAGGGAAGAAACTATAGATGGAGGGATTTCATCCAATAGGGAAATGTGTACAGTATATAAAAGAGAGCAAGAAAGCAGTGCTACAGGAGTTGCCTGGCTTATAAAGGATTATAAAGGCAATGTAGGGTAAAGAAAACATGGGCAAATTCATGGGAAGGTAGTGGAGGAAATGACAGGCGCAAAGTAGGGCCACTCTGAAAATAAACCACCACTGGAAGTGCTATTATTCATCGTCATCATAACTATGACTTGTCCCTTTGATGTAGAAAAGAAGATGGATTTGAATTCCAAAAATCCTATTTGAGGAAAGATGATCATGTGCCTTCTTTTTCTCCTGAGGGCAGTGAGGTAGCTCTAAAGATGAGAAAACCACTTCCCAATCCACCTTTGGTTCCAAATTTGGTCAGAGCTAAGTACAAAGTACATTGGCCCAGGGGATTAGTAAGACTGTGAGATTTAGGAAAGCTAGTGTTTCTCACAAAAGGAAGAAGAGAACCTAGTATTCCTTTTTCTTAAGGAGATTCTCTTTGTCAAAGTGGCAAACTCCTGCTTGGTTGATTGCTCCTGAGCAGTAGCAAATGGGATTTTGTCATGGAAGAGCACTTCTCAGTGACTTTCAAAGGAATGATACATGAGGTACTTGAAAATATACCTTCTCAGTCACTTTTTAAAATTCATGTTATGAAATCAAGGAAATATTTATCTGTGTCTTGTACAAGATGATCACTAGAAAGTTGTCTGTCCAAAAAAATATTGATACTGTGAATGCCAAAACCTAAGAGATTGATTAAATAATCCCTCACTCATTTAGTAGAATACCATTTTGTCATTAAAAGTAAACTTGTGGAAATGTTTAAATTGACGTGGAAGAGTATTAATAAATTATTGACAAGTGATACAAGCAAATTATAAAAGAATAAACTATTAGTTTTGTTTTTTTTGTACCGGGGATTGAACTCGGGACCTTGCACTTGTGCAGCAGGGGCTGGATCCACTGAGCTAAATCCCTGGCCCTAAACTATTAGTTTATAATGTCGATTTAACTATATATCTGTAGCTCTATCTCTCTATCATTTTTTGCTAATAATATATTAAAATTTTTAGAATAATGTCATATATCTTAGTGATACATAAAATTGTACATATTTATGTAGTACCATGTAGTGTTCTGATGCATGCATACTGTGTAATAGGATTTTTATTCATCCTTAGGATTATTTGTATTTTATAACATTCATATGGTGAACCTATAATACAACCCCATGTTCTCTACTCACACATCATAGAAAAGGCCATGGTGACAACTTCACAACTGTGATTGCAAAGGGGTCTGCTTCTCTTGCATATCTTCAGCATCATACCTCCATGTCTCCATATTCTTAGAATGGTACAGTGACATTCTGGGTCTTCTTTAAAAAAGTACTCTAAACTCTTAGAGAAGACCAGCAAGATACAATTCTACAAGGCAGCAAATGCTGATGGGGAGAGTAGAAGTGAAGATAGTTCAGCAGTGCTATATCTTCCTGCTTTGGTCACAGAAGAGGAGAGTTGCCAGTCCTCACTGCCAAGTGTCTTTTATGTTCTCCATCTTTTTACTTTTTAGCCTGAGGATTATTGGGGCAATGTTTCTATGCCAGAGCATTCAAGGCGTTATTCCCCCCGCCCCCCAATTTAGAGGTTACTGTGGTGACTAGCAGCTCTAAAAATCTTTGTCATAAGAATTTAGCTCTTGCCAAAAGAATATGTTCTTATGGATGACTTATTCATTAAAAAGTTAGCAAATAATGCTGGTGACTTGAAGGCACTACAAAAGCATTTGCTCACAGTGAATTTCAGCAGGATATAATCTTTCAGTTGCTTTGTTAATAAAACATTCAAACTGTCTTTCCCACACCGACTCCTTACATTCTTGGCTCTCATGGTCTATAAGTATCACAGGGCTCACAGGACCAGATGATCTAATATTATTTACACTGTCCATAGAACAGTAGTGTGGTTTGAGATCAACATTCCTGTTTATCTGTACATTCATTTAAAATATCTAAATAAAATATTAATGGTGCATTTTCAAAATGTTGTGCCACAGAGTGAAATGTAGACAGGTTTAATTTTTAAAGTTACTTCTGAGACATTCCCTGAAAGAATCTGGGTTGAGCAAGTGTTCTGCCTCTAAGTCTGTTTTTCCAGGGGCTCCCACTAACAAGGTCCTGCAGGGAATTAGAGCAGATCTGAAAACAACAGATCACAGATTTAAAAAGATGTTTAAATTTTTAAACTATGCACAAACAGGAGTTAGTTTCTTTACTCAATCAGGTGAAATTTGAGTGAGAAAAGAGTATCTTTGTTTGAGTGAGAAAAGAATATCTTCAACTCAGTACAATAAAAAATATGTTTGTGATCCTGAGATTTAAACCCAGGGCCTCACACATTGTAGACAAGCGCTGTACCATTGAGCTACATCATAGGCCCTGATAAGGTCTTTTAAAAGTATACTCAAAGTTTCCTGTATCTTGTTCTCATCTAAAGCAAAAACAAATTTCTATTTTTCTCCTAGAAATACCTCTTCTAAAAGACAATAGTTTTACTGAATAGATTCAACAACACTTATTGCATGTGGACTCTGTACCTCAGAATGTTCAATAAAAATTATTGTTGCCTCAAAATAGTTCAACAAATCTATCATCAACTTACACCTAGGAAAACGAGATCCAAAAGTCCACTTTTGTATTGGTACTACCTGTTCTCTCCTCCTATCTTCACAACCATACTCTAACTTCTTTTCTGGTTATAGTAGGTTAGTTGGACTTGTTCAATATATGAAGTTTAGAAAATGAAAGATTTCAGACATTTATAAGGAAAACCAGTAGCACAATCTAAGTAAGCCTTGCTATTCTCATGTAAATTTGGGTGGACTATTTTCTGTATATTTTCATGAATCTGCTTTTCTTCCACATTGCCCTTAGAACCAAAATAAGTTGCCACAAGGTAACTGTCTGTATCAACAAACAGTTATCAAGAACTACTATATCTAAAGCAGCTAGAATATGGTAATGAACTGATAAGCAACCCTGACTTCACGGGAATCTTAAACATCATTGTGTGATGAGTTCTGGAAAGCTGGGTAATATGGGATCAATCATTGCTTTCTCTTCTTCTCTTCCTTTAATAGCTGTCCTTAAAATGTCATGTTTTCACTTGTACCTCTGTAGTGTAAGATCTACACTTAGTATGTATAGCAAATGAATTCTTAAATGTATAGTGAATATACATGGGCAGTGTAAAATGCATGCAGAGAATACAAAAATAACAACTCAATGCAGGAAAAATATATTACATTCCAGGAACAATGGTTTTGGTTTCCTTTTCTTTCTCATCTACCTTTCTTTCAATTCAAATGGCCCACCACAAATTTTCTGTTGCTAAACGATCACTCTATAGATTTAGTACAATTCTGTGAGATTTCTAATATGACATTGCCATTTTGATCAAATCTACATATATGTACTGTTCTTGCTTCAAAAGGCTGAATGCTTGTTATCTTCTTTATTTACTGATCCCTCATTGCCATTTGCTCTGTTTCTTAGTATATCTTTCTTACTATACTCTGTACTATACTCAACCCTCCTTGGTAAACATAAAATTATGCAACATTTGAAGGTCTATAAACTCAAATCCCTCTCATTTTTAGAAATGTTAGCAAGTATCTTTTATGAAACTATGCTTGTCAGTTTTATTTTTTTATTACATTATAAAATCCTTGAGGGTAGAGAACATCTCATGAGAAGTTTATAAACTTAATAACATAAAAACACAGTGGCAACACCCTCAAATCCTAGGAAGTCATTTAGTAATATTTATCTGTGTTGCTAGGATAGTTCTAATTTGTTCTAGGGAAAAAGGAGCATTAATGTCATTTTCTCTGCTTCAAAACTGACCCGAGAGAAGGTATTTCATTTTATTTTTCTTCAGTCAAGTATCTATAATTATCATGTACTCTTTATACTGTAGAACAAATATATTAGTGCTTATAAAATACTTCAACATACAGGTTCATTTAGGAATATGGTGTATTTCTAAGAGTTAATGATGCATGTATTTACATTCATTGCATTTATGCACATTAAGCAACAGAGTATATTACTTTATTTGGTGTACTGTGTATTCAATTATTTGCTGTTTTGTTTCAAAACACATTTTTTCTCTTGGAATTTTTTACAACATTATGATAATTTGAGAAAAATTATATAAAATTTATCATTAAGAAAGAACTCTATTTTCATTGTTTGTGTGTGTGTGTGTCTTAAAAGGTAATTTTATTTTGAAAGAAAGTTTATTTGGTAGCAAAGCGTTCAGATTTGGCAAGTACAAAAATCAGGATTTTCATACTGACTTTTCTCTTCAGCTATATGTCCTTGGACAAGAGAGCTCTCCAAGCATTAATTTTCTCATTTATAAAATAAAGGTAATAATTATTCAAAATTCATAGCATTGTGATGATGATAAAATAAGATATGATTTTTTAGTAAAATCTGAGCAAATGTTAACTGTTTTCATTTAGGCATTTATTTAAAAATATTTAGGGCCAGGGATTTAGCTCAGTGGCTTCGCCTCCTGCTGCACAAGTGCAAGGACCAGAATTTGAATTCGATCCCCAGTACCAAAAAAAAAAATTTATCACTTAACATGCAGCCACAGTTCTAAGTCTTTGCAATCCTTAATTGATTTATTCCTTTATTTAATAGTTTAATTTCAACATCTTTGTGGGGCAGGCAATTTTATAGACATAGAAACCATAGGGCTGAGAGGTTAAGATAACTATTCAAGGTGAAGAGACACTATCAGATACAAGATTGCAATGTAGGCACTTAGACCCAAGGATTCATACTTTTAGGCAGTGTTGTACTGTTTTATTTACATAGTAATACAACCCATTTATTTAGCTTCTACCACACCATACAAAATATCCTAGGTATTTGTGTTATGAAGATGAAGATGTTTCTACTCTTCATAAGATCATAATGTAGTAGTGAAGAAAGGTTTGTGAACAAATAATTATAACCAGTGTAGAATATCCTCTGAAGACGTGCCAGGGGGCTGAGGAACCACAGTGGGATGGGAAGCTGAGAGGCTGGTCCTCTCTCTCCACACTGGAGGGGCTGTGGTATAGGAAGCAGCCTAAGAGCTCAAATCTGACCAAGGGGAGACAAGGATGAAAAGTAAAGAGACAAAGAATCAGGTTAAAATGTGGAGATCCAGGGAGCTCTTGTCTGCCTTTGACAGCGAGCTCCAAGTGACTGGCATCTTGGCTTTGTTTACTCAGACACAGGCCCAAGCAAATAGAGTTACACAGGATTCATCTATCTCCCATCCTCTAAAGTACTTGTCTGGTAAACAACAGGATCTCAGATGTTTCACTTTTCCCTGCAGCATGTCAGCTTACTTGCGTGTCCTCTCTCATCTTATTGCTCATTGAAGAGGCCAGTTAGGCCTCAATCTTCCCACCTGGTCTCCCACACTGTGGAACAGGTACAAATGCAGACCTGCATTCTGTATGTCCAGATTAAGTTCCATAAGGCTATTTGTCATGACAATATTGAAAGTACGTGTACAGCTATCAATTTTATATTATTAAATGTTGGCATAATATCCAAATCAACTCATTTAAATATTGGTGTGTATGTCTTTCTATCTTTGGAAGGCATAACTTTCTGGGGCTTTTATTTTTATGTGCAATAATATAAAAAACATAATTAAAAGATGAAATTAATTTATTCCACATATATTTTCCTGGCTTTAATTTTAGCAAAGTGACTAGTTATGATTTAATAATCAAGATTTTCACATAACTTATAACTTATTCAAAGTAATGGCCTAGATGTCAGAATATACTTGTGTTGCAAGTGCATAAAATTTGAACTTATTTTATCAAATTGAAATTAAGACAAATGTACAAAATTTTAATTATTTTTAAAATTTTATTTTTATATAATCTATTAAAATGTAAAGCTCCTATTAGTTAACTAAAATTGAAATTTCTCATTTAATATTTTGAAACCTTAATTGAATTACATTAAATATTTTTTGAAAAACTCCTAGACATGTTGATGCATGCCTATAATCCCAGTACTCTGGAGGCTGAGGCAGGGGGATTGCTGTGAGTTTGTGGCCAACCTGGCCTACATAGTAAGTGTAACGCCAGCTTGAACTACATAGCAAGCCCCTGTCCTCCCAAATGAAACAGGACAAAAGTTTGAAAAATTAAAATGATCCCCAATTTTAGCAATCAATGTCCATTTAGTTGCTAATTGGATTGAAGAATCACATATAATACATCTAGACCAACTCATGCACAAACTTAAAAGTGATGTAAATAGTTTAAAATTGCAAAATATTTCTCAGCTGCCATGTGTAGCTGCTGTGAATACATGAGTAGCTGCAACCATAAATTTAGCACATGGATAAATAAGTAAGCACATACTTGGCCCTCTCTCTACTGGGAATAACAGTTTGTTTTGCACGAATATATATGCAAATTCCAGATTGCACATATGTTGACAGAGAATGATTACTGTGGGCTTTCTCCTGTTTAAACGCCCTTACTGCTCAAAACCTCCTAATGCTATGCAGCCGTGTCAGTCTAAAGTCCATGGTGCTGCAATCCATAAACCTTTGCACCCTTCAGTTGTCTTTTGCTTCAAGGACATAGGGCTGGAGCTGTGGAGAAGTATTCTCTCAGGATCTGAGCCACAGTTGTCCTGACAGCAGATGGTTAGGTCTGCTGTGCCAAGCTCAGCACCAGATCCTGAGACACAGGGGCCCACATATGTTCTGCAGTAAACTTGTTTTTGTTTATGATACATGAGACACTCTAAAAATGCTGGGTCTAGCCCAGAGCTCCTCCTTGCTTAGGTCTAAGGGTTTGTGTAAGTACTGCCTATAAGACCAAGGGCTTTTTAAGATAGGTTAGACATTTTCTTGAGTTTTGGAATAGGGCAACATCCAGTACATTACTGAGAATGTGCAAAGACACTGAGGTATGTAGTAGTATAGCTTGTTCAGGAACTACAGACATGTTTCTATGGGTGGATACAGTTTGCTTGGGGAATGTAGTAAGAGACAAAGCTGGAGAGTTTAGCTGGGACAAATCACAGTGGTTATAAAAGCCAAATTGAAGGAATTTGGAATATTCCCTTAATGCAGGGAAGAAACCAAATGATTTTATACAGAGGTAGTATTTGATGAAATTGTACTTTGGATATGGAGCAAAATTAGAAGTGCAACAACAGGCAGTTATGCCAATTAGAGTGGCAATTATTCCCAGGAGAGGAATGATGTCATTCACAAAGATGTGGTATTGGGCAGATGTGCTGGCACACACCTGCAATTCCAACATTCAGGAGGTGAGGCAAGGGGATCATGAATTTAAGGCAAGCCTGGGCTACATAGTGAATTCTATGTCATCCCCTCTCTTATCCTCCCCCAAAAGAGTGGAGACAGAAATGAGGACAGGAATGTGGGATGAGGTGAGGGGCTGGAGTTATGCATAGGAGTGGAACATTAGAGTTGTTTACTAAGTGCCTGCTGGAGTGAAAGGTGCATTTCAGTGCCTCCAACATTTCAACTACAGTATCACATGTCTTTGCTTAACTGGATTCATTTGCATATAGTGTTTCAATACTTTGATTTGCAAAGCAGCTACATTTTTATGGAGGAAAGACTGATTTCAAAGAGAGCCCATATAAAGTGCTCAGTGATGCTGGTCTATACAGTTCCCCAAGTGTATTCATTCCCAGCACAAACTACTTCTTGGCTATTGTTTCCTTGAATTGAAGTTCATCTCATAGGTCTAGCAGTTACAGACAACAGGGCTACAATGTATGCTACTCACTGACAAGTTTTCTATGCTACATTGTTCTTCAGTTACCTTTGCTAAGATTCTTTTTCTACTTTGCCCAGTGGGAAACATTTGCAATCCTTTCTGAATTTTCTAAATAGACCGAAACTTTACAGAACGTTCTCTTTGTTTTTCAAAGTGCTGACTAATTTATTTCTAAATCAAGTTTAATTTAAAACAACTTTTGTTTTGTTCTGCTATATTTGACTTCACGTAACCTTTCACAACTGATTAGGAGCAGCAGACTTGTAACAAATGTAGCTTGAACTTGACTTGAAAGTTTGGCAGGCACAGGCAGGAGGGATTATGTTGTTCTTGTATGTCTTTACAATCCCTTTTTATTCATGCACATCAAATCTGTCTTCTCAGCATAGCTGGGTCAACTGCATTGCTTGATGCAAATTCAATTCTGCTGACCTCTAAAAACATATCCTGACCTTAAATAGAAGAATATAAGAAGCGCTATCTTTACAACTAAGGACTTCTGAACATGCGTTCTGGCTCCAATAATTGCTTCTGTCCAGATTCTGTGTGCCAAATTCATACTTGATAACCCAAGTTCTCTGAGATATAGACAATATTGTCCTTTTTATCCATTTTTAAATCTAGGAATCAAATCCTGGTTCCTCAACTTCAGCTTTATTCCTGGGGCTCATATCGGTGTGTCCACATTCTGGATTTCTCTAGGACACACCATTATCTTGTGTATAATTTCTTAGTGTGGGCCTACTAGGTTTTTTTATCTATTGCCTTACCTTTCACATGTTTTATTTCATATGCCTGCCAAGAAGGCTTATCTTCATTTCACCAGGAGAAAAGATGACAATAGATTCCAAACACTTTCAGGGTATTCTAACTTGTTGAGCAAGTTGGTTGTTTTCTGAAAGACAGGTAAATCTGTAGCTCATATTCTGGTAGAAAAACTTTGTTGGATAAGAAACAATAGGAAGTTAGATTATTCCTCTGCATTCCTAGCATGTGGCTGCATGTTTATTACAGTATGTAGTTCAGATTTGATATAAAGTTTTCTATATGGAGGTCTCTCCATATAAGCTCCTCTATGACAAGGTCTCTTCATTTTAGCATCATCTGCAGCATTTCCAAGTGAAAAATGCAGAGTAAATGTTTACAAAGTAAAGAAATATAAGGTTCCGGCCACCTGCAGCACCAAGGAACAGAGCTGCCCCTAGCACAGATGAGGTGAACCTTCCAAGCCTCTGTACCATCGGCCCCAGTGCAGAGGGTCAGAGCTGCCCGCAGTGCAGAGGGGGTAAACCTTCTGGGCTGCTGTAACACTGACCTCAGTGGCAAGGAGGTGAGCCATGTGGGAGCCACCAGCACACATACCATCATCCTCCTGTTTGAAATGAGAAGAAATGTAAACAAGTTTCAAAACCAGACTTCCAGATCACCTAAAGCAACCCCAAAGGGAAACAAGATGGAGCACACTGATACTCAACCACCTAGACTCCCTGAACTGGCAATAAAAGAGGATCTGGAAAAAATGAAATCAAAAATAATTTCTCAGACATCAGCAGAGATTGGGCCCACAGTGCAAGACATGGTTGATAAATCTAGAGAGGACATGGAAAAAAGCAGAGGAGCTGAGGAATATGATGAAATCCCAACACAGGAAACAAATGGAATCCATAAAACAGATGCAAACAGATTTCCAGGAGATTAAAAACTCCATTGAAAGTTCATGCAGCAAAATGAGACAATACGAGGACAGAATTTCAGATATAGAACATAGGGTTGCAGTTAGTGACCAGGAAAAGAAAAATTTCTTTAAAATAGTAAGGGACCACAAGAAATCAATTGAACAGCTGCTAGATGATGCAAAGAAGAATGATGTAGACTGATCGGAGTCAATGAAGAAACAGGAGAGAGTGCAGATGACATAAAAAAAATGTTCACAGAAGTGATGGCAGAAAACTTCCCAAGCAGGGGAAAAGAACTTGACATAAAGATAAGAGAGGCACCAGTCCCGTGGAACACTCTGAATCAGCCCGAATCAGCCCGCTGCAGACAGGCAGGTCTGTGTGCACCCTACCGAGGTCCTGAGTCATGCGGAAGACACCGAATCACCCCACTGCAGACAGGCAGCCACCTGATTCCACATTACAAAGGTGCAGAGAACACCACACCACCAGACCAAGGTACTGAGTCCCACTGCTCCTGGTCCAGAGGAAGGGGCTTCCCGGTCACCATCACTCCCGCTGCTCCCAGCCCAGAAGAAAGGGTTTTTGGGCCACCTTCTGTCCCACTGCTCCTGGCCCAGAGGAAGGGGCTTCTGGGCCACCATCCCTCCC
>NW_004624744.1:6299891-6321423 GCF_000247695.1 Heterocephalus glaber | reverse complement strand
TTATTTTGCATTTATTCATCATGTAAAAATATTTTTATTTTATGCTTTTATATCTTCTCTACTTATTTTTTTTTCATATGTAGTTTTAAAAAATATTTTTGACTTGGGTCATTTTGTAGTATACTTATTTAAAGTTTAATTTTTTTCTTGAATCAGCACAAAACAAACTTACTTTACACAGCAATAACACTGTGAAAGAAAATGACAAACCTCTGACTAATGGTTTAAATATTTACTATTAAAACAGTGAAGGTAGGATTGGATATTTCACAAAATCCTTTTATTAGTTTAGGTGGATATTATGATTATCAAATATTACATACTAATGATACCTCAAGAGAATACACTGCACTTCTAAACTTTTGTGCTTTCAAAACATATAGATATCTTCATAAAATGGAAAAAACTCACACTTCAGTTGGATGCAGTTTTTCAAGTAAGTTTTAATGACTAAGTAACCTGCTTTTGTACTTGCCCAAATCAATTAAAAATATGAAAACAAAATAAATTCCTGAGTCAGAGAATTTCTCAGACACAGGCAGTATTTGTGTAATACATTGATTTTCAGGTTGGTAGCTTTCACAACCAGCCTAACTTCTCCCCACTTCAAATGTGTAATTGAATGATTTTCATACTTCTACGGACTATTGCTCTTAGAATTAAACTGTCTTATTTAGTTCATTTACCTTAGTTTTAACTTCATTTAGGGCATCAAGTACTTTCTGCAGCTTTGGGTTGGCCTGACCAACCTGGAGATAAAAAAATAGTGATAAATACAGATTAATACTAAAGTAAATTTTAAGTTTTTAAAATTAACAACAATAACTGAAAAGAGGTAAGGTAATTTCTCCCTGCTCTGGGAGATAGAATTTTAGGTGTATGTTTTCGTGGGCCTTTGTACCCTCATTGTTTATAAGGTTAACAGAGGCAAAGTAACAAATAAAAAGCTTAGTTGAAATTTAATTACAGGCAAGATGTTCAAGTCTGTACAACACAAATCTAGAAATTGAGTAAAATTAAGATATAAAAGCCAAAACTCTTCATTTTGGTCTTTTCTATTACTTATAATTGGCACATTTTGTCATATTCTGAGTGCTCAATAAAGGTTAGGTGAATTATTGTAATTCCAAAAATGATTTACTTATTCAATCATACTCAATTTAATAATGATTTTCTGATATAACTTTTCAAAGTCTCTTCAGCAGCAGATTTAAGCATCATCTACCATTTTAAAAATTAATCGAAAATTTATGGGGAAAATTCTCTTAATTTTTCTTTCCTGATGAAATATTAAATTAATAAACCCTGAGTCCGTGAGGTAAGTTTAGAGAAAAAGGAATTTGGAAAAACTGGAAAACAGAAATTCTTTTTCCCTGTGACAACTCCTTATTCCACCCCTACTTAAAAATTTGTTTTGTTGAGAGGGAAAAGTATAGAAGCGAGGCAACAATGTATGAAGAAAAGGTTTCTCTAGCCATAAGTAGAATGAGAACTTTCCAAAGAGAAAACTTCAACTGTTTTTTGCCTTTATATCATGTTCTTTTGAGATCTGATTGCTAAGCAATAGTGTTAGCTGAGCTGTGTCTGTAACTCACCTTCATCAAAACACCAATAATTGCCATCCCATCAGGCTTCGAGATAGCTTCACCCACACTGGAGTACTTTGCAGAATTCCAGTGAACTACGTGAAGCTAAAAATGATAATATAGTTAATTATTTATATAAGGGTAAGGACAAAAAGTAAGTATGAAGATGTCTGTGTTTGTTTCACTCTTAGGAAGGGTTATCTGTTTGCTGAGAAGTGTAAGCAGATTAGCTTATGTGCTGCCGAAGCGAGCACGAAGTGTAAGCAGATTAGAACCAATAAGTAAATTTTCTTTTCCTACAGTGACATCAACTATTTCATATTACTCTTTTAAAAATGTATCTTTTGGTATTAAAAATTTCAGGAAATCTGACCAACAAGCTTTAGGACAAAAACGGAAGTCATTTTTCCCCCAAGGTAAATCATGGCAGTTTTATAGGAAGGAGCTTCTGGACTTCCCAGAAGCCTTAGGGGCATGAGTGTCCTTCTCAGGCATCTCTCAAATCAAAACCTCCAGCTTCAACTGTCTGTAGAACTCTGGACTTGTTTATCCAAGTGTGCCTGTGTGTCTTTTTGATATTTTTTTGATATTTCCACTTGGATCTCTCAAATTTAATGCAGCCAAAGTAGAACTCTTGATTTGTACTTGCCAAACCTGGTTCATTTTCTCTTCTTAGGAGAAGATAACATTATGCATCTGATTGCTCAACCAAAATGTAGTCCCATAGTTGTCATCAATTTCTTACTTTTAATAACTGTATCTCAGATTAGATCTCACTTTTCCAAAATTTCGAGTGTTTGCATTAGGTACTGATTTTTTCTGGAATTTCCTTTCCAATAATCTGCACAATAGACCTTTGTCTCTAGATTGAACTCAAATACTACTCTTCAATCTTTATTTGATCACCCACTGTAAAGTGACCACTATAAATAAAATCCAAGTCTTTCAATAACTCTTATGCAATTTTTCTTTTTATTTCCATCCCTCCGTTTCTGTTACCTTTCCTTTCTCTCCCTTCCTCCCCCTTCTTTCTCTTTCCTCCCTCTGCTTTCTTTTAAAGTTTTCCTTTATTTATCAAATCGAAGTTCTGACAGCAAATTACCTTATAAATGGCATCTAGCATATTGTAAATGCTCAATAAATATTTGTTGAATGAAAAAACAATGTTAAGAAAACCATTTCACAGAGATCATTTTACAGTCCTATTTGAAATGTTCCATTGTAATATCCCCTGGTCATGCCAGTCTAGAGTCTGTTCCTACTCTTAAATGATTATTACTACATCTATATTACCATGGTGCTTTGTGAATATTCTTAGAGCCACTTGCTACTATGTTTATATAATCCTTTATGCATATACTGCCCTGCTTGAGGGGGTTTTGGTTGTGTCCTAACTACAGAAATGTAATTAACATTACTGAGTAACAATGAGAAAAGAGCTGGTCTAAATGTGCCTCATATGGGTTTGCTCATTCTACTGTGTCAACAGTTCTTTGAGGTAGATGTTAATATTATCTTGGCTCTGTTGTTGAGAAGAGTGATTTTGCTCAAACTTATACAGCCAGTAAATGGCAGGTGTTTGATTCAAACTCAGAAAGTCAGCTGAGGAACCTGCATTCTTAATCACTGCACTGCCTCTCAATCTAGTATATGATACATGCCCCATATAGATTTATTGAATTGCAACGTGTTGAGCTTTGTAGCTGTGTCTCTCATAGCTAGCCCAGATTTCCTGGCTTCAGTTTCCTGGTTTCAATTTCCTGGCTACCACCAAGTATCCTTTCAAAAACATAATATTAAAGTAGGTTCCTTACCCATTTAATTTCACTCTACCTACCTTTAATTTATATGAAATAATTGGGGAATAAACATTTAATATATTTTGGCAGTATTGAAAAATATTATCTAAATTTTATAATATAAAACAAGTTATATTTGCATACAATTCCCATATCATCTATCAGAATAAATGATGCGCATATTTTATAAACTCTTTTGAGAAAATGTCTTATACAACTACTTTCACTGGTACATAAGATACAGAGAGGATGTAGTTATATTTTTTTTGGTAAAAGCAAAAAACCCCACAGTGACATAATTATCCATCAACAGAGGCTGATTAAATTGTGTTATATTTGTGCAATTCAAATCTGATACAGTCATTAGAAAATGAGATGGAATTAAACCCCCTGACTTGAAAAAAATGGTCATGATAAATTGGTAAGTAGAAAAAATAGCAAGTTTTAAAACCATATGTATTATAAAATTCATTTTATACAAGCAATATTAAAAAGTCAACCTGTGCATGTACATTACATTGTACATACATTATATAGTCATACAAATAAATCACCCAGATCTTCCATTGAGTTTTATGTACATGTATTTTTCTACAGACATACAGATAATAATGTCTTGATATAGATCACAAGCTTTTATGTGAGGGCAAATCAAGAAGGAGTGGGAGGATGGCCTGCAGCCAGGGAACTTCAGAACCTCATCTAGGTATATTCACCTCCTTGCAATCATAGCTCTGATTAAACTTGAGCTCTTTGCAGAGTCTCATTTTATTCCTATCTCTGATCATACCCATGGTACTGGTGTGTCCAAATTTGAAATTTAAGTAAAAAGGGAACAGTAGTATGTGCATTTTAGGGTCAGAGGTTTAAAGAAGAGTAGTGCTGCCCCTTGAAGCTAGCATGATTTCAAGGTAACAATTTTTTAGGCTAAAAGTAAATCTTGGATTCCAGAGATCAGGTCCAAGTTCAGTTGTCTCTTTCCACATGAAAAATGTCCTGCTTTGCCAATCATGGTGTGTCTGTGTTTGATTTTATGGAGTCTGGGAGATCCTTAAAAAAACCAGAATAACACTTTTTTTTGGAGTCCTTGTGATAGTGACTCACATAATAATAGAGCTGCTTTTGGGAATCACTCTCAGGATGATTATGTTCTAGTTACTAAATTACATTACCTCTGCAGAATACTTGACTCCATCCACTAAGTGCTCCGAACCATATGCATCTGTAGTGCCCCAGTGAAAATGGAACTGACAGAGCCTATAGCTGTCAGACAGAGGGCCACCTTTCAGCACTGGAAGAAAAGAGAACTACTGTTAATCTTAAGATCATAAATTCCATCCTATCTTTGCACGAACCAACACTTAAATTTTGTTGATTTGAAATGAAAACAAACACTAGAGCTCAAGTTTTCATCTTGTTTTAGTCTTCTACATCCAAGACGATGGCACTCTTTTGTATGATATATCCCCAGTTGTGGCATTGATAAGACAGTCTATAAAATACATCCAATTCCCAGTGCACAAGCCACAGTTGTACCTGTTTCCATTGCAAGGAAAGCATATTGCAAGGTAAGTTAATTATATGATTACAGGGCTTTCTTTGAAATTCTGCAGTTTACAAGTTCGTTAATCATTCTCTCAACAAAAACTGTGTAAGTAGTATTCATCAAAATCTATAGTAGTTTATTCTGAGTAACAAATTATGCATTACATAGTTTGTACTTAACGAAAACACCACAGTGTATCTTGATGGTTATACTGAGAATCCCTGACCAGGGAATGAGAGAAAGTGCATCTGTTAAAAATTTGACCTGTCATTTTGGAGAGTCTGTCCAATCATATAATTATGTAAACACACATACCAGACTTAATCTAGTATTAATAAAAGACATAGCTCCCAATATACCTAAAATTTAGATTCGGAATTCACTAGGAAAGTGCTAAAAGAAATATGGCCTTTTATGTCAGAACTGTCTGATGAAACTGTCATTTAATGACTGATTCACTGAACCCTGATCAAAAGTTGACTATGTAGCAGGCAATGTACCTGGTTCTGAAGTATGAGGATAACATAGTCATCCTTGTGTCTGTCTTCCCTACTGTGCTCATCCACTTTCACCCCAACTGGACTCTATTTGCCCTTTCAGTTTTTATCTTCACAATGATTTACTTACTAGGCCTTTTGGCTGTTTATAGAAAGAATGAAGTGAGCATAAAGATCCTGACATAGAAGTAGAGATGGGGAGATGCTATTAAATAGTGTAAGGGCTAAAAAAAGACAAAGCTAAGGATCCCCAAAACCATCTTTATCATTCAGATACTTTCTAGAAGTCCAAACTGTTTCACCAGATAACACAAAAAATACTTAGGATGACTGTTGGTGTACTCTACACTTCACTGTTTCAGTTTCCCCAGTAGATTTATCAGAAATATCAGAACAGTCTTTGGCCTCACCTGATTTATCATCCTCAAAATTCACATGGAAGGAATGTCCCACGTTGATAATTTCTTTGGCACCAGCTGGATTGTAAGAGACACTGATGGGCTTCAGAGAGGTGTCATGTTTGGCCTCACTAGTTTTAATGTCAATGGGAGACTGGTTATTTCCATTGGCGATAGGGTACAGCTTGCTCCATTGATCAGGACCTACCAAGATAAATGTATGTGTGTAATCAAAACTTTATTGAATGCTTGATTCCAAGTTCTAGGACTCTAACTACCTGCTTGCTTGTTAGTTTATTATTTATTCAGGTGTCTTAAACGACATTCAGTTTTTTGGAAATTCTGTTTTGAGAATATCTTTTTTCTATACTGTACTGTAAATCTGTCAACACCGGCAGTATAGGGCTAAACAGTAGCCTATAGGAGAAGGCTGTAAATATTTCATGAGCAATAGATTTATAATATATATACTTGATGCATTTTGTAAACATCTATGCCCAAAGATCAACTGGTAAAAATTCTTATGAAGATATTATAATTATTCAAACCAGGCAATTCAAACTATCAAACTGTGGCTGTATTATTGTTTGAAGTGCTTAACATATCTTCTATTAGAAAAGATAATCAGCTATTATTTTGATCTATATGAAAAGAAATATTCTTACCATTTTGGCTATCATATCCCCAATCTGCACTTGTCATGATCTTCTGTTTAGTTTTCTTTTTCTGAAAACAAAAATAATACCTGGAATAACTAACTGCAACTGTGCATGCAGTAGATACTACTGATTCAGTAGATACCTACTCTATCACTTGGGGTTTTTATAGAAATGTCTCTGCCCTTAATAAACCACTATTGCATCATCTTTGCATATCAGGAAGTATATCTATCTAAAAAAGGTGTTGTAAAAATGTTTACAAAAGTTAGTCAAATTCCAATTGTTTTATTATATTATAAAAAGAAATATCCAAATTATAGATTTTATTGAGCTAAATCCTGTTTCACATTAGTAGAAGATATGGTTAAATATTATCACATGAAATTTTTGGATTTCTTAAATTAAAAATACTTTGTGTACTTATAGTCCAATTCTGCCTTTGCTGGATAGTTAAGCAATATTAGCATAATAATTTGTAAAGAAATTAAATTTACTTGTTTACAGGCTGATCTGAACTAGTATCATATTGTTAATTTAGAATCAGTTAACAAAATTACTAATTATTTGTAATGTATATTATTCATAGCAGTACATTTCATAAACACATAGAATGAGAATAAATTTCTTCAGTCTGGAGCAATATTGGAATTTATAAATAGAGAAGACTTATCAATATTTAACTTAAAGTGGCCTAATATTTTACACATCAAATAAATATACTAGATTAAAATTCTTATTTATAAATTTATACAATTTACAAAACATTTTCATACTACTTTGTCTCCATATTACACACACAAATTGTATAAAGAATTTTCATTTTGTAGTGGAGAGATGTTGGGGGATTTCACTATAACTAGCAGGAAACCAAGATCTCAGTCACCAGTTCATTTGCTTCCTTCCCTATGCCTCTGCTAAATGTCACAGTGAGTGACGTCTGAAGTTGATCTTCTATTTCTCTTCCTATGCCCGTATTTTAAGACCAATTTACAAGATGTTATCAAAAGATACTGTCAATATTTACTTAGAAATTAATTTTGTGGGCCGGGGATTTAGCTCAGTGGTTTCGCCGCCTGCCCCGCCAGCACAAAGACCCGAGTTCGATCCTTGGTACCAAAAAAAAAAAAAAAAAAAAAATTAATTTTGTAAAAGAGACATTGCCATTAACCCTTCTCAAAATACTCACTTTGAATACACTTATCCCATTTAACTTACCACTTTCTGAAGCAGTTCTGGAAGTCCTCTTTCATTGTGCTGTTGTGTCTGCCTTGATGTCCTGAATCAGTTCAAAACGATTACTTTTCATGGTCATTTTAACGTTGGGGAAGAGCCAGAGGTTGCACAGTGCCCAATCCAGTGAATTAGGTGGATAAGGACAAAACATTGTTTTTATATGACAGAAATTGTCTTCACAATTTGTCACATTTTGAATTGATTAAGAACATTGAGGCAACCACAAAAAGACAATCATGAGCGAGGTCTTCCAGAACCGCCTTGAAGATTAATGGGAATGTGTCATTTACTGCAATAAATTTAAACATTCACCATATCTTTTTTTTTAATTTATTTTTATTGGTACCGGGGATCGAACTCGGGTCCTTGATCTTGCACAGCAGGCGGCGAAACCACTGAGCTAAATCCTCCGCCCACACTCACCATATCTTTTGATCACACCTCATATGTCTGCATCAAGATGAGACCTGACAATGAGTGCTTAGAAGCTCCACAGGACTTTTCAGGAAGGTACAGAAAACTGATTAGGACATGTTGAACTCTGGCTAGGTCTTCATTTTTAATTCTCTATGTGCTCAGATGAATACAACCAGAAAAATAAGTTTTCAAAGTACTTGATTTAGCAACCTAGAATCATCTGAGTTGCTTGAAATCCCTAAGGAAGATGAAAGTCAGGAGGAGTTCTTAGCAAGGGTGACCAGAGATTCGATGGATTGTTTGTTCCCCTGTGGCCTTTTGACCAATAACAGCGCCCCGTCTCATATGCAGAGTGGACAATGGCTTGTGAATATCCACAGAGTGAGAACAGGCCCAAGTTCCCATTCTATAGTATTAGTAGGTATAGGGAGATCTTGTTTAATGGGGAACTTTTAAAACATTAAAATATCTTACTTTTTAATTTGATAGATAACATTATATATACTTATTGAGCACAACATTATTTTTGAAGTATGTATACATTGTGGAATGATTTAATCTAGCTAATTAATACATGCATTAGGGAATACAGGTATTTTTGTGGTAATAACACTTAAAATCCAGTCTGTATTTTTTGAGAATACAATAAATGACCATTAACTATATAGTCACCTTGCTGAATAATAGATGTCTTGAATTTATTCTTCCAATCTAAGTACTATCATGTATCCTTTGACCAAGCTCTTTAAACTTTGAATTAAACTACAATTTTATCATATTTGGACAAAGACAACCCCCTTTTCATTACATGATTGCAGGATGAGTCATCATGTGAATGTTTTAACATCTATATGGGATGGTAATTCATGTAAAGTTTTAGGTACAACATAGTTTTGGCCCCTAACTATTATGATCCTTCTTTTATTATGTACTCAGGATGTGTTTGAGTACTCTCACAAGCAAAAAATTAAATAAGAAAGGATGTAAAATTTAATGAGCACTTATAATTTAAGTCCTAACCCCCTCACTTACCTTTATTCTTCTTTTTCTGCTAACAAACTTTGCCTTCCTGAGCTTTATATATAAGCTAAATCCAAAATTAAACATTTTGCATTCATTTCACTTTCACCTTCAGCCCCTAGTATAAATCCAGGGCTGTGTTCTTTGAACTGCTTCTGCATAACAAGAAGACATTCCATCTACACAGCCTCTCTTCTAGAAAGCTTATTGTTGCAGGACATCAAATACATGAACACACACAAAAGAAGTATTGTTTTCCTGAAAGACTGTTTTGAATAAATCCATACGTATTTGAAACTTAAAGCAATGATGCTGATGGAAAAGTTATATCTTTAGAACTGTAATACAGACTTGCATCAATACTTTTGTTAGAGAATTGCTTATTAACATTAAGAAATAACACAAGCACTAAAACAAATTCTTGTTATCAAGGAAAACTATTTCACAGTGTATTATTAATGCTACAGTGTGGTGATGTAGTCTAGAGAAGACTACTGTTTACTCAGTGATTCCTGTCTGCTGGGTCCTTTAAAATAACTTTTGAATCCAGTTCTTGCAGCAGACCTAGAGTCAGGTTAGCATCTCTTCACTTTTAAAACGGAAAGATATGAAGCTCAGAAAAATGCAAGGAGCGGAATCAGGATTTAAATCCACTTCTGGTTACCTTAAAAGCCTACAACTCCATCCTTTTTTTTTCTTTTCCATTCTATCAGCATCATCATTGTCAGGTTTACTATGACATTTGCTTTAAAGTTAGTTAATAGTTTATTACATTTATTTTTATTAATACCAACTGGCTTTAGCTGAAGAATGTTTTAGTGCCTAAACATGGTTTTCAAAAAAGGATCAACATTTTCTGTTTCACTGAATTTTAAAATAAATTTTTAAATGATATTTAAGGACTTTTTGGCATTTCTTATTTTAACAATTTTTCTTCTAGTTCCTTAGATTCCCCAATTCTTATTTTAATGTTTTTAAATTAAACCACAAATATGCATGGAGGCAAACAATTATGATGAATTTCAAATTTAAATTTGCAATTTAAAAATAATTCTTTGGTATAGACGGAACAAAAAGTTTTAAGAATGAGATGCCTACGTATGGTAGGTCCCAATTCCCAAAAGGCTATAGCTATTCTTCAGTGCTTATAGTTCCATACAAATAAGTGACTTTGTTGGAATTTAGGCTATATTAGCCAGCTTCTTGTTACTATAATAAAATATTGAAGATCATTAACTTATTAAAGGCTGGTTTTACTCGTGGCTCTGGAAAAGCCATGGAACTCTTGGAAGTTCCAGTCCAAGATTGAGTGTACTCATTATTTTGGGCCTCTGATGAGGCAGTACATTGTGGTGGGAGTGTGTGGAGGAATAAACCACTCACTTCATGTTCCTGAAGCAGATCAAGTTAGAGGTCCAGTGGAGTCTCAAAGTCCCCTTCCTAGGCATGTCCCCAAAGACCTAAAGACCTCTCTCATAAGACCACTCTTCCTAACAGTTCACAAAATCTACCAAAATCACCACCCTGGGGATCAAACCTTTAATACAAGGACCTTAGGGAGAAATTCAGCATCTCAACGACAGCACATACTTTCCTTAAAATTAAGAAATATATATTGTGATAATCAAGCCTCTCTTTTGGCTGTTACATTTTTCACTAATTTTGTATTGGTACTTAAATTCCCTGCCCTTCCAAAAAATGGTATTCTTTGGTATGACAAGATAGACCTTATTTTCAATGGAGAAATGCACCATAGAAAATGGTGCTATTAACCTGGATATTTCCACATTAAGATAACTAGAAATTCTGATTGGTGAATTTAAATGGCAGGATAATTTTCTAGATTTTACATCTATTATTCTTTCTAACTTGGCCTTTCTCTTTAAAACAAGATGTGGTACCAACTTTATTTTTTTAGTGCATGTCTCTGTCTCCATTTATTCCAAGTTTGTTTCCATTTTAGGACCTTTACACCTTAGGACCTTTACTCTCTGAATTGCTCTGTACCCATGTCTTTGCACAGGCACAAATGTTATCACCTAGATAGAGCTTTCTTCCAAACCCAATGTAAGCTCTTCCTCCCCGTCAGTCTCTTACATAATTCTGTATTCTTTTGTAGCATTTGTTGCACCCTGAAATTATTTTGTGTTTTAAAATTACAGAATTCACATTAAAATTTAAGAGGTCAGAGCATTTTGGATTTCAGATTAAGCATGCTTAACTGGTAAAATTTATGAAAATGTTTCAAAATTTGGAAAAACTCCGAGGTACTTCTGAGCCTAAGCTTTTTAGATGAGGGATGTTTAATCTGTATTTTATTTGCTTAGTTGCTTAATACTTATAATTATCTCTAAAATGACACATCTATGATTATAGGACATTGACCATTATTTTGCCACTGTATTCTTCATCTATTATTTGCCTGCAAAACAGTGATGCTCAATAAATATTTATAGACAGAACAACTAAATGATCATTTTAAACTTCAACTATTTTACTTTTATAAAGTCTTAGTGGAGCAGAATGCTCATCAGGGACTATGCCTAACCAAATGCACTGATCTAAACTCAGAAACGTATGACACACTGATGTGTGGGCATGTGAATGAGCTTGGCTGGAGGTCAACTCATGATCATATTTGGACTAAGGAGAAAGAATCTTTTCCCTTGCAGTTCTATTAATGGGAGAATGAAAAGACCAAGTATGTCTGTCAGTCATTGGTGGAAGAGTGAGAACCTTGGTCCTTGGAAGTGTCAAATTTTTCAACACTTTATAAGTGTCAAAATTTAACTCTTCAAATATGATTTGAACTTTTGACATAGAAATTTTTAAATTCCATGACTTTATTACTGCAATGAAAGAAGATCTTCAACCTTATATTTCTTGTTTTGGTACATTTTATTTCTGAGAGAATTTTTCAAATTTACTAATGAACATCTTTTATTAACCATGTCAACTCTATATAAGCACTTTAATCCACATGTGGAGGAACACACAGTGCCTTGTGACTTCATATTCTTGAAAACTTTAAAAAGATCTAGCTGACTGCCATGCTTTATTAAAATTACCAGTTGCAAAGCCATACTAGGTACTCTGAGAAAATAGATTTGTGAACTTCTAAAATAATAGGACTCTCTTCTATAGCATAAATGGCCAACCTGGAAAGGTTAAATGAATCATTCTCTCCTATTTATTTTAAAAACTAATAAATTAATTTTATGTATGTATATATATATATTTTGATATTTATTTTTATTTTGCAGTGCTAGCTACTGGGAGATCCAGGAGGATCACAAATTCAAGGTCAGCCTGGACCACTTAGCAAGACCTGGTCTCAAATGAAAAAAAAAAAAAGAAAAAATATGTAGAGAGACTACTTATATCTTATTTTCTATAAGTAGTTGGGGAATAAATGTACTGTTCTATAACAATGACATTATTAAGTAACATTTTTGTCTAAGTAGAAAATATACACAATGCTTTGTAAGCCATAAAAACTTCTACACAAATTTATCAAGTTAATTAAGACTTAAAATGAAAGAGTGAAATATTTAACTCTCAGGCAAACAGATGATTATATAAAACAAAATGGTTCAAGGGATTGCATGTGTCCTGAAATTCAAACAATTGCATAACAGATATTTACTTGCTACAGATTAAACTAAATGTAAATATGAAAGGAGATAAGTTTTAAAGTGTAAATATTAAGGGAGGTGAAGGTCGGTCATATCAGTGATTTTGTCATAGTATCTTTCATTCATCTTTTTTGTGGGGTCTATTAATAAAATTATCTTATGATTAAAACATTTCTGGTGATTTTTCCAATAACTTTGTTAGCTTTTAAAATCTTTTAAACAAAGACTAGATTTATAAAATACATTTAAAACTCAGTATATGTTTTCTCAATCTCATGTTTCTTGATGTATAGTTTGCAGATCACCAGCCTCAGATTCATCTGAAAGTGATACTAAAATGCACGTGTACATGTGTGAGTGTGTGTGTGTGTGTGTGTGATCCAATCTCTTATTTTTTGTGAAATGGCCTTAGCCAATTTGGATGTTCAATAGATGGCAAGTCCTTTGTATTAGTTGCCTTATTAGAGGTATTTAGGGGCTCTATGACTTCACTTCCACACTGTAATTACTAAGAGACATAGTTAAATGAAAGCTAATTCCCCAACTGCACATGTGTTATTAGCACACAGGTGCAGAAGAATTATGTGTCTGTTGTTTCAGGATGGTGGGCTGCAAATGAAGCTGTCCAAGCAGCACCTTGCATGAAACATACACTCCTAACCTGCTGTGGTGACATCAAGATAGGTGACCCTTGCTGATGGGTCAGGTGGCTGGGTTTAGTGGCCTCGACTGACAGCTTACATAAGTGTGTTCAAGTGCTAGGATTGCTTGCTTATGTGTCTTGTTTTTAAGAGAAGTATGGTCAGGGAAATTTTTCCTATTCAGTTACTACTCTTTATGTATTAAAAATTGTTTTTATCAGTATCTGTTTGCAATCCATAATGATTATATTGATCATGGGGAGTTGGTATATGTGTAAAACATATTTTAATTCTTTTTTTTCCATTCTCTACTTCTCTATCCCCCCTTCCACCTCTTTGCAAAAGAGTTCTATTTTTCCTTGTACTATTCTTAATAATGCTAATTTTATGAGTACAGAACTATTTCAAACATTTTTTAAAATACTAAACAACAACCCTTTGTTGAGTTTGCTGCAGATACCAAAGATATCCTCCTAGGTCTGGTTAAGGTACTATTAAGTGGTCCTATTCAGTATTAGATTACATGAACAAATGTGTTATTTATATTGAAGCAATATTTTGACCTACTGAATCAAAATTCCTATATGTGAGGCCTGGGAATCTGTGTTTTTAACAAACATTCCCAGGCGATATTTTTAAAACACCTTTGCACAGTTCTTACAACTGTTCTTTGAAGATTCTCAATGATATCTTCCTGCCATGCCTTTTCTTAGGAAGCATACTGAATTAATATTCATTTCAGCAGCCACTTCAAAAATAACTCATTTTCTTACTAATTTAGACTCTTTTCCTATAAGGTTTATTATAGCCTTAATTCTTTTACTAGTATCCAATTCCAGAGAAAAAATATTTCTAAAATTTGTCTTTTCTAGAGAAAGTTTTATCATTTTTTCAAGTACATGTTTGAAGTACATAATGATTACGTTTCTTGGGAGGAGTTGGTACATGTACATAACACACATTAATTCTTTTTTCATCCCCTTCCCTCCTTTTCCTCCCTTCACCCTCCATTTCTTGGTTCTCTTCCCTTTTACAAAAGTTCTGTCTCAGGCCAGAGATTTAACTCAGTGGTACCACGACTACTTCCTAAATGCAAGGTCCTGAGTTCAATCCCCGGCACTACAAAAACAAAAAACAAAAAACAAAAATCAACAACAACAACAAAAAAACCCCAAAAGTTCTATCTTCCCCTTTCCTATTATCTATCTTTTATTTTGCTCTTTATTTATATTTTCGGTTTCTCATATAAGATAAACCATGTGATAGTTAAGCTTGTGTATCTGATTAATGTCATTTAATGTTATGGTCTCAAGTTGCATTCATTTTCCCACAAATGACTCAAGCTTGTTCTTCTTTATGGCAGAGTAGAACTCCATTGTGTACATACCACATTTTTTTATCCATTCATCTGTCAATGGCCACTTCCAAGATTAGCTATTATGAATTGTGCTGCTAAAGGAGCACTCCAAAAATTTTTCTATCTAATTCTTGGAAATGGCCTATCGGAAAATAGCTGTGAAGAAAAAAGAAAGCCTTAGCAACTGAAAGTGCATTGCAGATATTCAACCCATTATGTATCTTGTTCACTCTTTTAAGAACAATAAAACAAATCTTTGTAATGTACTTCTGTGCACTCTGCCCTTGAATAATAAGTCATTTTGCAAACTGCTGGTTCAAATAGTACATCTACTACTTTTTTTTTACCTCCTTAGGAAAAGGGGGGTAAATTAAAATGACAATTTCCTGCATGCAAAATAAATATTTCTACTACCAGAAGACACTTGGTTATTGTATCAGTCTTTGCATAAGCACTGATCTAATCTTAGAACTGACTACAGAATTAACTGTCTTCCCTCAATTTCTTTGAGTAATGCTATTTCTTATTGTGTGAACCTGAAGATGATAATTCACCTTACAGGCTATTTAAAAGATGATTATTAGAGGTCAAGGCAAATAGCAGATGCACAGTACAAGATATCCTTTATTTCTTCCTGTGTGGGCTAATCATAGTAGAAGCCCCCATGGGCTGTGGTTGAGTAGGATGGGGGCTAACTGCAGAGAGAGCTGAGGGGGATACAGGGCCATGCAGGAGCTTTCAAGACTGATGGATGAAGCAATCAAACTATGGACCGTAATCCTCTTTAGGGATTTTTAAAGAAGTGAGAAATAAGTGGAATAATTACAGGTGTTTTTCAAGAAAGAAATATTTTCTTTCAGTACAGTTCCATAGAATGGGGGATTTATCCACTGTACTTTTACTCACATGATCTTATATGTAACTTTTAAAAAGCCTGTGAGCAGGTTAGTACAAATATCATCATCTGGATTTCAAAATAGAAAAAAAAAAAGGATTTCGCAGATGAGAAACATGAGCTACTTGTTCAAAGTTGGATGTAAGCATCAGAACTATAATGTCAAATCTTTTCTTTCCATATGTTAAATTATTGGCAAAATCAAATCAATGGCTTTTCTTTCATCACTTTTTACTTTATTATCATAAAAGTTCATTCATATGAGGAACTAGTACCTCAAAAGAGTCATTGAAGTTTCCCTAAAATAAATAAGGCTTGGAGTTGTCCCTGGGGCCTGGTGGTGGGATGTGGGCCATCCTCTCTCCCACATGAATGCATACTGTGTTTTTCATGTCTCCAAAGGCAGTCTGCCCATGCCCACAGTGTTATCTCAGGCTTCCCTACTGAGGCTCCTCCAGTGGCTTCTTTCCTATATTTTTGTGGACACATTGAGCAACACATGATTTATACTCCCTTACCCCAGGGTAGCTGGTAAATACATATTTCTATAGTTTCACAAAATCTACTTTATTTCTTCTAGTCCTAGCAGTAAAGGATCAGAGCACAAGACAGAACCGAGTGGATCCTCTTCCCTTTTATTTCTCAGATAGGAGAAAAACCAATAAATTTGTATTAGGATCCTTACAAGATTTCAGAAAAGATTTATGTCCTCTTAGCTAAAGGCCAAATAGCAAGATTTAAATGAAAGTCCTTCTTGGTTTTGTCTCCCTTATGCAGAGGATTACTTGGGTAATTCATTTAGCTGACAGAAGTCATGTCTTATTCTGAATATCCTCTGCTTTTCTTTTTGATTTTGTTCAAGTTGTTCCAGGCAAAGGAGAATTACCTGATTGCATAAAATTATAATAAGCAGTTCTCTAAGATAGACTTAGCTCTAAGCAAATGAGGAATTTAAGGTTTCTTACAGATCTCTGATTCAGTGTGACTCTTCCTTGAGCATTAACACTCATAGAAAGAGCACAGGGTTTTCTCCTCTAGTTTCTTGGGGCTCATTTAGCCTCTGGAATCAGAACATTTTGGAGAAGCTGCTGAGGCAACAGTTCTTAAGGAGGCCCTTGGTTTGGAGACTCCAGAGTTGTAAGTGAAAAGGTATTAAGTGAAAGGATCCTTATTGCCTCCCACTGAGTTCATCTGGCCTGGATCTCCTTGATATACAATGCTCAGGATTTGCCACAGTAGATCTAATTCCTCTAAGGCTGTCCAGGCTGTGCCTTTAACTTGTTGGTAATGTTCCACATAACCTTTGTACAACTGCCTGAGGATTACAAAATGAGAGAATGACATGTTGGCAAGCACCTTGGTTTTCCATCATCACCCAGGAGGCAGCCGGAACCAGTCTGGTGAGAAAGAACTCCAGGAAAAACACCTCCCAGGTTCATGTCAATAATGCTTTAAAATGAAGATCCATGGAGTCCAAGAAGACCTAAGGGTTTTGTGGCTAAGAACCGTGCTCCACTTAGAATGAAGCTTCTGAATGAGGACTGAGAACAAATAGGGCTGATTTTATGCAATGATTTGATCTGGAAAAGATGAATTCCTGCCAGCATTCTTGAAGCCTCCTGTTGGTAATTCCTAGGGTTACTAGCTAGCCAGCATTCACATTTGAAGTCCTTATAATGTGACATTTTGTTGTTCTTGTGGAAGGCTCTGAGAGTACTCGCAAATTCCTCTGCAGAGTTGGCCGGGATTTTGTTGTGCAGTTAATTGCATCTGGCACCAGCTGTTGCTATTCTTTTCTATCATATTTATTTATTTATTTTTGTATGTGTGTTAAAATTGTTTTTCTAGTCCTCCCTCCACTTCTCACTTTTAGTGAACATATTATTAGTAAAGTCCAGTGGATTTTTTTCCCCCAAGGGAGCATTGGCTATTTACATAAAGTTACTTCTGGGTGTAGAGTGACTATACCATTTATTTTGGTTAATATAATGTTTTCAAAAGAATCATTTTAAATTTAAAATCAGAAGTGAATCTAGAAACTTTGCTTATGGATTCTGTCCCTAAATTGCAAAGTTGGAGTGGTAAAGAAGAAAGGATTCACCTTTTAGAAGCAGTTAGATATATTGACATTTGAGGAAAGACAGGGTGTCTTTTATTAGATCAAATATTGACAGCAATGTTCTGGCACGATGGACATGCCTTCTGCCTGAGATGAGTATGACAACTACTCAAAAAAACAGCCCAGTGGGAAGAGCAATGCCAACAATAATAGAAGTGACCTTTTAGTGTTTTGGCCATTGGCATTGCCCTTAGAGTAATCCTAGATCACCCATTTTTCCATTTGGATGCAACTAAGACTGACAGGGCAGGTGTCTTGCCTAAAGCAACTGATTTATGGTCAGCTCTGTCTCTTTCCTACTTGGCTCTTTCAAAGCAAGCTCACAAATCCAGTTCTTTTCACTACCTCTGCAGGGAAGCCAAAGACAAGGACCCTCTCAGTCTCCTCTCTAACTGTCTCTTTTAAAGCAAGCTCAAAACTCCAGTTCATTTTTCTCTGCAGGGAACCCAAAGACAAGGACCCCCTATGTATTCTTCTTTATTGGAAGGCTGCTATTGAACCAATGTAAAGACCAATAATAAATTGTATCTGAGAGATCTGTAGCATGGCTATTAATATTTGGAAGAATTAACATGTAGCTATTGACAGAGGAGTTGAACTGTAGTGTGTAGATGAAGCTAAATTGAGTACACTTTAATCCCTTCATCATAACATGAACAAGGAACCAAAAATAAGAAACAAGAATAAAGGTACTGCAGCAGTTGGGCACTGCTTCAGGCACTGAGCCTGTGGATGTTGAAATTGGCTATGGATTGATTTTGTAACTCACAGTGATACACTGCCATCGATGTCACCAGCCTTCTTGCTTACACATCAGAGCTACACCAAATCTTTCAAGTCAATTCCAGGGGATGGATGGAGAATTTTGTTTGGAATTCAATAGCCATAGGTTCCTAAAATACAAAACTTGAGCTAGGGATCATTGAAAGTGGAAGGGGAGAGAATCACATTTGGCCCTACTATAGTTGCCAATAGTATTGGCAGAAATCTGCAGGAAAAGTGCTCAAAGACAATGCAGGAAACACATTTCAGTGACATCCTGGAGTGGATTTATGTGAACCTATCTTTTATGAAAGCTGAATTTGGGTGAGCTTGAATATCAAACCTACGCTTTTAGGCCTTGTCTGTTCTCTGTTCTGTGTCAGCCAGAGCAACTTAGCTTTCTGCACCTCCGTCCTAGTTCTCCACCATGGACTCAGGCTTTGCCTTTGACTTGGTAGGCCTTGTGTTACAGGCACTGAGTCTGCATATCTCAGGACTCATGCTCCTGCTCTGTCCACCCCCTTCCTGCCAGCTCAGCTCAGCTTCTAGTCCAGGACCCTCTTGTCCTATGTTCTTCAGTGTTCTGATACTGTTAGTTGAGTTCAGGCACAGGTAACGGTTTGGACTAGAGACTGAGTTTATGCTTGAGAGAAATACTGCCCAGGGACCCAACCCACAAGGGGAGGAGTGCAGGCTGCCTTGCATCAAGAACAAAGGGTGTACTCTCCAGTGGTCAAAAATTAGAGGAAAAACATCTGGCCCAAATGGGAGAAAAGCAAAAGCCAGAAGAACCCAAGCCATTCATTAATCTTGTACCACACTCAGGCTAACGTGAGCTATGCACTTGTAACTCAGATGGCATGGGTAGCATTTGCATAGCTTTACTTTGTCACACGATGTGAAAAGTCACTCTTTGACATTTTAATTTATTTTAATATAATCTTAAAACTAGATATTATGTTTATATGGTTCTAAATTCAAAGGTACAAAAGGATACAAAATAAAAATATTCCCCTTACCTTCTGTCCCAGGCAGAACTTAAGCTATCAATATCTTTCATACTTTTAAGAGAAATATTTAGCACATATAGATGGGAATAACTGCATGTGTTATTTGTTCCCTTTTAAAAATACAAGTAATATACTGTACACACTTTCGTAATTCTTATTTTTTCTACTTAATGTGTTATCTTGGAGTTTGGCCCCATAATACAAAGTGTCTTTCTTTTTGGCTTTATAATACTCAATTTTATAGTTTAGCATAGTTTTTTTACTCATTCCCCAATTAACAGATATTTAGATTGTTTTAGTCATTATATACCATGTTGAAATTATTAGCATATTCCATTGAATACTTAGGAAATTGCTACTGGATAAAAGAAAAGGAATTTGGTAGTGTAAATGCCTTATAAATTATGGTTTTACTTTTTTCAAACTCCAATTTTTAATTTTTATTTTTTTTTTGGTACCGGGGATCAAACTCGGAACCTCACACTTGTGAGGCAGGCGGCAGCACCCCTGAGCTAATTCCACAGCCCTGGTTTTACTTTTTTCTCCCACCTACATTTACTTAGATTCTAATAATGATCTTGACAGGAAGAAAAAGATAAAAAAAAGCATCTCTACCATCTCACCTTTTATTAGAGAAGTCCATTCTTGCTTTCACGAAAAGTGCTAAGACAAAAATCTTGTTGAGACAATTTCCTGCTTTTGTAGTTCTTTTAAAAATATTGCTTCCTCATGTGTAAAGTAAAAAAAAAAAGAAGAGAGCTTATAGCACAAGGGATGCTTTCACTTGTTTAAGATTGGCTTTAAGCTGGGGGCACCTGTAGAAGTCACTGAGATGACAGAAGACATTTTTCCAGTCTTTCTGATTTGGTGGCAGTGGGGAAATAGGAAGACAGAAGCACTATGTACTGATGAAAAACACTCAGAAACACTGCTGTATTTCATACAAAGAGAGGAAATGAGTGCTCTGAGCACAGAGTAAGACCAAGGAACACAACACGTTAGGGTGCTTAGCTTACTAATTGAGAGGGGAAACTTGGAGCTGCAAGTGAAAGGCCAATACACACAAACACTGAGAAACATCACTCCAAAAATTTCCTCTAACTTGTGTACAAGAGGCAATATGCAAAGAAACTCTGAAAGTTAGTGAGGTTACCAAATGTACCTTATGCACTTATTCTTTATAGAGGTTTACATTTTTCACTTAAAAATATGTCAATTTAAAATGACAGAATGCAAGCAAACATGTATTTTAATGTAACTCAAAACCAAGTGCATTTTCTGAATCAAGCTATTATCAAATTATTGCAGACCAAGGCTTTTTGTTTATTTCTTTTCCTAGTATTGAAGGATGGAGAATCTCTGTCTATTAAAACCCACTTAGCTTCCTTTAGCATTTAATGCTTTCAACATTTGACATGATTCCCAGGATGACATGTGGGCCATATGTAGTGACCTTCACTTTAAAAACCAGGAGACTGAGGCTGAGTGTCATTTGCTTAAAGTCATATTTCAGAGGGGAAGTGTTGATCTTTCATCCCAGCTGTGCCTTTGGTCCAATAATTTTTTCTAACACAAACAGGAAGTTTAAGATTAAAAACACATTGAATTTTATCATATAATGTTATTAAAAATAAAATAATAGTAAGAAAATGCCTTCTACATAGCTTCCCTGAGCTCCACTCATGAGCAGTATTACTGGCCTCAGGAGAAGCAAACGTGATATACCTGAGAGGATGTGGTACTCCTGCTGCCACCCAACCCTCTCTTTGTGTCATTGGAACCAAATGTTTTAGCATTGTTGAATCTCAATTTCCTCACGTATAGAATAGAAAAGAAAATACTCATCTAAAGAATTGTGAGGACAAGTAATGGTGGGTACAAAGTGCCTGCGCAAAAGCAAGTGGCAATTTACTTATAACAATTATTATTATATATGAAATCAGAGAGGTAAAATGCTT
>NW_004624744.1:6279543-6297630 GCF_000247695.1 Heterocephalus glaber | reverse complement strand
GTCTTGTTCCTGATTTTAGCATGAAAGTTTTCAGTTTTTGACCATTTAGTATGATGTTGGCTGTTGGTTTTTCATAGATAGCCTTTATCAAATTGAGATAAAGACCATCTATTCCAATTTTCTGCAGGGTTTTTATCATGAATGGGTGTTGAATTTTGTCAAATGCTTTTTCTGCATCTATTGAGATAATCATATGGTTTTTGTCCTTGGCTGTGTTAATATAGTGTATTACATTTATTAATTTACATATATTGAACCATCCTTGCATCCCTGGGATAAATCTGACTTGGTCAGGGTGTATGATCTTCTTAATGACCCTCTGTATTCTGTTGGCAGTATTTTATTGAAGATTTTTACATCTATGTTCATTAGGGAGATTGGCCTGTAGTTCTCTTTTTTTAAAAATTAACTTTATTGTATATTTTAGGTATATAATATAATGATATTCATCATTGGGAATTTGCACCTTTACATAATCTCTCTTGGTTATTTTTTCCCCATTTCCCTGCCCTCCCTTCAACCACTCCATCTTTCCCTATTTTGAAGTTCTCTTTTTTGGTTGGTTCTTTCTTTGCTTTTGGAGTCAAAGTAACACTTGCTTCCAGGAATGAATTCGGAAGTATTGCTTCCCTTTCAATTTAATTGAAAAGTTTAAAGAGTAGTGGCAATAGTTCTTCTCTAAATGTCTTGTAGAATTCAGCAGTGAAGCCATCAGGACCTGGGCTTTTCTTTGTTGGTAGGTTTTTAATTACATTTTCAATTTCACTTATTGTAATTGGGGTGTTTAGAATTTCTATATCTTCTTCATTTAATTTTGTCAATTCGTATGTATCTATAAATCTGTCCATTTCTTCTGTGTTTCCCATTTTATTAGAGTACAGGTTCTCAAAGTAGGTATTAATGATCCTCTGGATTTCTGCTGGATCTGTTGTGACTTCACCTTTTTTGTTCCTAATTACATGGATTTGAGCCTTTTCTTTCTTTTTTTGGATAAAGTTTATGCCATTAATTTAGAAATATCAATTTTTAAAGTTATTCAACTGAAGTAAATGTTAATACTTCTTAAAATGGTTTTCCCTATTTTCATTTCACTTAATTTAAAAACTAAATATCTAAATATCCTTTTCTGAGAACAAATAACCCAAACTTCCATCAGGGTCATGGATGTTTAACAACTTGAAATCAAGTAATAAAAAAAATTGCTTTAAAGAAAATAAGACACACACACACGCACACACACACACACACACACACAAATCTTCTAAGTTCCCCTTCATGTGTTAGGAGAAAAGCAAATAGAAAGCTTCGAAAGCCTTGTAAACTATAAAGCCATTCACAAAGATAACTTATTACAGCTTCCCAGTTGCTCATCTTAAATCCTTGGACCCACATATGTTTCAGAATTTGGAATTTTTCAGATTCTATAAATGCAATAAAACACACAGGCCAAATTACATAAGTCGTGCCCTTTACAGGGTCTGGGAGTGCACCTTGTAGTGTAACACATGATTATTTTTGCAGTAAAATGCATAAATATTCATGCAAAGTAAAATAAATAAGTACTATAAGTAGCTTCATGTCAGCTCAGATCAGATTTGTCCTCAAATGAATTCAAGTTAAGCTGGATAAGGATTTTGCAGAAGAACTTTCTTTTTGTCAGAAAGTTTTAGATTTCAAGACTGGAGGTAGGAGATTGTGAAACAGAAGTTCTGTTTCTTTGTGTCAAGGATCTTGACACAATCAATGGAGACCATCAAGTGAGCCACAAGTGGATCTAAAGAGCAGATTTATGTGTTACTCTACAATAATATTGTGGAAGTAACTTCACCACTATAATCTCTGTTACTCATCTAATAATGGAGTGAAAGAACCCTACTTAGGGGGATAGTTGTGTGGGTTGATGAGATTATATGCCAAGTGTCTACTACCTACTAAGACACTACAGTTCTCAGCCACTATTATTGGTCATGAGAAGTGATCTCTAAAAAAAGAATAAAACTCTTATTCAATTATTTTGTATTTGAAGGGAGCAAGAGAAAGTATTAAGAGTTTCATATAAGAATCCTCACAGATTTCTTAAAGCAAAAAGGGTCAAGAACCCCAAATTTTCCACCTGGCACTTAAATTTAATAGAACTTGTTGAGTTAAACAGGGCGGCACTGACCTACGTTCAGGGTCAGGAAAGTTTCAAAGAAACCTCTGAAATGAAACCATCAGGAGGCTATAAATTACCTGAGCAGTGGGTTGGTCCCAACTCCAAACTGGAGAGAGAAAGACAAAGGTAGTCTGGGCTCATGAGGAACTGGACAAAGGCACCTGTCCCACCCTGAGCATCTTGTGGTCCTGCTTTTAGTCTTTGAGAGTGGCTACGGGAATTTATTTATTTATTAATTTGGCAATTCTTTGAAATTTTTACTAATGACAGTTTTATGAAAATATTCAAGAAATATACAGATATGGCCTTATTTTCATGGGTATTGTAGTTTATTGTGAACTTATTATAAACTTGAAAACAATAGCACTTTGCTACCGACTGTGGTGAATTCTCTACTTAACTAGACCCTTGTTCTAAGTATTCTATTCTTACTATTGCTTAAAATTGTTTTCAAGGGAAAAAAAGAATGAAATGTCATTTGTAGTAGTTAGTTGCTAAAAAATAGAAACCTATTCAACCAATAGGTAAATGGACAAATACAGTCTGGCATTGTCATATCATGGAGTATAAACAGAACTCTGTAGATCAACATAGATAAATCTCAGGAATATAATTAAACTAAAAGAGCTAGATTGGAGAATAAGATATATGACATGATACAATTATATAAAGTTTCAAGTATGCATAACAATGAACAAATAACATATGGACCCATACTGTGTAGTAATCATATACTTCAAAAATCTAACCACCAAATTCAGGGGATCAAAGTCACCTCTAAGGAGGAAAAAATGGATGGGAAGTGAGAAGTGAAGATTAAAGACTTTACGTGTATAAAAATGTTATTTTCCCCAGTACCTCGAATACAGTGAGAATAGAAAGAAATGATATGATATCTTGGTATCTTGAAGCTGTGCACTTGGGAAAACACACACAGATCATACCCTAGTCAGGAGAGCCACATGCTTATTATGATTATCAGCAGCCAACATAGAAAGTGCAGTGCTTTTTAAAAATGGCTTTTGAGGTAAGAAAGGCCACAACAGCAAGGCCAGTTGCAAGAACATGAGCAGGCTTGTTTCTGAACATGTGAAACATCCTGAAGGACTTCAAAGATTTGCTAGGTGAAGTTTTAGCTGGCGCAGGGTGTGACAAGCTAGTCCTGCAGGTCAGATCTGTGAATCAGTGGCTTCATTTGGTGGATGAGGGCTAGGGAAATTCAAGTTACACTTAAAAATAGAAATACCTGGACTAGCCAACACACAAGTAGAAACAAGATTCCATGAAATGTAAATGATGATATCAGGACCTTTCTTATTTTAATGGGTGGGGAAGATTTGAAAGAAGAAAGACAAAATGCTGAGCTGCAAACTAAAAGAAAGCCAGGTGTGGAGATAGAAGGGAGACAGGAAGGGGCAGCTGGAGAAGCAGTGGGGCAGTTTTGTTGAGGGTTTTCTTTTGTTCATCTTTATCTGTGCAAGAAGCCAGCAGAAGCTGTTAGTAATGGGACTTCATATATTGTTTACATCTTTATAGGGTGATATGAGGGTTATAAACAAGGCTCGTCACACATGTTTCATCTCGGAGCACTGGCCTCCTTTGGACACCCTGGGCCATACATGTACTCTGAAAACTGAGTCCTGGGGTAAACCCAGTTGGGTAAAAAATCCATTTACTGGTATTATATATGATATACCAATGAGGACACTAAATTTCTTACAGAAATATAGAGAACATGTTCTGACGTTCCACACAATTAATGGTTCCTAATTGTAGCACTGGGTCAAAAAGAAGTTAAAAAACAAAACAAGAAGTAAAGATACCAAAAGAACCATTCAAGTCCTGTTAAATCCTTCTTAGCCAGTTTTGGGGGACAAATTCTACAGTTCTTCCATAAATCCTTCCAGAAAGATAAAATATATGAGATTTTACAATTTCTTACCTCCTTTAACTCTACTTACTTAAAGTATTCCCCAACTCTTTATATCTTAAATAGAAAATGAAGTCCAACCAGATTTTATGTAGTAGTGCCTGGTTCATATGTGTGCCTATTTTCAGGTAGTATCTGACCTTTACTTGTCAACCCACAAGGTAATCAAAATTGGCCTGGAAGTCAAAATTAAAACTTAAAAAAATGGGATAAGAAAAGAAGCTAGCAAAGTTGGCACATCCAAAATGTTATATGTAATTCTTGTCACCTATCCCCAAAGGTTACCTTTGTTTCACACCCTAGGTAAATGGCACCAGCATATTCCTTCTTCCTTGAAGAAGAAATCTGAAAGTTCTCCTTGAGTATTTAAAAAACTACATATCAAATAATTAGCAAGTTTAATAGTTTCTTCCTCCTAAATATAGTTTAAATCCATCTGCTTTTTCACCACCTTCTATCACTACCATTTTCCTTTTGCAAAACTACCTGGCCCTAGAGAGGTCATACTTGGAAGAGAATGTGGGTCGTGCAAGAGGTAATTGATCCCTCCAGAAAAATGCATCTTTTCTATCCCCAAACAAAACAAAGGGTGCCAAACCTGACAGATGGGTCTTTGAGGCAGTTGCAATGTCAGCCTGAGAGTGTTGCAAACAATACTGAATTTTGGGTCAATGCAAGATGGAATCTGAACCTGTGAATTCTGGCTAAGTAGCCAAGATTTTCAAGGGAGCAGAATTGGTTCATGGTGGTGGTGGCCAGTGACTAATCTCTGAAGGAAAGACTGCTCCAAATGGCAGTTTAGGACTTCCACAAGTCATTAAATAATGAGCTCTCAGAAATCAAATAATGAGCTCACAATCAAAGACCAATGAAAAAGACAATCACTGTGTACATCAAAGATACTTAAAAAGGTAATAAAAGAGAAAAAGTTATCAAAGAGATGAAATACATAAGGCACTTAGCACAATGTCAGAAATGCAGTGGGACTCAGTGTGGAAGCTCCATTTAGATTCCATTCCATCCTTGTTCTCTGAACCAGTTTTGTTAGCAATGGTTCTCCAGCTACTATCAATTATCCTGAGGTATGCATTGATTCTGCAGTTTTCCTGTTTCAGAGCAGTCTATAATTTATGGCAAATAATACACAAAAATACTACAGTACCTTACCATTGCTCCTGCAAGAAATTACTGAAAATTCAGTGGCTTAAAACAACATAAAGTTCTTCTCTTGACATTGCTTGAGGTCACAAGTCTGAAATGCATCTTAGAGGCTAAATTCTAGGTGTTGTCAGGTGTTATATTTAGATTAAAATATCCCTACAAAGTCACGTGTGTTCAGAAGTGGGGCTTTTGAAAGGTGATAAGATCATAGGTATGCTATACTCATCAGTGGATTCATCCATTTATGAGTTCATAGCTGAATGTGCTTTTAGGAAGTGTGCCTGCTCAGAAGAGGTGGGTCACTGGAAGGGTGTATTCTTGTCCTGGTTTCCTCCCTTCTCTCTGTTTCCTGGCCACCATGAGATGAGCAGCTTTCCTCCTCATGCCCTTCTACCATGCCACTTTGGCCTTGAAGCCAGCTAACCAAGGACTGAATCCTCTGGAAGACCATGAGCCAAAATAAACCTCTTCTTTAAATTGTGGGTGTCAGGTTTTTTGTCTCAGCAATGGGAAAGTGATGGTTACATCACTGCTAAAGGTTCCAGGGGAGAATCTGTTTCCTTGCCTTTTTAATCTTCTAAAGCTGCCTGTATTTCTTGGCTCATGGTTCCTCTGCCATCTTCAAAGTCAGCAGCATACCATCTTCTCTACCTGTGTTCTTCTGCTTCCCTTCTATAAGGAACCCATCCTTTTATCAGGCTCACCTGAGTGGCTTAAAATGCTCCATCTCAGGATCCTTAATTTAACCATATCCATAAAGTCCCTTTTGCTGTGTGAAGTAATGTATTCACAGGTTCTGGATATTAGGACATAGAGATCTTTGTGGGCCATTATTTAGCTAAACACGAGTAGGGAGCAGAGGGGAATTTCTCAAAGACTCATTAAGTAATGCCAGAGATTGGAGATGCTGATTGATGAGATATTCAGGAGAAAACAGGACAAGTGGGGGACAAGAGATTAATTTCAACACTGGGTATGACTGGATCAGCATGTTTAGGATGGGAGATTGAAAGAAATTAGCTACATCTTGAGGTGAAAAAATTGAGGGGCTTTAATTTCTAAAATGTTGATCTAGGGCTGGAGGCATAGCTCTGTGGTAGAGTGTGTATTTAGCATTCATGAGTCCCTAAGTTCAGTTCCTAGGTTCAATCCAGATAGATAGATAGATAGATAGATAGAGATTTTGTGATAGTAGCCAAGGAAGTTAGTGGTAGTTGAAATAATGTGAATTAATAGATTTTATTACTATTTTGAAGAGTATCATTCTTCAATTCAACTGACTGTAATTGACATAATAGGAAAAATTGGTCATCTGTTAGTCTATTGAATTTTCTAGGCAGGCAATATGTTATTTTCAGGAAAATATCAGTGTTGATGTCAATAATACATAACTGAGATGTGAGTAAGAAGAACTGGTAATGTTTGTCTTGGCAAAATGATTACCAATAAAGTCATTTATGTAAACTACTCACCTTTAAATTACCTCTGGCACAATAGCATGATGGTAATTCATTGATTTTTCAGTAAGTTTTATTTTATAAAGGCTCTTAAGTCTACACAGATTTGCTTAGTCACCAAGGTTGCTATTTTGTAGCAATTCATTCACTTACAATAAGAGGGAACCTCTTTCTTTCCTTCTTTCTTACTTCCTTCCTTTCTTTCTTTCTTTCTTCCTTTCTTTCTTTCCTTTCTTTCTTTTTATTCCTGATTACAGCAAAGCTTTCTTTCCTTTTAATTAACACACAGTAATTGCACATATTCATGAGATTCAGCGTGACATTTCTGTATATGCACAGAACACGCACTAATGAAAATGAAATCCTATCTCCCTTTTCCAACCTTTTCCAATTTATAGCAATCATTTTTCTACTTTAAAGTTGACTTGTTTTAGGTAGTCCCTTAGTTTTATTACTAGTGAAAGAAACTCCAATTCTTAAAGTTAATTTTAAAACAAACCTTTGCTCATATCCTTCCAACCCGTAGAGTTCCATGCACAGGAGTATAATACAATATTTCTATTCATACAACTGTTGAATAATATCAAGAGCTCCACTTGATGACTATTTTTAAAATGCAGATTTACTTCCAAAGTGTATTTGTGAAAATATTATTTCTTTAGCTACAATCCTATCTACTCAGTCTTTCTGCTTAAGGCTCAGCACCACCAGAATGGCTTGCCCATGCTGAGGCCCTTCCTGATCCCAAATGAACTTGAGATTTTATTCCTTTTGCTTCCAATTTGGTCTAAAAGCAGTGCCATCATTATCAAGGGTTAGGATCTAGGCCCATAGACTTGAAGTTACCTCTGTCTCCCTTCACTTCCTTGGGTTCCCACACATGAATGCTATCAATTTTATCTCCACAGATCCTTTGGCTTTCTTTCCCCACACTCTTCCTTCCTTGCCATTGCCTCTCACCTGCTGACACGAAATCATATCTTAGTTGGCAGCACTGCCTGAATCTTTATTTTTCAGATCCAGTTCAAGTCCTACAATGAGAATGATAGTCCCAAAGCCTAGTTCCAATCAGTTCACTCATATGGTTCCACAATGTTGAGCAGGTCCTCACTGGTTTGCATGAAAGGTGAAGGCAGACCCAGCATGCAATGGCCTCAAATCCCTTCTCTAGGCATATATTGGGAGTTTCCTTTAGGTTGTTAATTTTTCAGCAAAACAAGACTATCTGTCATCTCCAAATTTATACTATTTTTTTCCACATCCATGCTTCAACATTTGCTGGTCTTTTATGTGAAATGCTCAGGTTTTCATCCCAAACACATGCAGCCACTTGTAAAAATCTAACCTATTATTCCAAGTACATCTCAGATGATAGGTAGAGCAACTCTTCTCACGCCTATTCAATGGAGATAAATTCCAAGACCCTCAGGAGATGCCTGAAACCATAGATTTCTATACATATGTACTGACTGTAAAGTTGATAAAATTTATTCATTAGGCATAGTAGGAGATTATCACCACCTAATAATAAAATCAACTGTACTCTGTAATAAAAGTTGTGAGAATATAGTTTTTCTCTCTTACTGTAATCTACACATTTGTGGCAATTGTGTGACATGATAGCCTACCTACATAGTAAGGTGAAGTGAGGTGAATGGTGTAGATATTGGGACACAGGGTTAGGTTAGCAAGGATTACTTGAGCACAAGCACTGCAACACCAGGACAGTCCCTCTGACCACAAAGGACTACTGAGAGACTAATGGCAGGGTAGTAAATAAATTTTGGGTACACCGGACAAAAGGATGATTCACATCCCAGGTAGAATGGAATGGAATGGCATGGGATTCAGCATACTACTGGGAACAATGCACAATTTATTACTTATGGATTGCTTACTACTGCAAATTTCCATTTTATATTTTAAAACTGTAGCTGACTGCAGGTAGCTGAAACTGAGAAGAGTGAGACTGCTGATAAAGGGGGAATACAGGGTTTCCTTAATGAAGTCTTTCATGAAATTCGTACTTTCCCAAGTTGGAAGAGATCTCTACATTGCCATAGCATTTATTTTGTATCTTTCTTATGACACTTTTCACATTCAAACCATGATTATAATTATATGTATTTTTGTTTCTCCATCAGATGTAAGATCTTTGGTATCAGAGACAGAATCATATCAATCCTTCATTATTCTCAGTAGGTACTCAATAAATATTTGTTAAATGTTAGAATGAATAAACAAGTTAATTGATTTTGTTCATTTATTTCTATGGGAAATTAATGATAATGTGAACAAACCATTTGAACTCACTTGAGAATAAGTTCCATCTGGAGTTGGAATAATAGAATTTTAAATCAAACAAAACTGCTATAATACTCAGTTGGCTATAAAAAAAATCTCATCTCTGGAAAACATTCCAGCATCTTAGGAGAGTGATAGCATCTCTCTACTAAGACTGGATCTAATATTAGTACTAGAAAACTGAAACCTAACTGGAGAAAACATAAGTATCAATTTTTAATAGATGATAAATTGTGACAGAGCCAAGAGTATCAAATGAGCCCAAGCATTAGCCACCCTTCATTGCCAGCTGTGGAGAGGGCGGTACTTGTGGTGGGGGTGGGTGCTGGCTTTCAGTCATGGTACTGGCAGGGACAGCTGCTGCATGGCTCTGCTCTTCCTCAGTGGTCAAGGGAAGGATGAGAAAAGCTCCAACCAAGAAAGCCAAGAAGAGACAGAGTTGTGGCCAGATGGAACAGGGGCTTGCAAGGAGAACTTAGCTTTGGTGCGAGATGTGGCTGAACTGTCTGAAACACAGTGATTCGCTAGGTCATCATCAATCTATAAAAAGGTGAAGAATCTCAGAATTAAGTTATAATATCTGCTCAAAAGACAATATTCTATCATACATGGGCAAAGATCACTTCTATATTCCTGAAATAAGTGATTTCCTGGGGATGAAGCTTACAGGTGTCACATTTCAGAGCACCACACAAAAATTATAGACACATAAATCTAGACGTGGATAGTTTCATCTCCACCATAATGGATGATGAAAGGTGAGATTAAATGATTCTGAAACTTTGCCAGACCTGATAAACCTCCATGACTTAAGAAAGTGAACTCAGCTTGGCTGGACACAGCCTCTCTAATATTATTATGGTGAAAGGAATTTCTCACATTGCAGCCCGGGAAGCAAAATATGGTCTCCGTGCCACTGTTTTCTTTACTCATCCTACATAGGGCTTTTGTTTTAAGGTTAGCATTTGGAAGACTTGGTAAATCACTTTATACTCTTGGCTTATGTTTTATTCCAGATACATTTATAAAGGGTTGACGCATTTTTATATTTTAAAATCCTCTCCTCTTCATCTTCACTGTAGTTTTTCTTATTGGTTTCTTTTCAAACACAGGGAAAGTAACTGTGGCCATTCAGACCATAAAAACACAAGATATTGGGAAAGATAACAACTAAATTGTACATCTCTGACTTCCTCTCCTTGCCAGTGCCCTGCTGGCAAGATTCAGCTTGTAGAACAAGCAAGGCCTCTGAACTTTCAAAATATGCAGTCTTAAGAAGAAACAGGTGTAGGGGTCATTGTTTATAGAGTCAGGTGGAAGTCAGAAAATCCCAGATGGGTAGAGGGTTGATATTTTAGCCTCAGAATCCAGTAGATTCTTCTTAATCTTTGGGAAAAAATTGCTTCTGTCAATCCTCACCCCCAGCCCCTTTTATTTGAGACAGAGTCTCAGCATGTCACTCAGGCTGGCCTTGAACTCACTAGTAGTCCAGGTTGGCTCCCAAGTGCTGGGATTACAGGCATGCAGCACCACGCCTGGCTGGTTTCTCTTCTTGTACCCTGCTCCCTGCAGGTCCACTCTGCAGCCCTGGAGCAGAACTGAAACCTGAGCAGAACTATTGTTTTGGTCCATACAGTTGAGGAGGAAAGAAGCCCCTTCAGCACTTCTCACTCAGAGCACCAAGAGATCATCTTTCCCCCTTTGCTTCCAAGAAAACCTTTTGACCCTTTGGCCACAAAAGATGCCCGAGGTGATCTCTGTGTTGGGAAATGCAAACCAAAACAATGAGAGAACAGGGAATAGAAAGCAAAATTCAAAACACTGACTGTATAACTTTTGAAAACATAAAGTATTACACTCACTAGTTTACAGTACTTATTTAAATTATAAATAAAGTCTCATTTTTAGGATGCCACACTACTGAAATTTTAAAAAGAATAATTGGAAATATTTACACAAGATGCTAACTGAACCAATGTTTGTAAGAGCTGGCATTTAAAAATAATCTAAAGGGGGGAAATGGATGAAATAATGATACTAGGCAACTGTGTTTGTGATATTTTAAACAGAGAAAGCAAATTTCAGAGCAATAGCATAATGTGATCCTGATTTTGCATATAAAACTTTTTTGCACATACAGGCTTATGCATTCAATGAAATAAGAGTAGAAAGATAAACATAATTTGGTAACATTTGTTGCCTCGAAGGAAATATGATTGGAAGGGGAGAGATGAGACTTGATTTACATTTGTTCTGTTGAATATGTTACGATGAACATATATTACTTTTAAAGAGTTGTATAAAATTTTTCTTAGAACCTCACATTTAAATCTTGAAAGAGGAAAAGTGCATTTCTGCAGTTTCTGAGTCTACTGGCATATTAATAGGGCAGCTGTGCACCTTTCTGAAGACTGGTTTATTGGCTTGTGAAATTGGAAATCTCCTAACCAGATGAACACATGGGGTATTTATGTTATGCCATCTACATGACAATTAAAGTTCTATGAGGCAAGAAAAATGTACTTGTTTGGAAAAGCCAAGGGGGGAAAAATCTCACTTTAACTTTATGGCATAAGAGAAGAAAATTTTCAAATTAAAGGAATGGAGAAAGAAAGACAAATGTAGGGATAAGCTCTGAAGCGCATGAAAATCTTTGCTTTGTGCTTTTAAATCAATGGCTTGCAAGTGCTAGCATGCATCAGAATCCTCTGAAAGGCACCTAGAAACACTAACTGCCCAGCCTCACCTTAGGGTTTCTAGTGCAGGAGGTCTAGGAAAAAAGCTGAAAATGTGCATTTCTAGCAAATTTTTTTCAATGATGTTGATCCTGCTGGTCCTGGGACCACACTTAGAGAATCACTGCTTTAGATTTATACCTTTTGTCAGAAATGTTTGTGATTTCCAGATGAATTATACAACTTTCTAGCTAGCTACACAAAGCAGAAAACAAGACCAAAAAATACTGAAAGCAAAGAGAAGACAGAATGCTTATGAATTACATTTGAATTAAAAAGGTTCCTACCTGTTTTCTTTAAGCATGTGGAAATTTAATTTTTTAATAAAGCAATATAATACCCTTGTGATGATTGTGTTTTACTGTGACTGAGGCAGAGGCATGCACAGTATGTACTCTTGAAGTTTCCTATATTTTTTCAAGATTGACCCTTCATCTTTCTTAAAATTAAACTTATTTTTGAAAAAGAAAGTTATTTTTAAAAAAGAAAGAAAACTCCAAGGAACTGCTAATTCTGTACTATCTTGGGTTGCAATGCCATCTTCCCAAGGTGACCTGAGAGTTATGCATTGAACACGAGAGGCTCCAGATTTGCCCGCCATCATGTCCCCAAAGATTGTCCCTCTCATGACTAGATCACACTTTCTAACTGGACCAGTACCACACTTCTGGACAGAGTTTCAGGGGAAGGATTTTGGGGTCATGTGTTTTCTCCAAGGAGGGTCAGAAAAAGCATTTCTTGCAGTTTGGGTTTGATGGCTGTAGCTCAGAGGCAGACTAGGACATCTAAGAATATTTCTAAGCAAGCAGTCACTTCTCACCTCCTCTCACAGCCTTGGACCTCGATCCCTGGGTTCTTCCCTTGGAAGTTATCCTCTGTTCTAGTTAAACTGTACATCATAATTGCATGGCCATGCCAGATATTACTTTAAAATAACATGTTTACTTTGTGAAAGCTCTTACTTTAGGGAAACCAGAGGTCAAGAGTGCAGTTGGTTGACAGGTCTGTGAAGTAGCTCTGCCTTCCTACCTCATTTTTAATAACAAATTTCATCTTGATTGCTATCTTCTCTTTTTCAAGTTCACTGTTTCCTAATTCTGTCTTTTGGCTACCCCACTTTGGAGACCACCTTGAATTCCCTAGGATACATTTCTTCATCCAATCTCATAGCCAAATTTGCCCAACTTTGGCTAGTTAAACATCTTGAAAAAAAATTTACACCAGGCCACTAATTGCAGAAAAGGCCTTGATATATTAACTTTTTCCAATCTCACCTATATTTTATATAGTGATTTTAAACACAGAAGACCTTAGTTAAGGGATACATTTCCAGCAATGGAATGTCATGGACTGGTACTTGTCACTGAAGTAGACATTTTTGGCTGGAGCAGTTTCCCTGGGCTCCTCACACCAAAATAGGTACTCTAATTTGAGATATTGAGAGAGTTGAACTGGTCATTGATAGGTCTATGGTTGGTTGGGCCTGTTTTTTGTTTGTTTGTTTTATTTTTTATTTTTTTGTGTAGGGAACAATGTTCTCTTTTAAAAGTATAACCTAAATCTCTCCATGAAGGGGAAATGAGTGGGAACCATGGCACTGTGACTGACTGGTCTTGATGTTCTCCATTCACTGCTTACCTCTGTTACAGATGCTAGGCTAGTTATTATTGATTGGAAGTTACATTTATTTGTGATTAAAAAGCTGTCATAGTTTGAGACCTGCATGTGAAGCAGGATTGAAGTTCAACAAATAGCCAAGTGTTGGAATTCTTAGACTTTGGCGGTGTTGGGGTTAAGGTATGTAGCAAATCACTGCTTATATAAAGAGAAATAACATAGCAACAACTCACATACCAATAAAATATAAGAATTAAACAAAAATGCCCAACCTTTTTGGAGTTGGGCTAGAATGGCAAGGGAGGAGAGTTGGGTCAGCTGCCTGTGAAGCTGGACTGGTTCATGACAGATTGGGTAACAGTATAGAATTGGCAGAACTCTTCTAAAGAGCTAGTGATATTGTGTATAAAAATCTGTCATTTATAAACCCTTTGGGATTTGTGCTTCTTGTGTTCTATATGTTTACTTATATGGGTTTCCTTGGTCTTTGAAAACCTAAGTTTATTTCAGCTAAGTAAAATCAGTGGAGGCAAGCTTTATTCAGACTTGTTTTCAGACTTCAGAATCATAGTGACAGTGGTTATCATTGGAAAAGTAAAATCAGAGCAAACCAAATCAAAGCCCTTCAGACTTAGAAATTTGTTTAACAAAACTATAACTTGGAAGTTCTTTCAAATATATTTTTAATTTTTTGGCTATGTTCTTTTTTATTTTTTAAAATTAAGGATATGGAATCCTTATGGTCACCTTAGATGATTTAATTGTGGTCAGAGAGTAAGATATCCTACTTAATTTCTATAAAAATGGAACTCAATAACAACCTGTCCATCTGGCTTGACTTGTTTATAAAAGTAGGAGGTGCTTTATTTATACAAAATAAATAGAAAGCAACTTTAACTTTCTGAGTATGACAAAGATGGCTAAAATTTATGAAAGTCTATAATATGTGTGTATACGGACATATTACTTTTCATTTATGTCTCAAGCTTTCTTCCTTTTCTCAATTATTATTTATTTTTATTTACTTTTCTCAGAAATGATTTTAATCAATGCTAAATATGCATAATTTCAAATTTCATTTTATCAAATTAAGACACAAAAATGGATGAAAATATAATTGACATAAATAAAAGGCCTTTGTTATTTTTTAAATGGATCTTATAAAGGTTAAATTTATGTTTTTATACAATTCTAGATACTTCTAGGAATTTTAATTTGACATCGCAATGCTTCTATTATACTTGGGTGTCTGCATCTAGCCCACCTAGGAACAGGATCCCTGAATATTGCAGGCTTTATTGTCAGATGTATTTCTTTCTAGCAGACATCAGCTGTGCCAGCACAGCATCCTAAATCACATGCTGTGAATCTTGTCTTGCTCTTTGCAGACCATGATCTTGCAGTAGCAATAGCTAGGTAAGGTCCACCCTATACAAATATTTGTCTGAAGCAATATCCAGAGAGGTATGATGATTTACAACTTAATGAGAAAAATAAAATTATTTGCTGAGCATAAGCGAAGCTACTTTAGGGAATGAGAACAATAAACACTTTACTATATTGATAAGGACTTAATTGCATTCAGTGAATCGCAGAGCAAAAAGATTCTGACATTTACTTTCAGTTCCTCTTCACTGGAGAACATCTGAATTCCTGTATTCATTTGGACAAAACAATTGTCCTGTATTCTACAGATTATTTCCAGAATCACCATCAGCCACAAACCACTCACTTTGGTTGGGCCAGGCCCTCAACTAAGCTGGCTGTTTTGGATAAAAATATCAGTGAGGAGTTTACAATGTAGCACAAGAGGAAGATGTGAACTAAATAATAAGGAAAGGTATTGCTACTTCCTAAGTGCAGGCATTCTGCTAACAGTTGCCCATATATTATTTCACAAAATCTAAAAGCAGTCCTAGAGGTATGTTTACTGTTATGCTCATTTTGCAAGTGAGGAAACAAAATCAAAGAGAGGTAAGTAAATTGGCCATTTCTCATTGTGGAACAGAAGTTCAGACCTGAGTCTGGGGATACACAGGTGGTTTTTTTGGGGGGGGGGCGGGGGTGCCATCTTTAAAAAGACACATTGCAACAATTAGCTATTTTTTTAGATAGCTATTATTTTAAAAAAGATAACAAAACAAAAACCCTCCAAATAACAAATATTGTTAATGATATGATAAATCCTTGTGCACTGCAGATGCAAATGTAAAATGGTGCAGCCATTGTGAGAAATTCAATTAGTTTCTCAAAAAGTTAAACATGGAATTCCCACCTGGTCCAGCAATTCTACTCTTATGTATTTGCCTAAGAAAAGTGAAAGCAGAACATGAATAGATACTAAACAGATATTTATGTTCATAGCAGGATTATTCACAATAGCCAAAAGGTGGGAATATACCATGTGTCTATTAAAAGATAAAAGAATTATTTTTGGTACTGGGAATCAAACTCAGGACCTTGCACTTGCCAGGTGGGGCCACTATGCTAAATCTCTGGCCCTTATAAAAGAATTTTTAAAATGTGGTATACACATACAATGGGACATTATTCCACTTTCAAAGGAAATAATAGATGCTGCAGCATGAACGGACATTGACACTGTGTTAAGTGAAATAAACCAGACACAGAAAGACAAATATAGTGTGATTCCACTCGTACAAGGTACTGTATCTAGAAAAGTTAAGTTCATAGAAAAAATACAGCAACATTTTCCAGGGTGGAAAGATGAAAGAGTTGGTAGTTACTGTTTAATGGGCACAGAATTTTAGCTTTGGAAGAGGAATAGTGGCTGTTGCACAACCATGTGAAAGTGCATAATGCCACAGAGCTACTTATCTTCAAAGTGGTAAATTTGATTTTACCATAAAACATACAACTAATAATAAAAATTAGTGTCACAAGAAACTAGGACAAGAAAAAAATCACTATAAATGAAACATTTAAAAAGTTAAACTCCAAAAAGGAACAGAACAGATAAAACCAGAAAAACAATATTTTATATTAATTGCCAGATGTAATTCTGTAGTACCTTTTATCTATGATTCAGTTTCGTACTCCTTGATTATCTCTTTATATGACAAAGATTTTATATTGTTTTTCATGAAGAGAATAAAAAGATACCTCCTCTAGCATGGTTGATTAAAATTTATTTTTCAATGTTATTGATATTGGATGCAAAACGTTTCGGACATTTAAACTACTGCTGAGTTTTTGCCTTAAAACACAAGATAAAATCTTTAATTTTGTACTATTTTCATTTAAAAAACTAGGGTATGATGTGGTTTTAATTGTAAATAAAACATTATCAGATATATTGAGAAGAGAGAACTTCTTAAGCATCATACGAGAACCAAATTTTTTACCTAGAGTTTTACACATTTGTCAATTAAAATCATTTCAGTAGATTAGCTCTGCATATGTATATTTCATAATTGATTTTGCAACAGCCTGGGACCTGGGAGCTATGAGTACATTTTGATATGGCTTTTAGTTCTGTATATTTGTTATGCCAATATGGCTAGCAATAAATTGCAAATACATGTACAGAAGTGACTACAATTACATCCTTTAAAACAAATTAAAGTTATTCTCAGCTCAACTTCCCCTGCTCAGATCTCACCAATAACTGCAGGCTCTCCAGCACCCCTTGACACAGGAAATATAATGGTGGGTTGGAGACTAAAATGTGAATGGGCTTGACTAGTTGTGGATATATATCTTTTGCAAAAATTTTTTAAAAAACATACAGCAATACAAACACATTTCTAGGGCCCTTCAAGGTCTTGGAAGTGGACTAAACAAGTGGATAGTCCTGGAGCTTAAGCACTGTTATTTTCCCAATAATACTGGCTCTAAGTCTGCTTGCCTCATATATTTTGCTTCTCGCCACTGTACTCTTCCACCTTAGATACATATAAAACATGAAGGTAAGAGTAATGCAAGAAACCTAAGTAGATTGTGAGGACACACCAAGAAAAGACACATAAAATAGTCTGTGCCAAGGGCAGTTCTGGAGTGAGGGTGTCACCTGTCCCATATCAACCTCTACTGGATGAAGACAGTTTTATTGCAAGACTTTCATTGCTACTTTCAGAAAATTAATAGTGTCATCTCTTTCCTATGAACACATCTAGTTCCATTTGTACTCCCTGCCCTGCATTGACCAATAGGGTCATAAAAGATTTTAAATGATTTGCTTTTCCCTTTTTTTTTCTTTTCAAAATAATGTTTTGAACAAAGGGAAAGTTAGAACAAATGGTGGATGACTCTGGGAGGCTGAAGCAGGAATATTTCAAGTTTGAGTGCAGCCTGAGGAACTTACGAACTTAGTGAGATCCTCTCTAAAAATAAAAATAAATTTTTTTGGCCGCCGTCTGTCCCACTGCTCCCGGTCCAGAGGTAGTGGCTTCTGAGCAACCATCCCACTACTCCTGGTCCAGAGGAAGGGCCTTCTGGGCCACCATCCAGCCCACCACTCCTGGCCCAGAGGTAGGGGCTTCCTGGACACCATCTGTCTCACCACTCCCGGCCCAGAGGAAGGGGTTTCTGGTCCACAATCCCTACCACTGCTCCCAGCCCCTGTCCCACCTCTCCCAGCTCGGAGGAGGTGAGCCACACAGGCGCCAACAGCACCTCCCCTGCCCCCACAGTCAAAATGAGAAGACACCTAAATAATTCTCAAAACCAGACTTCCAGATCACCTACAGCAACCCCAAAGGGAAATGA
>NW_004624744.1:6224528-6255054 GCF_000247695.1 Heterocephalus glaber | reverse complement strand
TTATCTGAGAAATTATTTCTGATTTCATTTTTTCCAGATCCCCTTTTGTTGCCAGTTCAGTGGGTCCAGGTCTTTGGATATCAGAGCGTTCCATCTCATTTCCCTTTGGGGTTGCTGTAGGTGATCTGGAAGTCTGTCTTTGAGACTTATTTATGTGTCTTCTCATTTTGACTGGTGATGGGGTGTGCTGTTGGCGCCTGTGCGGCTCACCTCCTCTGAGCTGGGAGAGGTGGGACAGGGGCTGGGAGTGGCAGGATGGACGGTGGCCCAAAAGGCCTTTCCTCTGGGCTGGGAGTGGTAGGATGGAGGGTGGCCCAAAAGCCCTTTCCTCTGGGCCAGGAGTCTATTTGTACTTCTGTGTGTCCTGCTCAATTCTTTGTTCAGGATACGAAGAACCTAATAACCCCCAACAATCAGTATCAGTCTGAAATTTTACATGGAACATATTTATCACTTCTTTTTTCATCATTTACCTGGAATTCAATATAATTGGGTACCCCATATTTTTATTTACTAAATCTCATCATCCTGATCCCATGGTTATCAACTGTGTTCTTTGGGCTCAGCTACTTTCTGGCTATGTTGCCTAAATTGGAAATGATGACCCCTTCCAATATTGACAAAGAAATGAAGATGATTAAGGTAGTAGGTGAGATGTTCCCAGCATAGATTAAGTGCTTCTGATTTGTTCCTTATATTTCTTACATCTCCCTCCTTTTTCTGTTCTTCCTCATTGTCTTTGTTTTTTGTTTCTTGGTTCCAGGGATCGACCTCAGGACCTTGCGCTTGCCAAGCAGGTGTGGTGCCACTGAGCTACATCCCCAGCCCTTCCTCAGAGGGGTCTTGGAGTTTTCAGGGCTCCCACAGCCTTGTCTAGCCCTGTTGCTGGTCTTCAAAACTAAGAGATTATGACTGGATATAAACTATAAGCAGTGAAGTGGTAGGATGTCATGTAACTACAATCAGTCAGTGAATCAATACTGGCAGGAAGGAATAATGTCTGGTTCTTGTAGGCCCAACAACAGACAAACACTAAGTTTTGCTGAGGCCTTTTCCCACTCTCAGCTTATCTCTGTCAGCACTGGTGACTCAGGTTTCTGACAAGAGCCTCATGGTCTCTCCAGCCTTCTTTGTCAGCTCAAAATCTTACTCTTTCTGGCAAAATTCTGCTGTAGGACTTCTGACTGCCAACTCTATGATCTTGCCCCAGCCACCAAATAAACTCTAACAATAGCACCAATCTTCTGCTAGATAAGACCCTCCAGAGTCATGGCTGGTGGATAGATAGGGTCAGCAGTGGTCTTCCTTTGATCAATATTTTCCAATTCTCTATTTTACCCCACTCCCTTTGGTTCTTGTAACAAGTTTTCCTCTCTTTCGTTCTATGAGATTGACTTTTTAAAGGTTTTACATATAAATGAGATCTTTTTATACCTGGTTTATTTTATTTAACCTAATGTTCTACAGTTTCATTTAATTTTTCTCTTTTTAAAGGCCATAAAGTATTTCATTTTGTATATATTACACATTTTCTTTTACTATTCATCTGTTGATGGACACTAAGGTTGCTTCTACATCTTGGCTATAGTGAATGAACTCTGGCTCCCATATGTTTTCCATAGATACATGGATTTATTTCTGGACTCTCAATTCTATTCATTTGAAATATGTATCTATACTTGTGCCAGTACCATACTGTCTTCATTGCCATTTCTTTGTAGTGTGTTTTAAAATTAGAAAGTATTCTAATCTCTTCTTGAAACAAGTAGATCTTTAAGGCTCAAAATTGTTATAGGATACTTTCTATCAACTCTAAAATTACATTAGCACTGTGAAGTATTGTCACAACAATAATCAAACAGTCCAGTGAAATAGAAATGAAAGATCAGGAATAATTCCAAACACATTTGAAAATTTGGCATATATATGATATATGATATATATAATGCATATATTTTAGGGTAGTATATAATATATATATCATAGGAATATATATTCTATAATTATATTATATATTATGTATTATATATATATATAATAGAAATTTGAATGGAAGTCATGGAAGCAAGTTTTTATTCTACTTTCTATGCAGGTGCCCTCTTCAGAAGCTTTGTCTCAAGTTTAGTTCATATTAACATAATTACTCAGACACACTTTTTCTCTCTCCTTTGTTTTTTCTGGTAAGGGGATTGAACAGAGGGCCTTCACACTGAGCTATATCCCCAGCCATTTTTAAAAATTTTGGGACAGGGTCTCACTAAATTGCTAAATTGCCCAAGCTGAGTTCTAATTGTGATCCTCCTGCCTCAGCCTCCCAGAATGCTGAGATTAAACATGTGCATCACCAGGTCCAACTTTCATTTGAATTTATATCTGATAATTGTTCTCTCTTGAAGTCATCTTAGGGATCATTAGTTTACCTCCCCAACAGAAAGCTAAGAGGATCAGCTCAACTTTTGTTTTCTTTCTGATCTACCAGTTTTTTTTCTGAAAAACTATTGTTTCCTTTTTTTGAATATTTTCTTCTCATAGAAAAAAAGGCACGTGATTAAAGAATCTAATTAATAAGATGCATAAGCATACATCAGGTTATGAGATGATGTAACAATGAAATATATATCTTGTAATACATTAGACACAATAAGAAACAAATATAAATTCTTATTAAAATAAAAATGATCATATATGAAGTCATATATTCAAGTGTACTTCATTTTGAATTGATTTTAATTGAATTTATGTTTAAGATATAGTATAAAAATTATATTTTCTGAGCTGTGTAGTATCTCAGTGGTAGACCACTTTTTCAGGCATATAAATAAAATAAAATATCTTGTTCAATGCTAGACAAAATTACCGTTCCTCACTTAATTAAATTCACTGTAATTATGAAAACAGAACTGCAATAAGTAATATGTATCATATTTTTGCTTTATTAATAATGAAATTTGTATTCTTTCATCAAGGAGTAAGTGAATTGAAGAATGATTAGACAAGTCCCAGGAATTAATGTATTTTCTCCAGGTGAATTCAATTTTTTAAAATGTGCTACATTTGAAGAAATATGTCTATTATGCTCCAGAATCTTTAAATTGTATAACAATTCATTTCCATAAGTTTTCCCATTTTTGACTGAGGAAAGTAAAACTTCATTGTGTTCATTTCGGGTATCTGCTAAGAAATTTATCTGTACCAAAATCAGCTGTTTTGGCTTTAATTTCCTGAACATGCACTTGCTATTGGGTATTTTGTTGACAAATTAGAAAATGTAGACCACACTAAGTGTGTTAGTCAGCTTTCTGTTGGCATCACAAATTACCTGAGATGATTCACTTAGGGAAGAGGTTTATTTTGGTTCACAGTTGTGGAGGTTTCAGCCCCTGATCCATCAGCCAGCTGCTCTGGGCCTAGGTAAGGCACCACATCATGGAGAAAGTGCATGGCAGAGCAAAGCCTCTCACCTCAGGGCCAAGGTGAAAAGAGAAGGGAAGAGCTCAGGGTTCTGAAGACCTCTGCTTCCTCAGGGGCCTACCATGTCCAAAAGTAGCACTGTGGGAAGCAAGCCTTTAACACATGGGCCTTTGGAGGACCATTAAAACTTAAACCACAGTGCTGGTTCTCTAGTTTTCATCTATTCATTCTGCTTCAAGTGAGCTGCCATTGATACAATGATTGCTAGTCCATCTCTACAGAGTCTGAAACACTGATGTGGATTTTAGAACCTGGGAATATATGAAAACTTATTATTTGAAATATGTTTAAGTTAGAAACTAGTACGTTTATTTACAACTTCTATTCATGGAATTATAGCAGTATAGGTTTTACATAAAAATGCCAAGAACCTCTTTGGTCTCTTCCTTCCTCCTTTCCTTCTTTTTTATTTTATTCATTGGAATGCAATATCTGATATGGAATGTGATATCTGATATCAGAAGCAAATGATTTATACTGTAACTAAAACCATCTGTTTATGTGTGGTTCCTTATCAAATCGCCAAAGTGTAATATTGGAAACATATCTTAATATTGTACACAAAATTACAAAATTTGTACTCAAAGACTTACCAAAACCAATAAAATTCTTCTTCTTTTCTCTGGTTTCCAGTCCTCTTGAGTCTCTCTGTGATTCCCAATAAGTTTCTCAAGACCCGTAAAATTAAATGAGGATTCCATAATTGGAAGGGGTCAGGAATAAAAACTCTAGCTCACTTCTGTTCTGATTGTATAGATCTGTCTGCTCATCTCACAGAAACCAGAAACAAAAAGAATTTTTTTCTCTGCATTTATTCTAGTGTAGTAAGAAGAGCCACACTCAGGCTGTCAGAAAAGCCCAGGGACAAAGCTCTGGGCCCTTGATCAGGGGATGTCCTTTAAGGTATTTGTGCATTGGAATTTTCAACTGCGCTATGATTGTTAAAATGACTCTCAGCCTTCCTAGCCTACTGGCTTCTCTTATTAGTTGTTATAGGAGCTTCAGAATTGATGCATTGTATAAATACAATTATGTATACATTATAACACATTTATTGTGCAAGGAAGTTGTTTCTGCATGGTGACATAATTTCTAGGAACTTTATATTTTGGTGAGTAAATATAGCTACTAAGTAAATATGTGAATATATTAACACAGCAAGTATGCTAGAAGGGGACATTAACAAAAATAAGACCTGACAGAAGGGCTTTCAGTCTTTCTAAACATTTTATATTAAAATTACTATGTAACTCAGCCCTGAAGGATAATAATAGTTACAGTTCTTGTAGTATAAGAAAATATGTAGACATTTACAACTAAATATGAGCAATACCAATGGATTTGAAGTAATTCATTCATTTATTCAACAAATAGTTTTTGAGCTCCTAGAGTCCACAAAGTCCTGTGCTGTACATACACAACCCTGACATAAAGAAGTTTATTTCTAAAGGAGAAAATATGTAAAGACATGATAAGGGTGGAATAGAATCTGTTGTTATGAAAATACAGCCTCTTCGCAGTGGGAGAGGATACATCTGTCTAGGAGCAGAGAAGGCAGCACCTGAAAGAAAACCACTGTTCTCCATTGTCAGGTGGACCTCTCTCAGATTCTGCTAATCAAAGGCACTAAGGGAGATGAGAAGGCTAGGGAAGGAAGAAAGGATTTGTTCCTGTCTATTTTGCTCCCTATTCCTATCTCCCCAGGAATGGTTATTCACCTGTGAGGGGGGGTTGATTCTAGCTTTAAGTTTCTTCCATATTCCAAGAGCAGACCTTGTAACTGCTCATATCTCTTCAGGGAGCTGGAACTTATCTTAGTGGAGTCTCACTTCTGAGCTATTAATGTACCAGGAGGACTCCACTTCCTTCTAAGATTTCTGGGTCCCAACACTGCAGAGTCTTCTTAAGATTTCAGGTTCTCATAACCCCACCTTTTTCTTTATTCTCACAGCCACCGGTATGGCAGATGCCTTCTTCAGCTACTGTCTTTGTTTTACCACAGTTATTTCCTGTTACTCAGTTTTAGACTCCGAGGGTTTGCTCATCTGATTATTTACATTAAATTCCTTCTGTTAGCCAAACTGGTGTGGTTCTCATTTTTTTGTCTTTTGTCTTAAACTGGATGCTGAATAATACAGCATTCAAAATCCTAAATCCTAAATGTATTTTAAAGCAGATATAGATATAAATATATTTAAATATTTCTGGAGCACAAAGTATGATAGTCACTGTGATAAGAAGTTAAGCTGTAGAGTCAAAGAGCAAGATGATGGAGATTGGCTTGGTCTCTAAGCAGCTTATACTTTATTCCATAGGTAGTAAGGTGCTATTAAAGATTTCTGAAGAGGGGGGTGACAATCAGAAATTTGTTAGCATAAAATTCTGGTAGTGCATTATGAGATGACAAGAAGAATTACGTGTAGAGAGAACAGTAGGGCACTATTGCAATAGTGCTAAAATTATTGAAGAAAAAATATAACTGGCTTGAATGATGGAAATTCGTTCATGAAGAAAGAGAATATTGGAGAAGGAGCAAGCAAGATGAACTAAGGTAAGGAGATCAGTGTTGGACATGTCAGGTTTGACATACTTGTGGGGTATCCTGACAGGCACTTTTGAGAGAGGGCTGGAGATCTAAGTATGTGAGCTTTTGTTATATTATGTACATAGGAGTTGGTCTATCATGGTGGATGATAGAGAGTTGAGTTGTCTTACCACTCATCAGTAGGGCTACAGTATGATAGGCTGGAGTGTCAACTACAGGAGCTAGGTCTAAGCAGCCTTCCTGAGATCTTGAGAAGGATGGACAAGAGAAGAGTCAGTAACAGATGTGTCAGTAACAGATGCTAAGGGAGCCAGGAGAACCAAGACAGTGGATGAGACCAAAGGGGAGAGGTGGATAGAAATTGGGAAAGAAGTCAAAACTGGGCACTGGAAACAACTGGAATGACACTGGAGCAAGGTTAAAATGTACTCACTGGATTATGCAATTTGTGGATAACTGCTGACCTTAGTGATTATAGATTCAGAGTAGTAGGGAGCAAAAGTTAGTAGGCAGAAGACTGAATGACAAGGGAACAAATTGAGTTAGCAGAATTCACCCAGTGTTTTGGGGAAAGAAGTTATAAAGAAAAGAGGGCTGGGGCAAGGTAATTAGAGGTCTTTTGTTTCTAATTTTCAGATGTGAATGAAGCAAACTCATTTACCTGCTGAAAAAAACAGTGTGAAGAAGAAATTGTGGAGGACATAAAAGAAAAACTGTGGAAAAGTATGTGAGTGGGATTGAAGTTCAAAACTCATATAGATGGATTATATTTGGTTGGAGGAGAGAGAACACTTATTGTGTGCACATGTGCACGTGTGTATGTGTCTTTGTATGTGTGCTTGAGACAAAATGAAAGGATATCATGGAGAGGCAAGTAATTTTGCAGCTAGGAGGTATGAAGCGATGTCAGTGGTTCAAGCCTGTAGCCTCATTTATTTTCTAGAGTCACAATTTAATGTAGTAGATGGATAGTGGGCAGCATATGGCTATTGGAATATAATTTTGAAGAACAGAGAAAGAGGTAAGACATGCAATAGGAGAAGATTTTCCAGGACTTACCAGAAAGAGCACAACTGAGACATTTTTTGTGTTTGCCAATTCTATCCTTCTGAGAAAATGAGCATTAATATTTGGGAGCAGAAAGTTTGGACATCAACCAATTGAAAGACAATTTGATAGTTTCTTACAGAACTAAAAATACACTTATCAGATATTCCTCCTTAGTATTTCCTGGAATGAGTTGAAACCTTATGGCCACACAAATGTCTTCACCTGTGGATTCTTAACAGTTATATTGTAATTGTCAAAAATTGGAAGCAATTAAGATTTCTTATAGTAGGTGAAAGAAGAAATAAACTGTGGTACATCCACACAATATTATTCAGTGCTAAAAAGCAATGACATATCAAGCCATGATAAGATAAGGAAGAAGCTCACAAGCTGGCCACTAAGTAAAACAAATTCATCTGAGAAAGCTACATATTGGTGATTTCAGCTACATATTGATTACTTCACTATTTAAAAAAAAGAACCATGAAGATGGCAAAAAGAGCAGTGGTTGCTGACGGTTGAGGGGAGGGAGAGATGAAAAGATGGAGCATAGATTTTTTAGGGCAATGCAACATCATTTTCATACTATAATAGTAGATGCATGTCATATTTTTACATAACTCATAGAATGTACAAGTCAAGAATGAAATTTAGTATAAATTATGGATTTGGAATAATAATGATGTATCAATATCGATTGCTTGTTTGTAACAGATGTTGCACTATGGTGCAGGAAGTTGGTAGTGGGGAAGCTCTGGGGATGGGGGCGTGGCAGGAAGTATATGAGAATTTTGTGCTTTCTGCTCAATTCTTCTCAATTGAGCTCTTCTGCTCAATTCTAAAATTTTGTTATAGCTCTTCTCTTTGAAACAAAATCTAAGCTAATGGTGTTTTAGGCCTCTGAGAAAAATGCTGCCTTATGCTGACAGCATTCCCTTTCAAAGGGTCAAGATACTCAGTCTCAGGGACAGTCCATAGACTATCAGGGCATTGCGGAAAGTCTCATGCAAATGTGAAAAAGTGGTGTCAGATTCTTTCTTTCTGAGATTGAATTTAGAAACTTGAACATAGTAGTCTGAAGTATGAGTAGAATTGAACTTCATTGGTCACCTTGAGAGAGGTCATGAAAAATGTGCGGCCAAGGTCCTGAGAAATTTAATTAAAGTGTAAACAGAGACCATGGGCCAGGGAACAAGACAGTAAGAGATGGTAGATAGCACTAAGGTAGATGCAGGGAGCTGAATTAATGCCAGAACACATGGACCCCTGGTTGATAGTGTAAATTACATGAATTTTCATCTCTTCAGTTCCCTTGTCTATCACACAGCTGTCCTGTGGCTCCTGTCCTCAGATTTACACAAGTAAGTTCCTATCAGCCTGAGTCTTAGTATCCTTACAATGTCCACCATCACTTGGGCTCTATGGATGGAGTCCTTACTCCACATGCCTAAAGGAACCTGATAAACATGGTTGCCATAGAAAAGTAGAGAACCTATTGTAATAATAAAACAAATTTAATCCACTTCACAAATTTGTTAAATCATCCATCCTGGTCAGAAAATTTGTTCTTTGAGAGGATATGTATACAGGAATCAAATACTTTTACCAAGGCAGAATTACTTGAATCTTTTACATTTCATAGCCTCCTTCTTAAATGTATAATTTCCAGTAAGAATACACCTTTTGGTTTCTAAATGAAAAATCTGATAATTTAGGTGATTTAGGATAAGGTCATTGAATCCTTATGATGACCTTAGTTTATTTCTTTAATAGAGGGTTTATGGTGAATAGAAAATTAGTATAGTCAAGCAACAAAAATGTGCAGAGCACCTGTCTTTGTCATTGGCTACTGCAAAATAAATGGCATGTCTCACTTTCCTAGGAGCTTGTAGTCCAGTGGAAGCAAGGAAAATGTAAAATTTTGATATAATCTGACAGCTACTACAATGTATGTATTAGTTACCTTTCCATTCCTGGGACAAAATACCTCACGTATACAACTTCGAAGAGAAAAGATTTATTTCAACTCATAGTTCTATGGGATTCAGTCCATGGTTGACTGAATCTAAGGCAGAAAGATCATGATGGAAGATCATGACAGAGGAAAGTTGCTCACCTCACAACAGTCAGGAAACAGAGGGTAGTGAAAAAGCCAGAAAGAGAAGAACAGGAACGGAACAATATACCAGTCCAGGTTACACCTCCTGTGACCTATTACCTCCTACTAAGCCCATCTTGTAACAATGCATTTAGCTATAAACTCATCAATAGATTAGTTCACAGTTGAAATTACTACCCCATTATCCAATCTGAAGGACCCTAGTTAACAAGACAGACTCCATATTGCTGCTTGACCCACCTGCCTGCCCTTTAGATGGACTCAAAAGGAGGAAGCTTAGAAACCTCCTCCTCTTAGAGTCTCCTAGAAACAACAATTAATCAACTATTGTTTTACAAATGTTCTAACAGCGGGACTGGGACGGTCAGCTTCTGTACCTTTTGCTTGCTTTACTAGTTCTATCCCATAGGGGGGCCTAGAAACTGCTGGCCTCAAAGGTGTATAAAACATGTTAATCTAACCCCAGTGGAGGCTTGAGTCCAATGCTCAGCTCGGGTCCCGGCTGGTAATAAACTCCTGTGTGGATTTAATATCGGTCTCTGGTTGGTTCTCTCTCACTGGGTGTAACACAATCATCTTCCAAAAACCCCACCTCTGAGCATAGATGACTTTGGGGGAGCAAACATAGGAGCAACATTTTTGATTCATACCAGAATAATGTAGATATATGCAAAGGGCAGAATAGCAAGTAATTGTGGAGAGAGAGACAGAGAGAGAGAGAGAGAGAGACAGACAGACAGACAGACAGAGAGAGAGACAGAGAGGAATGTGGGCGATGTATTAATGAGTATGGACCGAATGAGATTCATCCCAGGGAGAGAAAGTACCATCTTTAGAAAGAGTGAAACAGCATTGTGTTCAGGAAGTATAAATAGTTTGGTATGTGTATCAGATATCTTTTGGAACAAAAAGTTGTTAACCAAAATATCCCCAAACCAGTGTCTTACCAACAACTGCTCATTATTTCCCATGAGTCTAGGGCTAGGCTGGGTGATCTTGCTGGTCTGGCTGCACTCTGAGGATGTAGGGTGGATTCACTTGTGAATCTGTGATCAGTTGGCCTGCAGCTGGGAGCCCATTGGTCTAAGATAGCCTGGGCTGGATTGCTTTATCTCTGAGATGGTGAACTCTCATCCTCTACCAAACCAGCCTGGACTTACTTTCATGGCAGAGGTGGGTTGTAAGAGAGAACAAAAGTCTATAGAGTCACTTAAAGACCAGTTATAGAGCCACTACAACATCACATTCTATAGTTAAAGCAAGTCCCTAGGCCAGTGCAGATTGACAGAGCTGGAAACGAGGTAGACGCTGCATAATCACATTGTAAAGTGTGGAGGGATAGGGAATCGGGATCACTTTAGCTAGTAATGCTGTGCAGGAATGGAAGGACCCATGTAATGAGTGGTGGCAGCTGACTCTTGAATGTTATGTAGAAACCCAGGCTTTGTAAGAGGTAAGAATGTAGCCTTGTGGATGATGAGGAACTTGAAAGATTTAAGGGAGAGGAGTGATAGGCTCAGTTTCTTATGTTAGGAAAATAACTCTGGTGGCAAACAAAGTAGATGGATTGGAGGGATCCAACTTTTCCTTGTAAACAAATATCTGAGATGGAACTGTACATAGTTATCTATTTATTTATATCACCCCTCATTCCAAAAAAGATATGATGGCACATCTCTTCCATAGCTGCTATGAAAAATATATGTATTTATGCCCTATCTGATTCTGAAAAGAATTTGAAGCAGCTGTTTGAATTCTGCCCAAAGGCCATCTTGGAACTATGTTGTCTCCAGACTTAACTGAGCTAGCTATCTGTAAATGAAGCTTCAGAGCTTCTAGCCAAAGAATATTCCTGGAGGCAAAATAAACAGAGGTGAATTTGGCTGTTTGAAAACACACGTAAGCTCTTTATTTAGATCTCTGATTCCATGGTGGCTGAAGGGAAAGAAAGGTATGGCAGGCAGAGTGAGTTCAAAAAGAATATTTACCATTCCAGTCATCTTAGGAAATGCTGCAATCATTTCTGCTTAGCAGACATAAAAATAGCCTGGTAAACTAGTAGCCCATCTGTAGAGCAAAGCTGAGATGTCCAGAAAGACCTAGCAAAGATTGGACAAGCAACTGGCAAAGTCAAAGCTGTTTTAACCCAGTTGTTAAAGTTGGAACACACTTGAAAATGTCTATACATCTGTATGGGAAAGCAGAAGTGACGATTAGAAGCACTCTTGGATTTTCATAGGACATTCTTTCTGAAAATCAATCAGTTGTGCTCCTTCCCACCCCTAAAATCAAAACAGAAGTGCATTTCTTTAAGTCAATGGTAGCCAATGTGATAAAGTTCAGGATGAATACTCTCCCTTCCCTTTTCATTCACCTTAGGTATATTTGTCATATTGTACAGTTCTGTGCTAAGTACTGGAATCAAAAGGATGAGTCAGATATGATCTTTGTTCTTGAATCACTCATAGTTAGACACAGAAAAAGGCAAATGGCCACAGATCTTGTTAAGTGCTAGCACCTACAGGTAATTGTGAACAAAATACTATGAAAATGCAGGCAAGTGAAAGCCTTCAGTGTCCGTATGTTGTTTACACTTTGTTTCAGAGTTCATATTCTTAGGACAAAGGACAAAGTAGGAAGTGTATTTTTGCTTGTGTGCTAGCATTTCTAGAGTTTTATTTAATTATGGACCCCTATCATCCAGACAATGCCTAGCTGATACAAACATGCAGAGCTCCCAACACATTGTTAATAGACATTTATCTTCTCATTTACAAAGATGATAATAGTTGATAGTGTCATATAAATTCTCCACTTGCCGGTGTAACTATAGCACCTGCCTGTTATCTCAGAGTATTTATTAATAATACCTTCCTCATAAGAGTCCTGCTTCAGATAATAAATCATGTGGCCACTGCACTGATACTAAATGACAGATCCTCAGTAAAATGTAAGCTGTATTTTGTAGTTGTAATTACTTTTGGGGAATGCCAAGTTTTTCACCCTCTTTTACACGGTCTTGGGTGTCTTCTGATCGGGATGTGACATTTCACTATGTCTGGCTTAAACTGAGGGTGTCAGTTGTGGTTATGTATCAGTTCTTCCCAGAGCAGAGGTGATTGTCTGTGTAGAGATAGGTCATGACCATGGGCACCCATCAGGGTCTGGCACAAATTGACAAGCAAGCTGGCTCTGGAAACAGCTTGATAATTGCAAGTTTGGCAAAGGGGTGAAGAGACTCTCCTCACTACACTGTGCTAGAATTATAATTCACATACCAGTCTTGAATTTTCACCATCATGTTAACTTCGATACTTGGTGTACTTGTCATGCTTTCTAAAATATGTTGTTGACAATACTTGTTATGTTTCCTAAAGTTGTCTGAAAGTACGTTTTAAATATAGTTTGGCAAGGTAAGAGAACAAAACACGTACTTTTGGGGGTGAGGAAGAGGAAGGAAGGGGTTTTGGCCCCTGTTCTCTTTCTTTTTTACAAATGTCACAAATCATGCATTGATTTTTCTTAATTATTCTTCAATTTACCATCCTTGGGTTCCTTACAAATTGAATGTGACCGAACATTCTTTGATTAGTCAGACTTTATAGTTCAGCTTTGTATCATAACTACTGTTTGAGATAGGCCTTGTTTGAGTACTATTATGTCATAACTACTGGAAAGATAGCCTATGGTCATAGAGCCAAACAGGCAGGTTTGAGTCCCAGCTTTGCCAACCTATGGCTATGTGACCAGGAGCAAGTTACTTACTTTTTCAATCTCGGTTGCATTATTTGTTAATGGGAATATCAGGGTTTAGCCTTTTATCTTGTTTTGAGGATAATTACAGGGCTTTATATACAGTGGATCCCCGAAATTCGTGGGTGTTATGTTCCTTGAGCACCTACGAATTGTGAAAAACCTCCAATTTCAGATATGGTCAGAAAAATGCCTATAAATGCCTATTTTTATAGTTTAAACCCTAACTATGCTAGGTCTCCTGCAGTTATGTAATTTAATTTAATAAAATACTATATTAATAAAGTCTTAGAAGGTGGAAGGCATTTTGGTGGCATCTTAGGGATCTTAGGGGTTTAAGTAAAACAAAACCACAACCTGTTATGATGCAGGAATGCTGGTGCCTCTACCTGAGATGGGTGACAGGACAGCAGCCAATCAGCAGCAAGGAGAACTGAATAATGCTCTCTGATTGGCTACTTGCAAACCTCCCGACCTCCCCCACCCCTCAAAAACAAAAACAAAAACAATTGCTGAGGATATTTGCAGTTTCCTTGATATTGCAGGGGTTTCAGCGAATAATTATTAGTGAAGTTCTAAGGAAAAATCCAGGAATGACTGAGCCTGCAAACTCTTGAACCATACTTCCCGGTTATATAGTGTATTGTAGATCCTCAGCTGATGCTAGTTTCTTTCCTTTTGCATCTCACTAAAAAGAATCCCTCTCCTAACCTTTGGAATACTCCTACTTTATAACTGTAACGATTTTATCTCACTCCCATAAAACTCACGATAAAAAATTTTTGAATATAAATAGCTTTAGATAATACAAATATCCTTAGAGGAATGACACCAGCACTTTTCTAGGCTTCAGATTTTGAACCCTTTCCTGTTAATTCAAATCCAAGTGTCTTTCTTAAGGAAATTAAAAAAGAAAAACTGATAGGCTGCTATCTATTTGTACATATGAAATTGAATCTAACGTTTGATATTTAAATTCAACATAGTTTTAAAAACCATGTAAAAACAGGTTACTCTAGTAATAGCAAATCATGACCCGAGTAGTATTAATAGAAATTGGCACCCTCTTCCAGAATATATTGCAGCATGCAAGGAGGATTTAGAAAGGTGAACTTGGAGGGTATTTCCAAAAGGCAAAATTCTTCAGAGGACATATAGCTATTATAAGATGCTCATGATATAGGTCAAAAGGGTTTTTAAAATGCCAGTTAGAGGAATAAGTATCTCTAAATGGGAGGACATATGCTCCATTGAAGCACATGGAAAGATATTTGATCAGGACTGGAAAAGGGACAAGAATGCATAGAGGTGTGAGAGGTGGAAGAACAGCACACAAGAAACAGTGGAACGTTTGACATTGGGCAGAAAAACAGGTGCTGGATGTCAAAGAGGACTTTGAGGTGGAAACATATGATGAACAATTTGAGCAGGGGAGCTAGATCATGAAAAGATCCTCCAGTTATTTGTGAAAATGACCAAGCACTGTGAAATCATGCTATCGCATGCCTGTATTCTATATTACCTGTTCGTTTTCTCCAAAGCACAAACCATAGCTTAATATGCCATATAATTTACTTATCGTTGTTGTTTATTGTTTATTATTTACTCACTAGAACATAAGCTCCACAAGAGCAGATTGGTTGTCTTCTGCTCACATTTCTACCCATGTTATATTGCAAAAAGATTCTTGAATGAATGTCCAGAGGAATCAGCTGTCTGAAGATGGAAAAGGTGGCTTATTCTAGGAAAAAGTGAATACTACATGTTAATTCTATTCAACAAAATTTACTGAGTTATGTCTTTGTATGTACCAACATTGGTACAATGTAAAGTAGATGGAAATCTTCAAAAAACTGAGAAATAATTCTAATATGATAAAAGGAAAAGCCTCCTTGCTATGGATATATTGTTTAGTTGCTTTGGGGGGCATTTTGGTCATTTTTTGTTTATTATCCATTTCCAGTGTAAATATAACTGATGTAGTATATGTATCTATTAGATTTATATAAAAATGGTAATAAGAATGTCTCCGATATGAAAGAACTGTAGGGCTTTTCACTTTCAAGAAGGAATCCTAGGGCCAGAGATTCAGCTCAGTGGTTCCACCTCCTGCCTTACAAGCACAAGGTCTCAAGTTAGATCCCTGGTACCAAAAAAAAAAAAGAGGGAATCCTAGAAGAGAACACAGTGGAAACAGCATCAAACGGAAAAGGACACACAAACACATACAGTTGAATGTGTCATATATTCTGGAAAAGCAATTCCCATGTACATTCCCACCTTCTCCCTTCTAAAGAAGGATAGAACAGAAAAAAGAACCTGGCTATAAATATAATAAAACTTCATAAACTGTATTATTCAGTGACTATTATGCAACTATGTCCTCATTTAACAAATTAATTCCAGCTAAAGATGAAAGCTAAGACACTTAACTAAAGCAAAGCAAAAAAGATGCAAAGACATATAGAAGCAAGAATTATGTAGGAAAACTGACATTAAAACTTACAGAAATGCAGAGAACAATGTTAGCTATTGTGTCTGACTTAGGCCAAATTGTAGTAAGCTATATTTCTGTATAATTTTTACTAATGCAGGTATTTTGAAAGATTTTGACAACCTCTTGGGATAGATATTAAAATTTTAAAGGGATAAAAATAAAACACTCGGTTTTGATTTTCTACCAGGGAGAGTGATCTTGTAAATGGTGGAGAAAATAAAAAGACTGTAAGAATATTTTCACAATGAATAATTTTATGCCAATAAATTAAAAAACCTAGACGAACTTGACAAATTCCTAGAAGCACACAAACTACCAAAACTAATTTTAAAAGAAATAGAAAATCCTAACAGGTCAATAACAAGTAAAGAGAGTGAATCAGAAGTTGATAAAATTTTTGCAAAGGAAGCCCAGGACCAGATGGCTTCACTGGTAAACTTTATCAAATAAATAATCAATAAATCAAATATTTATCAAATAAATAAATAATGCCATTCTTTCCAAATTTATTAGTTGAGGGCAGCAAAACCATGATACCAAATATAGTAAACAGAGTACAAGAAAAGTTTGAACCAATTTTCCTTACGAATAATGGTATAAATAAAAGACAATGAGATATAGATTAACAACCAGCTAAAATAAAAAATAGACAAAGGGAAACTTGTGTGCATTTTCTTCAAAAATTAAACAGAATTATCATATGACTCAGTAATCCTACTCCAAGATGTTTACTTAAAAGAATTTAAGAGGGACTTAAACAAACACTTGTACACCAATATTCACTGAAGTATTATTCATAATCACCCCAAATAGAAACTATCCAAATATCCATGAACTGAAGGATGGATACAATTTTATATTCCATGTGATGGAATGTTATTCTGCCATAAAGAGGAATGAAGCATTGATGCATACTAAACATGGATAAACTTGAAAGCACTATGCTAAGTGAAAGAAGGCAGACACAAAAGGTCCCATTTTAATAATTCCATAATATGAAATGTCCAGAAAATAGAAATTCATAGAAAGCAAATTAATAGCTGCCAGTAACAGGGGCTAAATACTGAATATTTAAGGGATATGGGGCTCCTTTTGGAGGTTGAGAGAATTTTCTGGAATTAAATAATGGTGCTATTTCTATATGTTGTGAATGTATTTAAATCTACAGTATTGTATATTTTAAAGTAGTTTAAATGGTGATTTTTTTATGTTAAATGAACTTTACCTCAATTTATGAAAGCTCACAAGGCTTATAGAAAAAGACAGAGAAAATATTCAAAATTTTTTCAGTGTCTTACAACAAGCAGGGGGAAAAGTAATTAAAAAGCAGATACATGCTGGTCAGGGTGGGGGGTGCCTGTAATCCCAGCACTTGGGAGGCCAAGAAAGGTGGATAGTCATGAGTTTGAGGCCAATCTGGGCTACATAATGAATTCAAGTCCAGCCTGAACAACATAGTGAGACCCTGTCTCAACCAAATAAATAAATAAATAAATAAATAAATAAATAAATAAATAAGTGATAATAAAAGTGGTAGCACAGTTTTATACATCTGAAGAAATAAAAATCTACTATATATATATATATATATATATATATATATATATATATATATGGCAAGTATAGTAAGTATATATGGTAATTTACCTTGAAAAACATCTGAGGTTTACTTGCCAAATTGGATATCCAACCCTCCCATCAGACTCACCTATGTGGCTCCTATACTCACTACCATGTAGGCAAGAAAGAGAGCAAAAGAGTAAGAGTAAGGAGGGATGAAAGGAGAAAAGAGAAAAAATGCCAAGTAAGCCAATTAACAGTTTCTAGGAAAGGAAAACTGATTCAGTGTTTGGAGCAGGAGCCATGTGGTCTGGCCCATCAAAAGTCTTGCAACTTATGAGTTTTCATGAAGCAGTGGCATGAGGGTGATCTGAAATGAGATAGAACACAGGATGTGATTGTGTCTGGCTTTATGTTGTACAAGGGGCGTTACTGGATGATTGGGTTTTCATCTAATGGGTCTAATTGGAATCTAACCAAATTTTCAAAACATGGGGAAGCAGATCTGAATTTTAGTAACATTTTCATCTGATTGTGTTTTCACATTATTTTCAAACTCTATAAGTAATAAGTTCTTAAAAATTTGCTTCACTGTAGATTCTAAAATTAATATTAATGAGGGTTTTTGAACTCTATTATATTTATATCCATGATTCAGATTGTTTGCCCAGGTATGATTTGGTAATATCATTTAGAATACTGGTTCACTGTAACTACCAAACTGAAGTGAACAATATAAAGAATCTTTATATGTCATAAGTATGATTTAGGATGCAAAGTTGTTTCAACATGTGAAAATTAATCAATATAATATGCTGTATTTATAGAATAAAAGACAATAAGCATACATCTCAATAGATACAGACAAGTATTTTAAAAAAATAGCAAACTAGAAATAGAAAGAAACTTTCTCTACTTGAAAGAGAGTCTACAAAATCCAACCCCTAACATCATACTTAGTGATAAAAAGTTAAATGCTTTCCTCCCAACATTAAGAACCAGCAAGGATACTCACACTCACCATTTCTATTCAACATTGTAGTAGAGATTTAGCCAGGGTAGTTAAACAAGAAAATGAATAAGAGGCATCAAAATTGGAGAAGAAAAAGTAAAAATATCCCTGTTTGTAGATGACACAGACTTCCATAGAAAAAAGTCTAGGGAACATACAAAACAACAATAACAATAAAACAACTATTAATTCTAATAAACAAGTTTAGCAAATTTTCAGGATTCAAAAAATTTGTACAAAAGTATTTAAATTTCTATGCACTAGAATTTGTTAAAGTTCCATTTGCTAGCATCAAAAAGCATAAACTATTTACAAATAAAATCAACAAAATGATATTAAGATTTTATGTTGATGTAATTTATATACCTTATTGGCTCTGTTAAACTTTGAAAAAACTTTATATTGAAAACTACAAACATTGACAAAACAATTTTCTTTTAGACTGAGTCTTGCTAAGTTTCCCAGGCTGGCCTTAAACTTTCTATCCTCCTGACTCAGCCTCCTGAGTAGTGGGATTACAGGAATGCATCACTGGCCCTGACCCGGATGAAAGAAGTTATTGAGGACCTAAATATACAGGAAAACTTTCTTTATTCTCAGATTGAAAGGCTTAAGATAATAATACTCCCTAAAGTGATCTATATACGCAGTACAATTCTATCAAATTCCTCCTTTTTTTTCAGGTATCAGCAAGTTGATTCTAAAATTCATATGGAAATACAAAGTATCCCGGTGGCCTAAATACTCTTGAAAAAGAAGAAAGATGGAGGACTAGCACCAATTTCAAAACTTACTACAAAGATGCAGTATTCAAAACATGGTATTGGCAAAGAGACAGATTATATAGAGAGCACTGGAAGAGAATTGAAAATCCAGAAATAAACATTACATTTATAATTCATTGATTTTCAACAAAGGTTCCAAGAATATTCAGTGCAGGAAAGGATAGTCTTTTCAATGAATTATGCTGGACCAACTGGATATCCACATACAAAAAAATGAAGTTGGATTTCTCACATCATTTATATCATAGATATGTCAAATGCACCAAAGACTTAAATTTAAGAGCAAAAACTACAAATGTCTTTGAAGAAAACATAAGCCTTGATGATCTTGGATTAGGGAGTAATTTCTTAGATATGACATCAAATCACAAGAAACAACAAAAATAAATATATTAGATGTTATAAAATTTAAAAACTGTCAAGAAAATTAAAAGACAACTCATGCACTGTAGAAAATATTTACAAGTCACAGTGGTACCTCAATTTATGAACTTAATTTGTTTTATGATTGGGGGATGATGGCTGCCTTTGTGTTTGTGTGGGGCAGATGGCTGTGATCATGTTTGTCACCAATGAAGAGCTGCAAACAGAAGCAAAATTTTTCCAGAACGGTTTTTTTTTGCAAATCAAATTGTTTGCAAATAAAAGTGTTCCTGAAAAGAGATATTACTGTTCATACCTTTAACCAACTAGTATTAAGCATATAAAGAATTTTTTCATTCTTACAATAAAGACTACACAATTGAAAAATAGGCAAATATTTTGCACAGAAATTTCTTTGAAGACAATATACAAATGGCCAATAAGCACATGAAAGATTACCAACAGCATTAGTCATTATGGAAACACATATCAAAGGCACAATGAGATACCACTACACACTCACTAAGATTGCTATCTATAATCAAAAGTCCAGCAATTAACAGGCCCTGATAAAGACAGAGATAAGTTAACCCTCATATTGCTAGCAAGAATGTAAAATTGTGCTTTTGCTTTTGATCACAATAAGATTAAACAGAATGTCCATTTGACCTACCAATTCTACTCCTAGGTATTCAATTCTCTAATAAAAATATGCATACATGAAAACTTGCACACACGTGTTTATAGCAGAGTTATTCATAATAACCAAAATGTGGAAACAAATATCTGTTAACTGATGATTGGATATATAAGATACAATATATCCACAATTGTAAAATTATTTGGTCCTAAAAAGGAATGAAGTATTAATACATGCTACAACTCCAGGGAACCTTGAAAAAATTACATTAAGTGAAAGAATATAGTTATAGAACACAACCTATGGACCAATTCCATTTATATAAAATGTTTAGAATAGGCAAATCTATAAAACCGGAAAGTATATTAGTGATTGTCTAAGAATGAGGTATAGAAAGGAAATGGAGAATAATTATTAAAGGGCATAAAATATGGGGAAGGCATGATGAGGGTGTACTATAAAACTTGAAAGTACAACTTTCATATTTTGTGAGTAATATTCTAACAAAATGGAAAGAAGTAATGATTGTTAGGATATAGAAATGAATCACTTAAAATAAATGATATTTTACTAACACTATTTACAACATTTTTTCAAAAGGAGACTAAACAAATAGATCAGAAATTACATAAATACAGAAAATGTGTTTCGATTCAAATAAATAATTTGAGCCAGTTGTTATTTGTTTATTTATTCAGTAATTCATCACCTGCTGTAGATTTATTAAGACTGTGCCTGAATTGTGCTAGGTTTGAAGATACACAGATCAGTGTGGCATAGTTCTTCATGGAATTAGCCTATTAAATAAAATTTTGTAATTATGAAAGAGAAGATCACAGGGGTTAAATAATTAGCCTGATGTCACCAGCTAGTGATAAAGAATTTGAATTATTATATATGCCCTAAAGTCCATGATGTTTCAATATATCACAGTACCATATCATGCTTGTGGGTAAGAATAGGAAGTGTAATTAGGAAGATACACAAAGTTACTCCATAACTGTACATAATCTTAACTCAAAGACTGACTTTAACCTTGAGGACATCCCCAGAGCTCTTAGAAGCTTCTGCCCATGACTGAATCCTATCTGATAATCTTAATTAACAGCATAAATGAAGACATAGAAGGCACATTTGTGTTGACACAAAGCTGGAAGTGATAGTTAATACACTGAAAGAAACAAATCAGGATTCAAAAGGATCTCATCGGATTGGCACTATGCACTGAAATTAATACAAGATTCAGAGGGAACTGGATTAACAGGAATTCACATGAAAAAGACTTGGATCTTTTAATTGACATCAAGTTCAATGTGATGCAAAAGTGCGAGGCAAAAAAGCTAAGACATTCTTAGCCTGCATTAATTGAAATACAGTGTCCAGAAAAAAGGAATGCATTTCTGGTCACTGCTATTGTTGGACAAATTCCATAGTGTTTTGTTTAGTTGGGTGTAACTATTTTTTAATAAGAATATTAACAACCTTCAGCATTCAGAGGAGAGAGACTAGAAGAGAGAAATTGTGCTCTGTGAAGAACTGAGAATGTTTAGCTTGGAATAGGAGGATGTGGACAGTGTGATGGGAGGTGGGAGACAGGAAGTAAAACAACTACTTTCAAAAATGTAAAAAGATGTCTTAGAATTGACAATCTAATCAGTTCTGTTTATTTAATAGAACTAGCACTCACATGAGGCAGGGAGGCAAATTTCTGCTCATAGACTATTTTCAAATAATATGAAATTGTGGAAGATGAAAAATTTACTTTGTGATTTAGTAAGCAATTACTTATAGGAATTACTCAAGAATAATCAGGTTGACCTCTACATCATTATATGTTGACTGATAAGAGCTTTTTAAAGTTTTTCATTATTTCCATTTTATGTTTGAGGAAACTGAGGCCTTAGGCAGGCTGTTATTTTCCCAAGGATAATGGCCAGCTTTCAAATTTAGTGTCCTGATTTCAGGACTTCAGTATTAACTTCTTTCCTAAAAGTCTGTATGTTATTTAATGTGTTATACTAGAATAACTGTCCTGAGATAATTCAGCTTGAATTCTGTCTGCTTAGAGTCAATATATATGGAGGAGGTGTTGTATTGTTAGGCATCTAAATAATCCAAGGTCAACAGGAACTCTTGTCTTTGTGAAGAGTGGATGCCTGCCCAACGGAATTTTTGGATCCTCATGTTCAGTATTCAAAAAAGCAAATAACTAAGCTCATATTTTCATTCTTAGATTATTTAAAAAGAAACAGTTTCAGAGTACACAAAAGCAGATATCTTGGTTTCAGATTTTCATTCCTGAATTGGGGTTTCAATATGCATGCCATTCTGGCAGATGCCTGCCAAAGAATAGGAAGGAGTAAGGGATGGAAATTACCATATTTATTCTTGTGTGAGGCAAGTGACTTTCCTGCAACATGCGATTTTATCTCCCTTAAATGGTGAATAAGTGACTAATAGGTGCTGTGTGATAGATTGTTTGAGAAATAACCCACCACAAAGCTTAAGTCTTTAGCAGAGAAAAGTGGAGAAGTGTTTTTGCTTCCATAAATTCTTACATTGTTCAAAATTACTTTGGGATCCAGAAACCAAAAATTCATTCATTCATTTGTTCTAGGAAGTGCATAAATGAAATAATTATAGTTTTTAATAATTGAGGCTCTTAAAAATTAAGAGGGGGCTCTACCGTATGATCCAGTTATCAGGCAGTCAGGCTTTACCTTTAAAGTCACCAACTCAGAGTGGCCTTCCATGATTGTCCTACCTAAATAGATTTCCTGCTCCCTTTTTAATTATTGTTTATTCTATTTTTAAATATTATTTTAATTGTGCAAACTTATGGTACACAGTGGGAGAGAATATGTGGAATTTCCTTCTCTAACTCATTTTACTTAAAATAATGTCCTCCAGCTTATCTATTTTTCTGTAAATGGTAGGATGTCATTCTTTTCATGACTGAACAATATTCCATGGCATATATGTAGTACACTTTCTTTCATTCATCTGTTGGGGAGCATCTAGTTTGAGTCTATAATTTAGCTGTCATACATACTATTTTTAAGTGCTTAGAAGATGAAAATGTTAACTATGCTAATTGTACTGCACACATGCATCAAATTTTCACATTGTATAACATAAATTTATGCAACAAAAATAATTAAAAGTAGAATAAAACAAGTGATTTAAAAAGGGGGGGAGGAATCCACTTAGACTGGACAGTCAGGGGAGGCCTGAGTTGGTAAAGTCTAAGTGGTGGGACAGGACCTGAACCTGCAGAACCTTGGGAGAGACTACTCCGGATGGAAGACAGAGAATTGAAGCTCGTGGGATTGGGCAGAGTTTAGTATGTTCTAGGCACACACAGAGCCCATGGCAATAGTCCAGACAACTAGGCTTGTGCCACGGTGATAGTGGAAATGGAGAGAGGCAGATAAATTGGAGGTGTATTTTGGAAGTAGTAATCAGATACTGGAACATATTTGTAACATCCTAGCTGCATCACCCATGTAAACAAATAGGTCTGGAAACCCTATTCTAACAAGCTCAAGACATCTTCAGCACATTTCAGCATTTTATCAGTCTTGAACAAAGCAATTCCTTTTCCTTGTTGTAAGAAAAGGTAAAATAGTCCTTCAGGAAATCCATTTGTTATTAGAAATACCCTATGCCTTCTTCCTTTCCTCCCCAAATCCTTTACTTCTCGCCTGTCTTCCTCCAATGGTATTTGTTGCAAACCTACTGGATATCAAGCACTGGGCTAGGTATTGAGCATATAATTTTGAATAAAACAATCCTGGTTTCACCTTCCTGAACTTTTCTTTTAATTAGGATCTGATTATCCCAGGGCAGAATTTTATCTACTTTATGTTTCTACTTTATTAATGAATAATTGCTGAATGCTTATTAAGTACAAGGTACTTAAGGTATATTACATGTATTATGTTTTAAATGTCTAGAATTTTTTTTTTTTTTTGGTACTGGGGATCGAACTCAGGACCTTGCTCTTGCAAGGCACGGTGCCACTGAGCTAAATCCCCAGCCCATAAATATTATATTTAATGGATTGTTCATTTCTTCAGTCTACAGTATTCATAACTATTTCCCACAGCTGAATATTTAGATGATTTACTGTTATTTATACAGGCTCTTGCAATTTCAGTAGACATGTATAGAAATAGCCTTATTTCTAATAGACCTAGTTCTAATACATTCTGAGAACAAACAGAACTTGTACTGGTCAGAATTCAAAAGGCAAATATTGTCTTTATACTTGAAAGATGGCTCTGACAAATTCATTTTAGGAGGCGAATCACAATGACGTATTTTTTCCTAATTTTTGAATTTATTGTTAATACTTAGAGGATTTTTTTGTCTTTTAATTTCTCTACTTTGTGATCATTTAATTTTGGTGACACAAAAAGTTATAAATATTTAAGGTGTACAGCTTAATGTTTTATATACATTATGAGGTGATCACCACATTTTTAATTAACATCCCTTCCATGTAGTTACCCCTTTGAGCTATTTGATCAATATCATCCCATTTCCCTCTCTCTTTACTCCCTTTCTCATTGTATTAGTTTGAATATTTAGAGTTCACACATAAGTGAGATCATGTAGTATTTCTGTTCCAGGGTTTTGCATATTTTTCTTGGCATAATGTCCTCTACCTCTATCTAATGGTTGTAGATGGCAGGATTCTCTTTTTATTAAAGCTGAATAATATTCATGTGTGTGTTTATGAGATTTTCTTTTCCATTCATCCATCAAAGGATGTTTAGGCTATTTCCTACATGGGTTATTGTGAATAATGCTGAAATGAAGATGAAAGTTCAGGAACCTCTGCACAATTTTGTTTCTAATTCCTTTGGAGAAATATTCAAAAGTGGGATACTTGGATTATATGGGAATTCTATTTTTAAATTTGGGGGATCTTTCATATTGTTTTCTATAATAACCATAACACTTTACATTCCCAGCAACATTATGAAAGGGTTCTCTTTTCTCCACAATCTTGCCAACACATATCTTTTGTTAATAGCCTTCCTAACAGCGAAATGATGTTTCCTCATGGCTTAAATCTGCATTTCTCTGATGATTAGAGATGTTCAACATCTTTTTGTTTTTCTAAAATCTTCTTCTATTTCTTCTTCTCTCCCTACCCTTCCTCCTCCTTCTTCTTTAGGGTTTTCTTTATAAAAGATCATATGACTTGAAAACAGTTCATTTTACCTTTCAAATTTGAACACATTTAGTGTGCTCGCTTCAGCAGCACATATACAAATTTGAACACATTTCATTTTGCTTGCCTGATTTTTTCCAGCACTAGTGTGAGTGGGCACTGTTATCTTGCTTTGGATCCTAAAGGAAAAGTCTTAGTTGTTCTCCATGTATTATAATATTAGCTGTGGGATTTTCATACATGGCCTTATTGCATTGAATTAAGTTTCGTCTATACCTATTCTGTTGAGATTTTTATTATAAAAAGCTATTGAATTTTGTCAAATGCTTCTCCTGCATTTGAAGATCATGTGGGGTTTCTTTGGTCCTTCATTCTGATAATGTGGTAGAGCACACTGATTGATTTTTCATATGTTGAATTATCTTTGAATACTCAGGCTTTCTACTGCCTCCTGAGTCAGTCTTGATGGATTGTATTTTTCTGATTTTTTCCCCATTTCTTATATGTTTTCTGATTTGTTTTTCTCTGTACTGAGGATTGAACCAAGGGCCTTCATACTAAGTTACATCCCCATCTCTTTTATATTTCTTATTCTCAGACAAGGTCTCACTAAGTTGGTAAGTTTCTCAAACTGGCCTCTAACTTGCAATTGTCCTACCTCAGCTATATACAGGCATACATAACCACACCCATCTAGGTTATCTAGTTTGTTGACATATAACTATTCACATTTATATTTCCCTGTGAGATTTATACTTTCATGTGCTTTCACATTGCTATTTAATGTGCTTCCACTTCATTTTAAGAATTCCCTTAAGTGCTTCTTGTTAGGCATGTCAAGTTTTTGTTCAGGAAAGATTTTTATTTTTCTTAAGTTTTTAAAAGATCTCTTTAGAGAAAATAGTGTTCTTGGTTGGCAATTTTTCAGTGCTTTCAATATATTAATCCTTTTTTTTTTTTTTTTTTTTTGGTACTGGGGATCGAACTCGGGACTTTGTACTTGCAAGGCAGGTGGCAGAACCACTGAGCTAAATCCCCAGCCCTCAATATATCAATCTTGATCTGTAAGTTTTCTATGGAGTATCTCAGTCTTGAAGGAGTTTCTTTGTAAGTCACAAGTCACTCTTCTCTGAATGTTTTAAAAGTTCTCTGTCTTTGACTTGGAACAATTTAATCATAATGTGTTTCAATATGTTAATCTATTAGGAGTATGATGGTATTTCTGAGGCTGGATATGTATTTCTCTCTCTAGATTTGGAAAGTTCGGGGCTATTATTTAAAAAATAACCTTGTTTCCTCTTTCCCCCAGATTTTCCCTTTACTTTTGGGACTCCCGCAATATGTATGTTAGTTCCTTGGATGTTAACCTATAAATGTTCCTCACTCCTTATTCTCCCCCCTCACCAATTAGTGTCTTTGAGGGCACTGATTCCTTTTTACTACTTGATTAAATCTGATGTTGAAGCTCTCCAAAGCATTTTAAGATTTTGTCATGGGATTCTTCAGCTACAGAATTTTTTTGGTGGGGGGGGGCTTTTTGTGTTTTCTACTTTTTGTTGAACGTTCCATTTTGTTCTTATATTTTTTATATCATTAAATTATTTATCTCTGTTATCTTGCAGCTTACTAAGCTACTTTAGAACAACTATTTTGAATTATTTTGCATCTTTACTACAAGGTTCTTGTTTCCTTGATTCTTCATGATCCTCTAGCCTTGTGTAGGTGCCTATACTTTTGAACAAGTAGTCACCTCTTCCAGAGTTTATACAATAACTTTCACAAGGAAAAGCCTTCACCTTTGTGTGTGCTGGGAGTGGGAGTGGGGACACTAACTAGAGAGGCATGCTGGAATGTACTGTGGCAGCAGGTCACCTTATTGTTCCAAGAGTGGGGATGTGCAGCTATTCCAGGTCTGAGAGGGGATACCATGGTGTCTCATCAGTCCAGGCAGCTGGGGTCTGCAACTCTGGCAGCTATGTGGTCCTTGATAGAAAGTGTATGGTACATCCACAATGGTTGGAAGAGCCTCTGGAGTCCCCAGTCCTTACCTACAGTCTAGTGTAGGGGGCAGGGGGACCAGGGCAGGCAATAATGGGAGCTGGGGCTAGCCATATGCATGCAATGAGCTATGAGGGCAAGCTGTAGGTATGTGCATGGATGCAGGGGTAGCTATAGGCACAAGCATGGTGGTATGTGACTAGGGTTAGTGACAGTGAATAGGTTGCAAATGCATGGCAGTGGGATCTAGGGTCAGCAGCAGGGTCATGAGCTGATTGCAGGTGTATGTGTAATGGCAGTGCCAAGTTCCTGGGGCTGGAGAACCTTTTGCAGTATTGCTGGGGTTTTTCCCACAGGGGCAATGGAGAGGTGGGTTCAGGGAACTTAAATCCTCAAATGCAAACAACTGCCTCTGCAGGTTCTTGGCAATGAAAGCCTCAGAGGGTCCTTGGCAGCTGCATTGATTTCTTTAGTGGTGAAAGCTGGTGGGGTATTCTGCAGAACAAGTAGTTGGTGTCCTTGGCAACGAAAGCTGTAGTGGTTCTATGGTGGCTGTGATGATTGTTGAGGTCTTCAGCAGTGAAGAGTGTGCCACTGATGTCTCCTGCCACTGGCTGATACTGACAGCCCTTGCTCTTCTTCCTTGTTCCTTGCTGTCTCCAGATGCCTCAGCTGTGTTATTCTCCCCAGTGATCTGGAAGGACGAATCCAAAGTGTGTCCTGTGGGCAGTGCCCTGAAAGGCCGTGGAAGCTGGTCATTCACTCTACTTTTCTATTCCCTGTGCAGGTAGCTGGTAGCCTGGGGAGTTCCCTTGGTGCTGAGCTGTGCCAGCCTGTGAGATGAGATGACAAGGGAAAAATGAAAGGGTTCTTTGTATCCTTTTCGTGTGGCTATTCTTGGGTTATTTACCCTATTGTGCTGCTGCAGCTTTTAAATTAAACTCCTGAACTCTCTCACGACTGTTTTCGTTCATGGATAACTGTTTGTTTTGTGTAGGGGGAACAAAGGCTGGAGTGTTTTACTCCACGTTCATGCTGATGTCACTCTTCACATGTATTCTCTAAATTAATCCTCACATCTCCATTCTTAATGAGGAAGCTAAAGTTCAGGGAATTTACTGGTTAAGTGAAGTGGCAGGATTGGTCTTAGCCTCAAAGCTTTGTAACTCTGAGTTCTAGAGATCCAATGAGTTCTAATGCTTTTGTGGTCTTTCTAGTTCTATTTTAAAATAAACTGGCTAAATACATAAAGATAAACAAATAAATGCTTGATCTATCATCAGCCATGTTTTGTTATAGCCAAACCTATAAGGTGGGAGGGATCTGGATAGCTTAATACTTAATTTTCATTGGGTTCTCTAGTCTATATAGATTTTAGATATATTTTTTGATAAATCATAAAATGGAGATCACTGAGGGCAATATTGATGATTTACGAGTTAATGTGAATCTCTGATAACCACTCCACATTTTCTATTGTGAAAGAAACCAAGACAAAAAATTTTCCATTGTCTTATTTCAGTGGTATCCTCATTGAAATTCTGAACTGAGTTTCATTTTCTATTTTTCTTCTATGTGCACCCATACAAATTTGATTAATGATACTGTGAGCTCTACTTAAGATAGTAGCTTAATCATATAAAGAAAATGTTTTGCTAAAACCATAATAATACAAATTATGCCCTCGGCTTGCTTTTTGCTTCCACTTCTCTTCCTTCCCTCATAGCAGACAGTGATCTATATTATGCTCTCCAACTTCCAATTGCACCAAAGTAATAGACCAGCTGTCCAACTATCCACTGTACAAAGCAAGATCAACTCTTCACTATGATCATAGGGTCCTGCATGACCTGCTCCCATCATCTTTTCTAATCTTAACCTTGCACCCTGTCATTGGATTATAACTTCCCAGCCATACAACCTTTAGAGTTCCCTCACCTGAAAATCTTCTTTCTTGAACTATTCAGATAATTGACTCTTCCATGCTTGTTCTTTTATTTCATCTCCTTAGGAAGGCTTTCCATAATAATCAAATCTAAAAAGGATCACTTTTTTTCCATCTCACCAGTAGATCATTTGCTGTCTCAGTTTTTCATTCTAGCATATATTAAAAACCATGAGGTAGTCTGTCCACTTGCTTTATTTCAGTACTATGCAACTAGAATGTAAGCTAAGTGAGAGAACTTTTCCATTTGTACCTGATATATATCCCAGGTGCCTAGAATACATATAGCTAAAGTGCTTAGACCATGATATCTACCAGGTACTAAATAAATATGTTGGGTGTATGAATAAATGATATTCTTTCAATCAGACTCTTTAGATACATCTTTAAAACCTATTTGACTTTGCTAGACTATTGTTCCTTTTGGAACTGATTGAATCTGTTACATCAAAGGTATCCACACAAGTGACACATACATTCTAAGTCCCCTATATCACAGACTATATAACAGTGTTGGTCACCTCATTAAAGAAAATAGATAAGCTTCTGCACATAATAATTTAAAAATTATAAGATAGAACATAGAAACCTCAGAAATTTGTTTTTTGTTACCAAAGAAAGCATTTTAGAAAAATTCACAATCGATGCTAAGATTTGTAGCATTTATCTATATCTGTAGCAAAAATCAAAATTAAAAGCATATGCTCAAGTCAAAGTATAATAAGTTTATGAAATAAATTTTTATATATTAATGTTATTAAATGCTTACATGTTGGAATTTCTTTTATATGTCTTTGTGAAAATAACAATGAGCAGACAGGCAGGTCTGTGGAGGCTGTAACAAGGTCACAAGTCATGCAGAACATGCCAAAAAAGCCTGCTGCAGACAGATAGATCTGCAGACTCTGTAACAAGGTCATGACTCACGAGGAACACATGGAATCAACCTGTGCCCTGGCAGCAATCCACTGGACCCCCCCACCCGCCAGCTCCTCTGGCCTCTTCTGTGTACAGCCACCTGGTCCCACACTACAAAGACGCAGAGGATACCAGAACACCAGACCACTGTACTGGGTAAGTTGGAGTCATCTTCACCTCCCATCAGGACCGGAACTATCTTCAGGGGAAGGGCAGCTGGAACCTGCAGTACAACTCTGCAGAGTTCAACCCTACAGGAGGACAGGGAGCTCAACTTGGGACTTGCAGCCAGAAATCTGCCTGAATCTCATGGGTCTGCAACTAGCTTGCTGAGACTCATTGACTTATATCTGCACACTGCTACCCATGTTGTCTATTGTGACAGCAGAGACATACCCTGAAAGAGGCCTTTCATCTTCTTTGTTATTTTTTATTCCCAAAATTAGTATTATTAGTTTGTTTTTTCTCTTTTCTTTTCCTTTGCTCCACTTATCTTTAATTTTTTTCCTACTCTTTGCAAATATTTGCTTTTCTCTCCTTTTTTCTTTTTTTCTTCTTTCTTTTCTCTTTCCTTTCTCACTCTCTTACACTCACTCTCTTGCTCTCCCACATTGTTCATCTTCCCTTTTTGTCCCTGTTTTGGTCCTCATTCGGAGTTCTTCTTTATTTTCCTAGTATTCTCTTTTTC
>NW_004624744.1:6195075-6219418 GCF_000247695.1 Heterocephalus glaber | reverse complement strand
GCAACCACTGTGGAAGTCAGTATGGAGATACCTCAAAGAACTAGGACTAGAGGTCCCATTTGACCCAGCTATTCCCCTGCTCGGTATCTTCCCCAAAGAATTAAAAGAATCATACCACAGTGACACATGTGCACCCATGTTTATAGCGGCACAGTTTGTAATAGCTAAAGCTTTGAAGCAGCTGAAGTGCCCATCAACTGGAAACTGGATAAAGAAAATGTGGTTTTTTAATAAAATGGAGTACTGTTCAGCCATAAAGAATGAAAAACTAGAGTCATTTATAGTTAAATGGATGCATATCGAGGCCATCCTCTTAAGTGAAATAAATAGGACACACATGTGCTAATACTGAAGTTTCTCTAGTGTGAGAAACTGATAGTGTAAACTAGGGTTAAAATGATTAAAATGAATAAGTGATAGTTTGAAATAGGAAAAAAGGTCCAAAGTCGAAGGAGTGAAAGGAGCGGAAGTGGAAAGAAAAAGAAGGAAAGGAAAAACTATGAGAAAAGAAAAAAAAATGGAAATGAAATCTATGTAAATAGGGAAAGGCAGAGGGGGTGAAGGGTGCACAGGTAATGGGGAAAAAAAAAAGAACCAAGATATATCATGTACAGGTACAAACACTCAATGATAAATGTAAACGAATTGTATACCTAAAATGTATCAATGAAAGAACTAAAAAAAGAAAAGAAAAGAAAAGAAAATAACAATGAAATTCTTTACTTGGCAAGTACTATAGCAATGGACAACTCTTCCTAACTCACCATCACCAGCGAGATCTTCCTTAACTTCCTGAAATAATGTGAGCTTATTAAAAAAAAATCAACATAGACTTTAGTAACAACATTTCAGCAATGGGAAAAGTGTAAGGAAATGATTATTCCCAATTAAAACTGATAGACTCTTTTTGAGTTTCAGTTTGGGGATCATGCCACTTCTTATTTATGCCAAAGGTAAGGTATGTGCAATATCAAACACACCGGCTGCCATTTCTTTCTCTCATCACCTTGTCCCAGACTAGGCAATGTTGCTAGTTGCAATCTGAGTACTGAACCCTGGTCAGACAATGCCCCTTGATCATCCTTTCAATCAGATATCAATGTGGGAAGTTGGCGACTTAAGCCAAAGATAAAAAGATCTGACCAGCTGTTCCTCTCATGCTCAGTTCTGATCTCTGTGTGAGGAAAAAAAAAACACCTTAGAAAAGTAATTGCTAGCCTGAATACTATGGCTGCCAAACAAGGAATCCAGCCCTGTTTATTTTGGAAAAACCTTGGGCATCAGTTTGGCTGTGAGCAAGGTATTCATGTGTGCTTTTGCCCAAAGGAGGCATCCAGGTTCATCTATCTCATTTGAATTGACATTTGTCTATGTGAATTGTTTGTGTTCTCTACCCTGGAACCTTCTGAAGAGAATGTCTTTAATGTCAATAATAAATGATTACTTGTATGTGTGAAACTAAAAACCAAAAATTTGCTCAGGATAGCCACTCTTGAGGATTTAAACTCTGACAGTACAGCGGGATAAACTGTTCTTAGGTTAATGTCAGTAGAACCTGCAAATTTAATGAGGATGAATGGGGAAGGTGGAAGAATAGATCGTCTTCAAGCAAGACCAGGACACTGCTGCTGTCTGCATCACCTTATTCCCCATCTGACTCACTGTTTTCCCATTGGCTCTTGTCTTTCCGTATGTATCAAGTTTAGACTGAAACTTTCTTGGCTCTGAGGTATGGATATACTTTCCAGTTCTTCCATTTGTTGACATTTATAAACCTTAACTAACAATGCTTCTCTGCTCTGCTCTAAGGAGTGAGACATAGTGTCTTCACTGCACTAAACAAGGACTCTGGGTCTTCCAAGAATTGCAATTCACTTTTACACGCCATGTAAGTATTTTTCATTCAGTTGTATTTTTTTAAAAAAAGCTATTCTGAAAGAATTAAAACTATAAGGACTAGCTCTGGCTTCTGTCAAGTTAACACTGTGTTTCAAGGTTAAAATGGATGCTACAAAAGAATTTATTTAATGTCAAATCTAAATTCTTAAATGTCTTTTGAATTCACCATGTATTTCTGATAAATGATGAAAAACACAGTTCAAGAGAACTAATTCAGATATGGAACTATAATTTCAAAGATCTTGACTCTATACATTGAATTGGCTCCCACACAATATTTATGTTAGCATGTAAAAAAACACATTTGTTTTAGACATAAATATTTACATTGACCTCTTTAAATACTTTTAGGTTTACAAGATTTTACATGATTAACTTTTCATATTGCCTTGTGTTTTTCAGGGTTATAGAAAAAGAATAGAGTACTACTATGTTTTTGAGGGAAGATGTTGAGCTAGAATTTCAAAGAGAACAGACTAAGAATTTTGTTTAAAAATATTCTTGTGCTAAAACAAGGTAAATAGTTAAGTACCAGAGTGCCCAGAAGCAGTGTAGCTATTCGCTATTAAATTAAAATTTCTCTTTCTATACAATTGAGTATTTTAATCCCCTCAATGACCACGTAGCTTACCATATTGTGTTCCATCATCTCAATTTCTTTACAGTGATGCTTGTTAACAAAGGAGTCCCTGATTTGAGAAAATGCATTCAGAGATTTCAGTTATTTTGAGGTTATTTAAATATCAAATGCCAAATCATATACCAATACGTATTTGTAAGGTTTCAGTTGACTATAGTTTATGAGTAATTGATGTCCTACTACAGTAATTAATTGTTTAAGAATATTCAAGTTCAGAGGAAGGATTAGAATAAGTAAACAAATAACATAAAATCGTATTTTAGGAGAAAATGCATGGTTTTTACAATGTCAAAATGTTCCTCATCATGTAGAGACAAATCTAACATGTCCAAGTAATATTTTTCTAAAGACAACAAATGAAAACTAATTATGACTTAGTCTTAAGGTTATATAGCATGCAAAGATGTTTTAAGGGGATTTTAAAAAACACTATGTTAAGTTGGGCACGAGACGGTGTGCCTTCAATCACAGCACTCTGAGAAATTGAGGCAGGGGGATTCCAAGTTCAAGCTCAGCCTGGGGAATTTAGCAACTTAGATTTTTCTCTCACGATTAAAATTAAAAAAGGACTGAGGATATAGCTCAGTGTGAAGGCCCTGGGCTTAATCCCTAGCATGGGGAAACAAAAGCATTATGTCATAGTTTAGTTTACAGCATTGTTTTTTTCTTTAGTGGAGTATAAAATAATAGTTATCTTGAATCAGTGAGGGAAATAAAGATATTGGGTAGGGTTTATTATAGAATGAATTTTTACCCTTAAGATTCTGATCATTGTTCACCTCATTATAGCAATACCTGAAACATTTTAGAATTTCATTACTTATTCAGAATAAATAAGATAAAATTGCTGCGTGGTACATTATCCTGACTGAAAGGTTCTTGTTAATATCAGTCACTTAATTTGGGGGAAATGAAGAAATTATGACATTTTAGGGCTATAAAAATTCAAATAATCAATGTAGATATTTTTGTACCTATATTTGGAAATTTGATAAAAGGCAATCTCTAATGTCTCTTAATATATTTAAGATGCTTCTATTGTTTGAATATGGTCCGTCTTCCCCAGATTCATGTCCTGGAAGCTTGATCTCCAGTGGTGGTACTGAAAAATGGTGTTGAAAGGTGGCAGAACCTTTAAGAGGTGTGGCCTAGTGGAAGAAGATTAAATCCTGGGTGTTCCACCCTCTTAAATGGATTAACACTGTCCATTAAGAGTGACTCAGGTCTCATGGGACTGTATCAGTTCCCTCAAGAGTGAGTTATAAATGAGCACAGCACTACATCCCTCTTCTTTACGCTCTGCTCACCATTGTCACATATTCTCCAACCATCATGATGTCATTCACTCTGAGGTCCTCACTAGAACCAACTAGATGTCAGTCCCATGCTCTTTCGCTTCCAGAGCACCGAGCTATCTTCTTTTGTTTACAAAATACCCAGCCTCAGGTGTTTTGTTATAGCAATACAAAATGGGCTAAGACAGATGCCATGATTTTAGGTTTACCATGTTGTATCTTGAAAATAGCAATTACAATTTTTAAAAAGTGCTTTATATTCCTTTCTGCATGAAAACTTCCTGACTCTTAAATATTTATTCAATTAAATTTATAAAATAAGAATAATAAGTGCAGAATATTAGTTTTCAAGTGATTGCATGTGGATTACTTCATTTGGTGCTAAAAATTGAGCAAAGTGTCCAGAGAAGTAGTTATTGTTCTGAGAAGTTAGCTGACCAACCTAGAGTAACAGCACTTTGCAGGGAGAGCCAGAAGTGGAACTGAGATTTTTTTCTAACTCTGGTGGAAGTGAGTTTGGTGCCTGACTTTTTCCCAGGGAAGCATGATGGAAACAGCACTTTTCCTTCTCCCCCAACAGCAGTCAATGCAACCCCCACAGTGTCTTGGCCTTGAATTAAAATGGCAACAGAAAGCAAAAGAAAGCAAGTTTAATAGAGAACTGATCTTAAAGTTAACTTTTCAGAGTGAAATATTATATACCATTCACTATATTGTCTACATAATTGTCGATATAAGTGGTTCAGAGTTATCAAGCATAGAAGAAAGAAAGAACAATTGAGCCAAAAGGCATAGTGAATGAAAAGACACAGAAATAAGAGAGAATGGAGTGCTTCATGGGAAGAGTGCAGGAGTCTGCAGCTACAACAAAGGATGATGAGTTTGAGGAGAAAGACTGGGATAAGACTAAGAAGCAGGTAGCCTAGGATTCTGGAAACACTGGAAGGAATGTTTGAATTTCACTTTTCAAGTCACTGCAGGAGTTTGAATTTCACTTTTTCAAACTTCTTTGTCAAAGAATATAGAAAGAAATATTTTTTTTGGTACCAGGGATTGAACTCAGGACCTTGCGCTTGCAACAAGGCAGGCGCTGAAATCATGGAGCTAAATCCCGGCTATGCAAAGAAATTTTTAACTGTTAACTGTGTTGCAATTATATGATTTTTATTTCTTATCATGGTGTTAGTGAGTTTCAGTTCATTTTATTAAAGTAATGCATTTTGTGCATAACTGGTCACATATGGTTTAAAAGGTTTGCTGTGTCTTTCATTGTGAGAATGGTTAGTGGAGTTTAGGTCAAGCCCTTCCAGTACAATTGAGAAAATAGTGAATGCTGTGGATCTCAATTTTTATTTCATACAAGCAGGATGAGTCCTTCATCTAAGTGAAGTCTTCATGTTAGCACCTTTGCTTTGCAACATACATGACAGGTGCTGTTTATGGCCAGTAAGGAACAAGGGATATTTAAGGTAAGTGACTGCCCAGAGAGAAATTAAATGAAATGAACAAGGCCAGAGAAGGGCATTAACTTTGCTGAGCTTTAACTGTGTGGCTTACACTGCGCTAAGTGCCTCATATTACCTCATTTAAGCCCCATAAGGGCCCTGTCCAGTGGATATGATTTCCTCCATTTTCTGGATAAGTTGCCTGAGATCAAAGAAGAATGTAAAATGTTTCTGAAATGTCAAAACAGAATTCTATTTGTTAATTCTGAAAGTATTAAGTCATTGAAGACTTGATCATCTAAATTAGATCCAAAGAGAATATGACATCTAGTTTAAGGGTTTCCCCTCCTTTTAAAGAACTAGTTCTATATTTTAAAAGAACAATTTTATATTTGGAAGAAAATAATTTGAATTTATGGACTCTGATGATCAACTCTTACTACATAAATTTGGGAGCATATCCTCTTTGTATTCATGCTCTCACTGGCAAATCAAATGGCTACCTCAGGTTGATGCATTCTGGTGAGGGACCTCAGTTGGGACAGGACCTCAGGCTCTTCGCCTACAAAATGCCATGAACAGGATTCAAAATTTAAGATTTGATCCAAATGGTCCAGCAGTCAGTAATTACTTCATTGCCCCTCCCTGGTAGCAATAAGTTCTTCTCCCTTTCCCTCTCCTTCTGCCTAATTTATTTGAAATTATGTGCCACTTTGTATATTCTTTAACAAATAGTCCTTTAAAAAACTCTTTCTACACATAAAAAGTATGTGTGATTAATTTCTAGATTGTTCTTGGTATAAATTTGCTATTACTACTTTATTTGTATTAACACAGTATCAAATAACATGAAATTTTATTACTTGTCTTCTTAACTACACATATCAGAGAAAGAGAGATGACAGCAACTGAATGGTTTGGAACAAGATTTTGATTTGCTTATACCAATAATCATAGTTAATTAGAAATATGAAACACTTCCATTATCCACAGTTTCACTGCCACTCTGTTATAGTAAACTAGAAACCTGGCTCAGGCATCCCCCCTCTGTAGACTTTCTGATCAAACAGTGCCATGTTTGAGCTCAGAGTCTAAGGCCACTTCTTTTGCCCCTTTTGCTTGGATTTTCCGAAGTGTCTCAGTTCCTAATTCCACACTGCTATTATGTGGATCAAATAATCCCTGGCCACAAAAATACTCTGGGGAGTGACTCCCCTGGCGTCCAGGTTATGAGTGTGGTCAGTCATTCCACATGCCTTAGGGATGAGCTATCTTTGCCATGATAAGAGATTTCCTTTTCAAGTTTTGTTATCTCCCACTACAAAATACTGTGAAAAATAAAAACCACTGTAATGAAGAAAACATATATTGAAATCTTAACGTAGCACTGAAGTTAGGTACCTTTCCTCCTGCCTTTTAAAAAATGGTTACTGACTTAAAATAGAAGAAATTTTTACAATATAGTCTTAGAATTATGAATATCTCCTAGAATGACTTCTTCAGTGCAACCATAATCGGATATTTTAAACTGTGCTTTTGCCACATACACATTAGAAACTAAAACTAATGTTTTAGTTTCCTTTTGTGTGGTTCATTGTATTACAAAACTCCTTAGAGAAAAAAATTAAAGATGATTCTGTAAGCCTTTTTCTTTCCAATCTCTCATTACCCTGTGTACAGTGAAATTATAGTTTTTAGGCAACGGAAGTCATTTTATGATAGTGGTTTTCAGAGGTGGAGATTGCAGAGTGTGGCTAAGTCAGTCCCAGTCTCTGGGTCTGTGCAAACCGGGACCCAGAGCTCCCAGATTCCCGGCGCTCTCTGAGATCCAGGCCTTGGCGACCTGAGAGCAAAGGGACCCGCTGGGCTGGGAAATGCCGGCTGGTGCGGTTCCAGGCAGAGGACGGGCTCTTGGCGGAGAACGGAGTCAGAGAGCCTGCACGCCTGGCCTCTTTCTTTCCATCCTTTGTTCCTAGGATTTTACAAGTAAGGCTCAGGCAAACAGACGTTATTTCCAGCCACTCTACCCGGTAACCGGATCGGAGTAACGAAATCAACTTGCAGAAGCGTCCAGACACTGCAGCCAGACCGCCAGCCTGCAGTAAAAGTAACTTCTCTGGGCTTCTGCAAGAGCCGCGGGGATGCAGATTTTAGTTCGTGGCTAAGCACAGCTACGACACCGCCCCCTCGCCCCCTCCCCGACTCCCCCAAAAGCATGGAAGAAGGAGGCAGGGAGGTCGAGGAGAATGCAGCCCGCGCTTGCGCTCGGTGGCGCCCACTGCAAAGCTCTGCAGCTTTGGGAGCCCGGAGGGAGCGATGGCAGGGCCCCAAGCCAGGGTTCCTGGGAAGGGGCAGGGGGGCCCTGCCACCCCACGCCGACAGCTGTCCAGCCTCTGTAATTCATTGGCTCCCCCCACCCCGCCATCCAAATACCACCCCGATCCAATTTAGCCCCCCGCCCCACCCTGGCTGACCTAATAAGGCCATGCAGTGTGCGGGGTACCTGTATAAAAGAAACGGGCTGAAGGGACACTGCATAACTGGAGGAGAGAAGGCAGGAGCCGTCCGTGCAGCGCCGGGAAAGACCACCATGGCCAAGGAGTGGGGCTACGCCAGCCACAATGGTGAGTGCGGGCAGCGGCGCCCCCCGTCCAGGGCACTGCACAGAAAGTAGGCCACCGGGAATGCACTGAAAATATAGGTGCCGAGTGAGGTAAGAACTAACATTAATTGTGCCAAATGCTACTGATCCTTTTGTCTTTAAACCATGTCGTTCTCCCTCCGATGGAGTGACTTTGTTTCCCTTGGAAGAAACTGAAGTGCAGATAAGTTTAGTGACTTGCCTAGTATCACACTGTCTGACTGAGAAGTCAGATAACCTGAGATCCAGGCTGATGGTCCTTTACTGTGATACTAGGGAAAGCACTTAGCCCCTCTGAGTCTGGTGTTGGTATAAGAATCTTATTCTGCCTACCCCTCTGTTAAACCTATGGGAAAAGAAACACCTGTGTGCTCTGGAAACCACAAAGTGATGCATATGTGGTCAATGAATGAAGACCCTTTCAAGCCATATTCCTGAGCCAGCAGAGTAAATACACAGAATGAAATACCAGCAACAAAACTATGAAAAAGTCTTAAATGCTGTCTTGTGCTGCCCAATCTGAACCCAAGACCATTTCTTAAATCATAGTCTGTGTATTTTGCTGGTTGTCCTTTAGAGAATGGCCTTGGGTTATATCACCAAATAAATAAATTCTCTCAACTTTATTTCCTAGGTCCTGACCACTGGCATGAACTTTACCCAATTGCCAAAGGGGACAATCAGTCTCCCATTGAGCTGCATACTAAAGACATCAAATATGACCCTTCTCTGAAGCCATGGTCAGCATCTTACGACCCTGGCTCTGCCAAGACCATCCTGAACAATGGGAAGACCTGCAGAGTTGTGTTTGATGACACTTATGACAGGTCAAGTAAGTATAACACTTAGGGAGGGGGCCCTAGATATTTCCCACGTCTGTACTGGCAAAAGTGTGATTACAGACCCAGCAACAACATTAGTGGGAAGAGGGAGCATTTCATCCCTGAAAATAGAGATGATATTCTTCTCTGCTTTAGCTGTAAAGAAACATATTTGTATATTGAAGAGGAATGTCTCACCCTCTAATTTTGGTCACTTTGTTGCTGCAAAATGGTCCTATGCCCAGACCAAAAGTTGGCAATGCATTCTTGAAATGGAGCTTGATGGGATGATGTTGGCAATGAACCCAAGTTAGTGTTCTTCCCTCACTGCTGGCCAGTAACTAAGGATTCAGTCCTGCCCTCTGCAACCAGATCCAGAGAGTGAGGATCCCACTCGCAAGCAGGCACAGATTCCATTCTACAAAGCAAGGAATAAAGTAAAGAAATACAATAGGCACTGTCTTCTCCTAGGGCCTGGAAAGAGGCCAGTCCAAGGGATAGAACAGGGCCATTACATGGGTCCTGATGACTCGGCTTCCTGTATCCCTGGGGTTTATCTGACTGATCCTTCTGGTGAGTGTTTTTGAAGTAGCTGAACATTTCTTCAGCACTATTTATGTGAAAAAGCAAGTTGTTTTTAAACCTACACTAGTAAACAAATCGGTGAAAACTTTAAAAGGCTAATTAGAAATGCTTTATTTCACCGTGAATGAGGTAAGAAAGAATCTTCTTTTGAGGACTTGATGGTGTACAGAACCCAACTTCCTTTAACCTTGTTTTGAATGGAGTTAAAATTATTCTTATCAATAGACATAAATGAATATTCATAATTATGTTGTAGTAAAGAATGTGAGACTCATAACTCCTACCTACTGGAAGATTCCAAGTAAGGAATATGATATAATGTTATATTTTCTTAATGCTTTTACACTGTTATTCCCCTTCCAACCATTTAAATCAAGCTCCATTTTGAAGGAGAAAAAACAAAATGAAACAATATTATTAGGTTAAGCCACATAAAAATGTTATTTTTTGTAACAAAAATAGTTGATTATTTAAATTCTTATAATTTATTCTAACAAATTAGACTCATATTTCCAGATACTAACTATTCCAAATGATTGGACAGCAAAAATATGAGAAACCACTTAATTCCTTCATGGCCAAACTCATACAGGCCTAGCATTATTGTTTTAAAGATACACTATCCCTTCCTGTATTACTTATTAGGGTAGACAATCCTTTCCAAAATAACTACCTTGCATTCTATTTTGGTTATATTGTTGAATCTTGATTTTAGTGTTTCTGCAGTTTCCAATATCCTTTTGAAGATATTTGAGCCTCTAAATTACTACCTAGGTTAAATGAATTTAAATCAAATTGACTGATTAAGATATTTATACAATAAACCCAAATTAATGCTATTGAGAATTATTAAGTTTTGTAGTCTGCATTGATTGATTTCCTGGGAAATTTTCAAATTTCCATTTCATCTGATTTGAATAGGGACACTCTAAATTAGAAGTAGATCAAAGCTCTTACTTGTCATCCTAAAGACAAAAACATAGTTGAAAAGCAAGACATGGCAAAGGAATTCATGTTTGTACAGCGCTTACCGTGCAGGCACTATGATGAGTACTATTAAGGTGCTTAATCTCCGTTAATCCTCACAGCAGCTCTGCAAGTGTGGAATTATTATCACCTTCTTAGAGATGCAAAAACATTCAGAGAAGTTTAGCAACTTGCCTGAGATCACACATGTATTGAGGGGTGGAGCCAGGATTGGAACCTAAAACTGTCTGCCCCTTCATAGTTTGGTTCTTCCCACTGCACCACTACTGACCCATTGTTTGGGTGTGTGCATCCCTGTTGTTCACTTTCATAAGTGTTAAAATCACATTTCAATAATAATAAAACAAGCCAACTAAGTAAAAAAGACAGAAAATGCATTGATTTTGATATATCCTAAGTCTTCATTTTTGGAGGGGTCCCGTGTGCTTGGGGAGGGCTCTGCCTTCCCAGCTGACCATCTATACCCTTCTCCCATCAAAAGCACCTGTTTCAAGTAATATAGCTCTCTGTAAAGGGAGTGCAAACTCACTGGCCTTGCTTATCATCACAGTGCTGAGAGGTGGTCCTCTTTCTGACCCCTACCGACTTCGCCAGTTTCATCTTCACTGGGGCTCCTCTGATGATCACGGCTCTGAGCACATGGTGGATGGAGTCAAGTATGCAGCAGAGGTAGGAGGAACTGCTGTCACCCACTCTGCATATCCCATGGTGAAAACTGAAAAACTGAAAATAACAGCCTCAGCAACCAAACAACATCCTGCAAGCATGTAGTTGTGAAAAGAATTGTAATAATTTCAGCATAAACTCCAGCTGCCGAACTTTCTAGGTTAGACAGTAAAGGGTGTGTTGGTGGGATAGCATCACACACAAAGACTTCCAAGGTCATATATATATATATATAAAAGTGGACAGTTGCTTAATAGAAAAAGCGCCAGTGTCCTGAATGGAACCAGAACAATAGGGATAGCTCACATGTGTATCAATGCTACATATATTATCTCATCTGATACTCTCAGCAACCTGATTTAATAGGCTTCAGATGTGGCAACTGAGGCACAGAAAAAAAATTATATGGCAAAGGCACATAATTGATAAGTACTAGACCTGGTGTTGTTCTTTATGTCAGTAGGCTTCAGCATGCATCATCTTAGTCAGTGCCCCATGCTGCCTGTTTTATAAGAATATAGTGCTTTTAAAGCTGCATTTAGTGATTCTGACCAGTGTTCATGTTCTAATGTTAAGAGAACACACAGATAGATTGACACAGATCCACATAATTTTATATGAACAGATACTACTCTCTTTCTCAGGAAACTCATTAAAGAAAAGCATGATTTATAGTTCAGATCAAAGCAGCAAGTTATAAAGGGAGTAAGACAAGCCTCCTATATATTCTCTGTAGAAAGCCAAGCTACTTCACTCTTTTCCAAGGGCAGGTTTCATCAACACAGGGGCTGAGCAGGGACTGGAGGCACACAGGAACATTGTCCTAAGTGAAATCATTGGGCGGTGTGATTGCTAAGACACCCAAAGTGTTTCACTGTGATCATTCCATTTCACTGTAGCCAATCCAGAGAGCTAGTGGCAAGATAAATTGAGAATCCCTTCTTCGTACACATCTTCCTCCACAAATGGAAAAAGTTTTGGATATTTCTTACAGATGTAAGAAAAGCTTTGACCCTGAATATTGTGCATGAAATTATCTCACACATTTGATTTTACATAAAGTATTTTTTAACTGTCACAAACTATTGAATTCTCTTTCCATTCTCTGTAACTCAATATGGGAAACCTGATTAGCTTAACGGTGCTCATGTTCTAAATTAAGATAAAGTTGCTGCCAAGTTCTACAGCCTGGCTAAAAGGAGATAGATAGTTTTGTATATTTTTTATTTGAACCATTAAAAGTTCCACTGGTAAATATTGCAACTTAATATTTAGAGTTTTGTCATTTTGTGCAGCAGCATTAAGCAACAACCTGTACACAGCACATTTTTTGAGTCTATTGCAAATAATTCTATACCTAGCTCCTTATTCTAGGGATTTGTCTCTTAACCTGTATCTTATGGTTTCAGCTTCATTTGGTGCACTGGAATCCAAAGTATAACACTTTTGGGGGAGCTCTGAAACAACGTGATGGAATTGCAGTGGTTGGCATTTTTCTGAAAGTAAGGTTAAAACTCACCTTTTTTCCCCCCTCTCAAAACTTAGTTGCTTATAATGCTGAGGCTAATATGAGTCTTGTTCCTCTCTTGCTTGAGTTGTGTGTACATGTTTTCCTTTCTCTATATACAGGTTATTTTCCATTATGCTAAAATCAGTTCAAAATGTTTTGCTTCCCTCTAAAAGTGCTCCTTCTGCCCTGTTCCAGAATCCCTGGCACTTCTAAATTTTCTCTTGGGATGAGTGTGTATGGAAGGAATTATTGACAAGAGAATTCAAGGGAGCTTGTTATGACAGTGGTGAGGGTGCGAGTGGGGTGTGCTCATTAAGCTTTCCCATTACTCCACTTCAGTTGCTCTAGAAACCAGAGAAGCTGATGTTGGGAACTTCGGGGATGCCAATTGCCTGGCTGGACATCCCCTGTGCTTAAGGTGGCCACCACCCTCATGATCCCGGGCTAAGATAGCACATGGCATGTGTGTGTTGTTCAGCCAGCCTTGGTTTAAAGAGGACTTAGTGTCATTAACACATGAATTTGCTGGTAACATAATCTAGATTTTAAGCCAGAGGTGAAAATCTGGCTTCTTTCTCTTTGAATGACCTAATTCGTTTTATGTTCTGAATTCACTGGATCATTTTCAGTGCATGAAGAACCACAACCCAGAAAGCAAAGTGGGTGTGAAGGGAAAGACAATGAATTTAGTTTCAGATACATAGAGCCCTCTCTAGCTCTAACTCTATTTAAGAAATGCAATGACTTTGCAGAGGTCAAGGACATTGAACTAGATCAGCATGTAATTTTGTGGTTTTGTACTTCAGAGGCCTTGAAGTCTAAGTTTAGATCAGAAAACATGTACTCTAAAATCTTGGGGGGAAAATAAAATTATGTTTTTGTTTCATAAAAGATATTCTGGCAGATTTATGATACTAGTTGCATGTAGATGAATCAAAATCAGTTTTTAAGATAATCTTAAATTATGGAGAAGGGAAAATATTACACTGGATTTCTATTTTTCTTACAGATAGGACGAGAGAAAGGCGAGTTCCAACTTCTCCTTGATGCACTGGACAAAGTTAAGACAAAGGTAAAAGAAAATAATTTTTTCTCCTAAAACATCAGGCAGAGAACATTAATTTTCTTTTTTTTTGCATTATTGAATACTGTACATTTTTAACTTAAACTGTTATTAAGTTTGACAGATATGCTAGGCACAAATATAAATAAGTGACATTATATTTGTGTGTTTTATAGTTTCTGAAGCAATTTCACATACGTTGGTTTATTTCATTGCCTCCTGTCAGATATATTTTCTCAAGGCAGTGGGTGAGAGTCAGAGAAGTTGAATCTTTCGATTCAAAGACTGGGGCAGTTGCCTCTTTCTCTCCTATCCCTGCCTACCTACATACACAGACTCACTGAGGCTCTAAATGCCAGCTAAAGCTGGTGTTTTAAATCCTGGTGTGACTCTTACCAGTAACACCTATCTACTTTAAATCTTAAGAATAGACTCTTCCAATTAGCAAACAAATTTTGGTTGTCTTTAGGACTATCCTAATTAACTATTAACTTTTACCACTAAAAAAGTAATTATTCTAATACAATATTCAATAAAAATGCAAGCCCTTTTGTTATTATTATCAACAACCAAAGCATTAATTTGTATCAGGTACATTTGTTACATTTTAGATATAGTACGAGTTTCCCCTCATGAAACATGGTAGAATTGTAGTTCTACCCATAGTTAAAGTGAAAAGAAATAAATCATGGCAAAGGATTGTGTTGGATAAAGTTAGAATATGTACTCAGCTTTCTGTGTAACCTTTATTTCTGAAAGACTGGACCTTGTTACAAGCTGATTTACTCTATTACCCTTGAAGTCTGGCCCACAAATGAAGGGGTGAGCCCCTTGGGGTGGGCGGCGTGCCTGTTCCGTGTAGGATGCCAGCGCCTGGCTGTCTTCCAGGGCAAGGAGGCCCCCTTCACTCACTTCAATCCGTCCTGCCTGTTCCCCTCCTGCCGGGACTACTGGACCTACAACGGCTCCTTCACCACGCCCCCCTGCGAGGAGTGCATCGTGTGGCTGCTGCTGAAGGAGCCCATGAGCGTGAGCTCCGACCAGGTGAGTTGCAGCCCCGGAGCCTGACGGGTTGGGCAGAGAAAATAGAAAAATTGGAAATCCACCGCTGTCATGGATGCTTGTCCAACAGCTCCTCCTAGAGATCGCAGAATTTACTCTGGTCAATCGCAATCAGCCTGTTCCAGTTTTCTAAATTTTGACTTCCTCCCGAGGGTACTGAGATTAATGCAAATTGAAGAAAAGTGGTCATGCTAGCGACCGAGGACCGACTTTAAGCTACACTTAAAGGTTCAGATTAATAGAACCAAGTCTTTGTTCCTTCGGAGATCCCTGAAATAGTGTGCATTGGTTAGGAGCTGGGGTGGCAAATCCAGACCTAAGGAGAAGGGAACTGGAAAGAAGTTAGCGCCCTTGGGAAGAGTATGTTATTTTTCCAGTTTTAAAGATAAACAAGGTGAACCTTAGAAAGTAAAAGTAACTTATCCACACACTCAGAACCAAGTTCAGGATCTGTTTTTGATAGTATATGGTCTCCCTTCCTCCTGCTCATTTAAAGACTGTCTTAACAACACAATTTTAAAGACAAAGCTGTTTGAGATAAAATAAGTGAGAAGAGACATGAAAAAGACTATATTTAGCAAGTGAACAACACAGGACTCACAACCTAGGACATGAATGTCTCATAGTCAAATCAGTTTACCACTCCGTCTCCCTTGGCTAAGACAGTGGTTTCCCTATTTCTGACAATGTAGACTCGAGAATATAAATTGGCATTTTAATCAAAGAATCAGATCTAATGGTCTTAATCATTGATATAAATATTTTGAAAAAGGAATGAAATTTTCACATGGAGAAAAGCTAAAAACAATTTAATATTGCAGTATAATATTCTTAATAAGAATTTATTATCCTTTAAGAAAAAATCAGTTTAAAATTAAAAATGTAGCATGAAGTATTTCTTCCTCCTCTTTTAAAATTGACACCATAAACTCAATGAAGGCATATGTGTGTGTGTGTGTGTGTGTGTGTAATTTGTCATGCCTTTCTACATAAAGTGTGTACTTCATACCCAACTTCTCAAGTTAAAATAATTGTTTCAGAATTCAAGAAGAAAAGGGTTTGACCAGAGGGCAGATCCTTGAAATGGGAAAGACAGAAGGAGGGAGGAAGGGAGAGAGAGAGAGTGAGAGAGAGAGAGAGAGAGTTAGTTTACAAATTAAAAATATATTCCTCCAGAAGTGGCAGCTGCTTGGGCTGAATGTTACACCCAGTGAGAGAGAACCAACCAGAGACCAATATTAAATCCACACAGGAGTTTATTACCAGCCGGGACCCGAGCTGAGCATCGGATTCAAGCCTCGACTGGGGGTAGATTAACATGTTTTATACACCTTTGAGGCCAGCAGTTTCTAGGCCCCCCTATGGATAGAACTAGTAAAGCAAGCAAAAGGTACAGAAGCGGAACGTCCTGCTTTTAGAACATTTGTGAAACAATAGTTGATTAATTGTTGTTTCTAAGAGACTCTAAGGGGAGGAGGTTTCTAAGCTTCCTCCTTCTGAGTTCATTTAAAGGGCAGGCAGGTGGGTCAAGCAGCAATATGGAGTCTGTCTTGCTAACAAGGGTCCTTCACTGAACACTGGAGATCGGTTTTGTGAAGTGGTCTCTTTGTCCTGTTTGGAGCGCCCGTGATTTCTGACCCTTGGTCGCACCGTGCGTCCAGCAGGCGGAGCGCCTCGCTAACCTGCCGCCCTGTCCTTGCAGATGGCCAAGCTGCGCAGCATCTTCGCCAGTGCCGAGAACGAGCCCCCGGTGCCCCTGGTGGGGAACTGGCGCCCTCCGCAGCCTCTGAAGGGCAGGGTGGTGAGAGCCTCCTTCAAGTGAGGCCGCAGGATCTTGCCCTGTTCAGGAAAGGAAGCCTGCCGGCCGAGAGCGGTGCCTTGCCTCCCTCTGGTGCTCCTCACTCCAAGTCTATTCATCTTTCCACACCCAGAGAGAAATGGGAGAGACCCAGACGCCCGAGAAACTGGTTACTTTTGACAAGAAGTAATACAAAAACACGAATTTCACACTTGATCTTTGTAATAATCATCTTTTCTATAAAGTAGTCTTTCTAGTAAGCTTTCAAAGAAGAAGAAACAGACAGAAGAGTAAAGATACAGGAAAATGGCTATTGAGCACCATTTCTCTGTCATCTTAAATTCACAGAACCTCAGGTTTCCTATGTTCATATTATGCATTGTGCACCTTGCAGAAGTAATGAATGATTTTATTTGTAGGAGCAGAGGTGATGTTTCTATAAATAAGCCAGAAATTAAAATGATTGTAGACACTGCAAATTGAATGTGTTTCATCTCTTAACACCAAGGGGCCCATTATTTATTAAAATTTTAGCTCAGACTAAGGTCACCTGGTTTTGGCTATCAATGAAAGGAAAACACAGTAAGACCAAGACTTTGAAAACATGTGATCCAGCATTTGAATTTCTTCTTCATAGAGATGGTTTTCTTTACCTGAAGCAGGGCCATTTATTTTTTATTTCATTACTTTTATCTTTGCATGCCTGTTAAAATAAAAACTGCCTCTGATGTCTTTCAAATTCAGGGCTGGGATTAAATGGTTCCTAGAATATGAAGGAGTGATTGGTGGCACTCGAAGTAAAAGTAGCTGTACTGATTGATCACTGAATAAAGACATGGATGCAAAAAGACAAAAAGACATGGGGGTTGTGTTTTTGAATGAAAAAGCATTACGAATGACAAAAATTGGACTAAAACTGTGCATGGCAACTTTGTCAATTTGTTTTTAGGCGTGAAAGGTAGGGATAAAAGACTCCAGTTCTAAGACTGTATGCTACATTTCTCAAGGCAATTTGTGAGGGCCACCTGACAAAATTGCAGACAAGAGGAGTGTGTGCCTATATATCAGAGAATTCAAAATATTTCCCAGAAGCTGGGCATGGTGCACATGCCTGTAATCTCAGCACTTGGGAGGCTGAGGCAGAAGGATCGCCTTGAGTTTGAGGCTAGTCTGGGCTATGTAGTGAGTTCAGAGCCAGCCTGAACTGCAAGGCAAGACCCTGACTCAAAAAAAAAAAAAATAGTTCACAGAGTAGGACTCTGGAGTTCAGACCAGTGCAGCAGTTGTGGAATCCAGTCAGGCTGCAGATTTTAGGTCAGTTTTTTAAAATGTATTTTAGGATGACAATGGCCTAACAGTGCAAAAGCCTCTATATTTAGACCTTTAAAACATTTAATATCTTTAGACACAAAGTCTAATTTTTCAGTTAATGGCTTTGATCATTTTTCTGTGCTTCACTGACTAATATGTTGACTACTTAGAAAAGTTTATTAGCAGAAAGAATGAAAATGGGATGTGGCCAGAGAGCCCTGAGATGCTGGAAGTCAAGTCATGTGATGGACTCCTGTGAGGCTAAAGTTATTTAATAAATTACCACTTGGGTGAAGTAAAATCAGGTTGGTCAGTGTGAAGTGGATGTGTTAATTAAATCCCTTGAAATTAAGAGGTGTGGAGTTTTCATCATTAGTGGTAATACACAAGCCGATTCTCTCAGGGTACTTAGCAATGCTTAGTGCACTGTAAAAAATGCACACCATACTCACTCTCTGTGAGGCAAGAACAAATGACCTAATGTCAGTTACAAGTGTTTCTTATTTGAGGACACAGGCAGGGCAGGCTGGAGTTGTTTGAGGGAAAATACTGGATCAAAGGGGGTTGTGTCCCTCGACTGTAAGCTCTGTAACAGCAAGAATGTGAGTTTTGCACACTGACATTCATCTCATTCCCCAATACTGTGTCTGGCACATAATAACTACTCAATAAATATTTGGTGAATAAATGATGTCATAAAGGGGGAATGTAGGACCAATACTCATCTTCCTGAACCACAAATTATTCTACATCTGTAACATTGGTTTTTGCTTATTTTAGTGAGTTTAGGTCTCCTTAGAAATGATCTCATTAGCTTCAAATGGGAGTTTTTCCAGTCAAACATATTTTTTTCCCCAGTCTGATTGCCCATGTTCACAATGATCTTCCAACTTAAAATTTCCTCCCAACTTCTCCCAGTCCTCAAAATGCTGTGCCACTATAGATGTCCATCGGAATGCTGAAGACATATTTGTGTCCATATTTGGAGGGGGAATCATTTTCCTGGTCAGGCACAGGCACCCAAACAGTTGCACTTCAGGCATCCTCAGCCTACAAAGGTCATGGCCAGGAGCTGCTGTGGGGAAGGCGCTCCAGCATTTGGCAATGTTTGTTCCTCAGGGTGTACTGTATGATCACTGCTGGAATCTTAAGATTTCAAAGTAGGGCAGCAACAAATTTGAATGCAGTGTTTCATAATATTCATATATTTGAAAGCCAAAAATGGGGCAGTATCATCATGACTTTATTGATTATAAGGTATTGTTTCATTTTGAGGGCAGAAATATACTATAATTCCTACCACTTTAAGTGGAAATAGTGATATATTTATGAAAAGACAAATAATGATTCAGGGCCTCTGATGAAAAATGTTTAAAATGTACAATCAATGAAATTTTATGCAGATGGATGGGAAGTAGTCTATATAGAACATGAAAAAAACTAAGTTTTTAAATGTCTGTAACCATTTATATAATCAAAGAAATATAGTTAAGATTAACTATAAACTGTAGATACATGTGAAAATGTAATGTCAATTATCCTAATAAGAATTGACACACACAAAAAATTGGTCTAAAATAAATACATGTGATACACAAATATTAAACACCACAGCTATTGAAGATGAGTTACAACAGAGTCCACCAACAAAAATGTATACACACTTGAGCAGTTCGCTGTGCTAATTGTCTGGAGCTAATGGACACCACTTCGAGCACCTGTCTGTAACTGTAGAGGCCAAAGGTAACTTTTATTAATCTCATGATGTCTCAATAAATTTAGTATTAAAATATTTCTAAAGTTTTTCTTTTTCTGATGCATACTTTTTTGGGAGACTATTTTCTCTTCTAATGCTTTCTTGATTGCTATGAACATAGTATTTAGCATAGGAATAATAAGCAAGAAAAGGTGAGAAAAATGATAACTGTGTGTGTCAAACTTTAAATTTTTAATGTATGCAAATAAGGCAGTACAGTACTTAGAGGTTTAAAGTCCAAATGAGAAGGCACAATCATGTTTGTATATTGTTTTTCATTTCGGTCACTAGATGGCAGCAAAACATGTTAAAATTTCAAACGAGTCACTGGGTGGCACCAAAAGAATTATGAAGATGAAGTTAAAAACCCTGCTGTGTATATTCACCGTAATTTCAGAGCAATGCATTTTAAAAAACTTTTTGAACTGACGTCTTATTTTCTCTTCTCAAACGTTTTACTGTTATCCATTAAAATATATCTACAAAAGAAAAGATAGTGAATTCTTAGATATTTCTGAGAATCTTAATAGCCAAAAATGAGACCTGAGGGGCAAAAAGATAGTAGTAGGTATTAAAGTCAAATTTAAATAAATGAAAAGTGAACTTTTAAAAGTCGTGTTCATATTCAGAAATACTGGGTTGAAGCCACACAGCACTTGATAGATACAAGGCCTCAGGCACATTAATTTTTAAGAGCCTGTCTCCTCGTCTGGAAACAAGAATGATAATAGTGCTTGCTTAGAGAGCTATTTTGAGAATTAAATGAGTTAATACATAAAACCATTTATAATAGTCATTCTGACATATAACTCTCAATAGGAGTTAACTTGTATCTTTTGTAAGTTAATTTTACTTAAACCCAGAAAAACTCTAATGCCTTATTTCTATACTTAAAATTATGTTTTTTTAAATATACTTATTTGTAACATCATGAATCCACACCTCATCTATTCAGATTGTGTTGAAAGAGTTATTATAATGGGCTCACTTCTACTAACTGGGGGACAACAGTATTTAAAAACACCAGTGACAAATCTTGTTCCGTATATGTAACAAGAAAACCAAGATGTGGCCACATGAAACTAGTACATTTCTGGAAGAAGAGATTCGGAAGATCAGAGATGTTTTCCTGATAAAGCTTCTGTCCCAGGATTTCTGCACCTTACCTGAGGAAGTGTTCAATTATCAAAACATCCAGAAAATAAACCCAAACGGAGAAATGGGAGAACCATAGTGTTCATTTTGTTCAGTGTTGACTTCAAATGTGAATGAAACCGAGTCCCTTGGAGTGTTACATAAAGTGGAAAATCTACCTCAATAAGGAAATACAGAAGGCTATTAAATTAATTTTGAGCTTGCTTGGGCATGCCATAAAATCACAATGGTGGATAGGATGCACAAGTCACATCTGGGAGAAGGGTTTATACTTTTGGGGAGATTCAATTCCAATAGAACCAAAGGAATAAGACAACCTAGGCATAAAATCCACAATCAAGGGATGGACTACAGAGATAATGAGCTGCTGTTGATGTGAAGGTGTTTAGTAGATGCAGCCACCTGACAACTTGACTAGGTAGATAATCACAGGTAATCAGCAGGAGTAAGAGTGAGTCTAGCGTTGCAGTCACAGGGGACCAGATGCTCTGCAGTGGCATAAAACCCAGTGATTTAAAAGCTAATTTTAGCCAGGTGAGAATCAACTCTGTGCAGTAAACAGGGGATCAGATTCTCCCTTGTATTTAAGTCATTCCCAGGTAGAGGAGCCTGAAACCAGGGAAACTATTTCCACCATTAAATGTACATTGTCCCGGTTCCAACTTGCCCACAAATTTCTATCATACTCATTTGAAATTTGGATGGTTCCAAATACATTTGTTCAAGAGAAAGCATTCCCTAAAGGGCTCCCAATTCCCATGGAAGTATAATACAAATGGAAGAGTTTGAAAATACAAGGCTCATAGAATTCAGTGCTCCACTGGGCATTAATCAGTTTAAAGGAAGACCTAGTGCCATGAAAGGGAGTTGATTGTGTCAAGACCCCAAAAGGGTCTTTACAATTTGGTAATAAATGAACTTGGGTTCTTGCTCTGGGTACTAATTTAGGAGTTATAAGAATACTTTTAAATTCTATGGGTAATGAAAGTTGGTGTGTGTGTGTGTGTCTGTGAGAGAGAGACCGAGATAGAGAGAGAGAGACAGAGAGATATGAATTGTAGGAGCAGTAACATTTTGTTTTTATTTTTCATTAGTACATGTTTGCAGTACATTACTACAGTCCTTGTGGGCAGCTGATACATGTACCTAACACATCTTAATTCTTTTTCATCCCTTTCCCTTTTCCTCCCTCCTCTCTGTCCCCATCTCTTGATCCCCTACTTATTTGAGAAAGTTTTTATTTTGATAAAACTTTACTTTCTCAAATGCTTGATCTCCCTTTTCCATGTTGCCTTACTTTTCTCAGTAGTAACTTCTCCATTTCATTCATTTTTGTGTGAAGATGTTAATTTAGCAATTCCACCTAGGTAATAAAGAATACGTTTCTCCTTTCAAATGCTTATTTCATGGTAAGATATTAGCAAAATATCATACTTTTAAAAAGTCAATAAGCATTTGTAACTGATACTTGTTATTCCACCCCAGGAAGTAGATGGTAAATATCCCACTCGACACAAAAAACACAGACATATACACCACCTATATACGTTCGGATACTTGTAATTACTACCTAGACTTCACTTTTTAATATAGATGAGAACTGTTTTTAAAAAATCTGTTTTGCCTCAGAAAATGAATTACCAGAACTCAAGATGTATTCTGAGGTGGGAAGATGGGGATAATATTTTGTGGCTCAACTTGTAACTTGATATGGAAATCTCTGGCTGCCTATTATAAATATTTCCATGTAAAATAATGACATTTCATGAGAGGAAGTCTAATGTCTTCCTTTTAATTTGTTTTCTTTAAGTGCCTGTTGTCAAGATTGTGAGATGTAGTAAGTCTCTTGTCCTTAGGAGTTTAATTGATATGAAACATTGATTAGGCCCCGAGAGGGGTGGAGAGTTTCAGAGGAATTATGAAATAACTACAAGGCTTAAAGAAAGTTTACAGCTAGAAGGTAGTGTTTTTAGCTAGGCAAAAGTATTCAATTTTTGATATGCAATTTTAGAATTATACACAAGTGGTTTTCTAAAAAAACTTCTTTTTGGAAGGATGTCATAATTTTAAGTGTTTCTGTGTCAAGAATGGAAAAGATCCAAGGAAGTCAAGAAAGTACCTGGACACAAAGGACAACCTCCAAATGGTATTTAGGAGAAAACCTGCTATAGCTCCCAGAAGGAAGGGCTTATCAGGCGTGAGCATAGTGCACACACCAAGCATGTAAATAGTGATACTGGTGCCATTGGAAAGGTGGTACAGATAGTAGAACAAGGGCACAGGCAACCTGCAAAATACAGCTCCAGGTCACCTGAGCCTCGAGGCCAATGGTGGACTTCAGACTTGTCTTGGGGGGCGGAGGACCCTGGGGCACAGCTCTTGTAGTGACCCCTAGTACAGAATTTAAAAACTTATATACACACAGTGCTAAGCTTTCATATATATTATAAAATATGAACCAAGTAGACATTTTTCAGGGATTAAAATGAACTATAAATAGAAATTCTCCTGCTATAAATAGCATCCTGGTTTCCTTAGAGTGTGTGAAGCACCTTGTGGAGACAGCTGGGGTAGGACTTTCTGCTTACAAGACAGGCTGCAGAACCTCTTGCCAGCTGGTCTGCTTTGTTCTTCTCTGTGGTTCTTGCCATGCTGGGCCAAGCGGGCACTGCCTGACAGTGGCAGTAGAAGAGTATAGTTATATCACCAGTCTTAGAAAAAACAGTGCAAAGAAGACCTTGCTGTGACTTATGAAGAATGTAACACACAGTTTTGACTATATCTTTGAACTTGAGTTGGATCAAAAGTGGCAAAAGACTAAATAAAAAGAAGAAAACATAGTCCATCCTAACATATATGGGTTAAGGCCATTTATCATACTATTTCTTCTGCCAAATGAAATATTAAAATAACATTCATTTATTGATTTAAATACATATTTATGTTCCTACTATTTCATGCAGGTGGGGGGGCATGGATAGAGAAAAATGCTAAAGGATATAAAGAAATAATTACAGGTAATAACGTTGAAATTTTGTGAAATGATTGAAAATAGCAATATGAAGCAAAGAAGGATAAAATAAAATGCTGCCAAAATTATTTTATTAGTATTTTATTTTTTATTTTTCCTCATTCCTCTTGCCCTCCCTTCAACCCCTCCATCCCTCCCTATTTATAGACTTTGTTTCCATTCTTTCCTTTTATATTAACTCCATTCCTTTCTTTCCTTTCCCCTATCCCTCGCACTTCCGTTTCCCCTTTGCACATTTTCTTCCTATTTCACATGATCTATTATATCTTTTAGTCCTTATTTACACTTTCAGTTTCTCACACTAGAGAAACTATTTGGAATTTACACATGTGTGTTCTATTTATTTCACTAAAGAGAATCGCATCAATGTGCACCCATTTAGCTATAAATGTCTCTAATTTCTCATTCTTTATGGCTGAGTAGTACTCCATTTTATATTTTGAAAAAACACATTTTCTTTGTCCAGTCTCCAGTTAATGGGCAATTGGGCTGCTGCCAAGGTTTAGCTATTACTAACTGTGCCGCTATAAACATGGGTGTATATATTTCATTGTGGTATGATTCTTTTAATTCTTTGAGGAAGATACCCAACAGCAGAATAGCTGGGTCAAATGGGACTTACAGTCCTAGTTCTTTGAGATATCTCCATACTGATTTCCACAGTGGTTGCACCAGTCT
>NW_004624744.1:6164300-6190420 GCF_000247695.1 Heterocephalus glaber | reverse complement strand
TCTGTGAACAGTTTTTTTATGTCGTGTGTACTCTCTCATGTTTCTTCATTGACCCTGCTCAGTCTTACGTTATTCTTCTTTGCATTGTCTAGCAACTGCTGGATTGAACTTTTGTGAACAGTTTTTTTTTTTTTTTTTTATGTCGTGTGTACTCTCTCCTGTTTCTTCATTGACCCTGCTCAGTCTTACGTTATTCTTCTTTGCATTGTCTAGCAACTGCTGGATTGATTTCTTGTGGTTCCTTACTATTTTATAGAAATTTTTCTTTTCCTGTTCACTAATTGCAATCTTAAATTAAATCTGAAATTCTGTCCTCACATTGGCTCATTCTGCTGTGTAATCTTTCAAATGAGTTTTTAATCCCCTGGAAATCTGTTTGCATCTGTTTTATGGATTCCATTTGTTTCCCATGTTGGGATTCCATCATGTTCCTCAGCTCCTCTATTTTTTTTATCTGTGTCCTCTCTAGATTTATTAATCATGTCTTGCACTATTGGCACAATCTTTTTTGTTATCTGAGAAATTATTTCTGATTTCATTTTTTCCAGATCCTTTTTTGTTGCCAGTTCAGGGAGTCCAGATGGTTGAGTATCAGAGTGTTCCATCTCATTTCCTTTTGGGATTGCTGTAGGTGATCTGCAAGTTTGGTTTTGAGGCTTGTTTATGTCTCTTCTCATTTCAACAGGTGGGTGGGGTGGCCTGGGGGTGTGCTGCTTGGGCCTGTGAGGCTTACCTCCTCAGCGCTGGAGGCAGCTCTGCTCCTCGGTGCCAGGGGCAGTGGTATGGCAGCCCAGAAGGCTCCTGCTTCACACTGGGGGCAGCTCTGCTATCAGAATTTAAAGTCAGAAGCAATTTTCTTAGCTTATACACTACTTCTGTTTCTCCACATCCTAACCGTAAGCAGTTTAAAACTTTCGAGACACCTTTTCATGTATATAATATGCTTTCTTTCTGCTTTAGAATGAACCTTAATAAGTACAAAATGAGAAACGTACAAGTAATAAGCTGTAACCCTCTTTTTTCCTGTCGCCTATCTGTGTATGCTCTAGGATTGTGAAAGTGTTGGTTCCTCAAGTGTACAATCCCAAGACTTCATCAGTGAGTGGTGACTCCTGCCCTTGAGCAGGAGGAAGGACTGAGCTGCAATGCCCAGAGTTCCCCTTGCATGGAAAATGTTAGCTTGTTCTTATTACTAAGAGGAAGTCAAAATTTCTGCCGTGCAGGGTATGATTTATAAGCAGAAGAGAAGTTTAATCATGTGATACAGCTAATATTAACCAAACAAGGTATTAATTTTGAGCAACAAAGTCTTCCTTTGGAAGTGCATTAAAGACAATAATCCCAAGGCATGGAGGCAGGATTTTATTCTTTTCTACTCAGTCCAATAAACAAAAGATGAGTGAAGGAATATGATGGGCAGAGCACCATCCTAGTGCTCATTTCCTTTGGGATATGTACCTAATTTTTTTTAACCTTTAAAGTAAGTATTACTTTATATATGTTCCTATGGTAGGATTTCACAACCTAGGTATAGCAGTTACATCTTATAGGAATGGATACATCCCAAGACTCCTAGTGGGTACCTGAATTTGTATTGAATCATATATATATATACATATATATATGCATATACATAAGTACACACACATATACACATACAAATAAAGCAAGTGAGGTTCATAGAGCTTAATTTTCTCAGAGTGATTCAGAAAATAAATTTAGGAGGCAGAATATAACTCAGATTTGTCATATTCCAACACTGATATTCCTTTCACGATTCCATGCTTCTCTACTACAATATCAATAATCCTAGCAGGGTAGCTAACAATGGACCAGATATCATGCTGACTCACATAAATTAGTTTATTTATCACTCTCACTGGCCTGCTACTCTTATTACATTTCACCTATATGTCACTGAAGCTGGGGAGGTGAAATGAATTACCGAAGCCCTCAGAGTAGGTAAGTCCTGCAAACCAAATGCAAACTCCCAAATGCTGGACTCTCTGCTAGGGTGTGATACTGCACCCACTCTGCTGTAGAAGAATAGTGAGTGGCTCAGAGGCCAGAGGGTAGTCAGGGTCAGGGTTAGGTGCCTTTATCTGTCAGGACAGGGAGTTTGGATCCCTTTCAAAGATAGCTGTGAGATGGCTATAAGCCAGGCGCTGGGGAACAGCAGGAGGCCTGCTGAGAACCTCCACCCATTTCCCCCTCTATAAAATAAGGATTTGCACCAGACAGTCCCTAAACTTTCTTTAATTACTTTTATATGCAGTTTGTATCATTCCTCTCCTTACGACTTCCCATGCCCTTAGCATAATATCCTTCTTCCTTTGCATCATGGTCTGCCCAGCTCCAGAGGCCACAACCCTTGCCTGCCTCTAACTTCACTGTTTGTCTTCTCTTCCTCAAGCCCAATGCTCAACTCACAAGCTTTGCTGTTCTAGGAACCCTCTTGCTCAGGGCCAGTGACCATGTTGTTTCCTCTGCCTGAAATGTTCTTAAGCAGACCTTTCTTCAGTTCATATTCTTTTTCATATTCTCTATCTCGTTTCTGTTTTATTTTCTTCATACTCTTGCTACTGTTGGAAATTTATTTATTTATTCATTTATTTATTTTTGCAGGACTGGGGATTGAACCTCGGGGCACTCCACCCCTGAGCTACACCCTCAGCCCTTTTAGTATTTTATTTTGAGACAGAGTCTCACTAAGTTGCCCAGACTTTCCTTGAACTTCTGATCCTCCTACCTCAGCCTCCTGAGTAGCTGGGATTATAGGCATGTGGCACTAAGACTGGTAGAAATTATTTATTGTAGAAATTATTTATTCAATTACTGTATGCCATGCTCATCCACCCCCAAGTATGCTCTGGGAGGGGAGAGACTAGGTTTACCTGCTTCATAGCTGTAGTTGCTGTGCTATGCCTAAAACAACTAGTGACGAGTTTATTAAATGAACTAACAAATTCATCTTGTGTAGCCCCTGTAGTCAATAAAAAGTATCAACCACTTAATAGGAGCTCAGAAAAACATATAACTGCAAAAACAATGATTGTTAAGGTTTAATGGTTGGCTCCCTGCTAAATCTTTTACATACATTGTATCATTTAGTACTCACAACTCCATGACACAGGTGTCACTGTGATCCTAGTTTTACAGATGTGAAGCTGAATCTTAGGAAGATCAAACAATTTTCTCAAGGTCATAGAGCTAGCAAATTAACCCATAGACAAAACCAGTCTAATTGTAATGTTATTTTTAACTGACTGGCTACTGTAAATCAAAATTGCTGTTTCCTCCATTTGGATTAATGCAACCTTATATTAATGCAACTTTATTAATGCAACCTTATAATTTCAGAGGGATTTAGGTGGGTAGCTGCTCCATGTGTGTCCTGGGCCTCGGGCTAGGCAGAGAGTGCTAGGTAGCTAGAGGATAGCTATAAGTATTGTGATACAGTTCTCGGCCTAGGGGTTCAGTTTAATAAGAAAAACAAAATCTGAGAGCATGGTAGAATACACTATTCCTTGACCCAAATACTCCTCATTCTTCCCACCAAAAACCTCAGGTGACTGGAGAACCCTCTCTCTTAAACTGTTCCCTTGGACCTTGCCCAGGCCTTTAGTTTTGCGTCCATTACACTGGATTCTGGTTAGCACTGTCTAGGAAGAACTGGGTAGCCATCATTTTCTGAGTGCCACACAGGGGCAAGTGATTTATATATATTGAATGTTTACAACAACCCTGAGGGGTGTCTCATTATCCTTACCTTACTAATAAGCAATCAACAGCATATTGAGGCAGCGGATTACAAATGGATGATAATATAGTGTCTGACAAGAATATGAGATCACAAATACTAGGACAGAGGGATATCTTGATCTCCCTAAATATTTAACACTGTAATTGTGACAAATACAGGACTACTTGGCTTTCTTGTTAAATATTCAATAAATCATGTATATTTCACTTTGTAAAATACATTAACAGTATTTTTGCATTTTTTGGAAATTGCAAATACATTCCCATTTTATTTTATATTTTTACCAAGATGAATATATAAGAAGCTTTTCTGTTATTATATTTGGGACACAGACTTTGAGATTTTTTATATTATATTTTCCTAATACTATATATCTATCATCTTCCCCCACTCTCTCCAGGGCAGAGGAAGCTACCTTTCTTCAAGGATTACCAATTTTTAAATTTAGAATTTAAAATGAACCAATTTAAATGAATTTAAATGAACCAATCCTTCCGTTTAATAGAAACACAGGAGCATGATAAGTAGTATTTTTAAAAAATATAATATTAGTCTCTGGCAGCCAATGAGTCATGACACCTTGTGAAGAAGGCCTTCAATAAAATAGAGTTGTGACTATTCCACATGAAGGCACAAAGCCATCTCCATAAAAAAAAAATACTAGGACAATGACTGTAATACTAAGGGGAAAAAAATGAATAAAAACATTTGGATTTCTCCTGGGCATTTAAAAGTGAGCCACTTCCTGCCCCATGTGAGCATGTGACACTGTCTCTAATAGCACTCTGCTCCACCAAGTAGCAGTAGAGACCAGGGGAAAGCCCCATGATGAGATCTGCTCTGTCAACTGCAGTCTGACGCTGTTTGAAGCTTGAGAGATATTTTATAATCAAAATACGCTCATATTTCACCCAGGTTAGTGAAATCACAATTGACTTCATAAGAAATCAGAGAGATGAAGATTCCTGTGGCTTTCGGAGCTTGGCTACCTTCACAGCATCTTTAGAGCCCGCTTTGGTCTCAGAACTTGTGTTCGACTCAACTTCACCTTTATTAAGCTCCTCTCCACTGCAACAAGTGTCACAGCAATGGGGAGGCCTCTCCTTCTGACTTACCTAGGAAACCATCCATTCCAAACAATTTAATGAAGGGGACATTTGTATATTTATTTAGTTAGTTTTTCTTTTTGCTGTTGTTGTTACTGGGGATCGAAGTCGGGACTTTGCACTTGCAAGGCAGGCGTGGCACCACTGAGCTAAATCCCCAGCCCTATTTAGTTAGTTATTGCAGTACTGGGGTTGGAACCCAGAGCCTTACTCACTGAGCTACAACCCCAGCTATTTTTATTTTCTATTTTGAAACAGGATTATTTTTCATTTTTTATTTTGAGACAGTTGCCTAAGCTGAGCTGGAATGTATGAGCCTCCTGCCTCAGTCCCTTATGTTAAGAATTTTAGTAAATGTTGTAAAATTAGGTAAAGAATACAAATTATTTCACTAGGCCCTAAATGAAACTACGTAGCTACAGAGCACAAACAAAGGGTTCTTTTTGTCTGTATTTCATAATGGTGCTAGAAATCTAAAAAGTTCATTGAGACTATGTTGTCTAAGAATTCCCTGTGATGTCAACCAAAAGACCCACAAACTCAGAAGTACACAATTCTCAGGAGTCTTAGAATAATAACAACCTAAACATGAAACAAATATGTGTGGAATGGACTGAAATACATAGTAAATAATGATTTTGAGATTGCAGAAATTTAGTCATAATTTATCCTTTTATCTATAGATTTTTAATTATAAGTAATGTGGTACCAAGGCCAAAATAGGAAACTATATCCTGCCCAGTTTCAACTCCAGTATTACACCCTCGAAGGTCTCAGAGACCATGGAACAAACTCCCTTTGATATATCTGTGGCAAAGCCCTGGGTAAGAAATGAATTTTCTCTCCCCTTCAACAGAGCTTAATTTATTCCTCCAAGGCTCAATAAGCACAGGGCTTTAGGCCCACAAGTTTCAAGTATCCTTGACAGTATTCTCTCTTAAAATCGGAATGGGTAAATAAATGTAATAAGATAATAACCTTTATATCAATATAATCAAAGTGTGTGCGCATGTGTGTGTGTGTGTGTGTGTGTGTGTGTGTGTGTGTGTGTGTTTATGAAGAAGAGACCCATTAATGCCTTAGGGCCCATGAAAGTTTTAAAGGGCTGAGGCTGGAGGATCACTCATTCCATCTCAGCTTAGGCAATGTAGCATGATCCTATCTCAAAATACAAAATAAAAAATAATCCTGTCTCAAAATAGAAAATAAAAATGGCTGGGGATGAAGCTTAGTGAGTAAGGCTCTGCCGCCCCCCCCCCCGGTACTACAATAGCTAACTAAATAAATAAACAAGTGTCCTTTTCATTAAATTATTTGGAATGGTTTCCTAATATGTCAGAAATTTCTTTCACCAGCCAGGGAAAGTTTTAACCTCACCTCACTGGAAGACATTCTTTTACCTAAGTCTTCTGAGAAAAGTGATTTTTGAGGTTTTGGTTGTTTAAAAAATCAATAAATACTCAGCCAGGAAGTTCCCTCCCTTAAGTACATTTTTAAAGAGAACCGGAAGGCAAAGGAGAAGAGCACTTAAGGGAAGCCCTGCCTGCCTACCGCGAAATGCAACTCCAAACTCTTTCTCTCTGGCCCTTGAACGCCGTATCCCACAGGGGTCCAGCAGGGGGCGCGCGGCTCCCGGCGCCCAGGCTGCGGGCTCCCAGCGCCTCAAGGACCCTACCGTATCCCCATTTGCCCCAAGGTCAAAGCTCCCGACCCGGGTTGCCAGCCCCAGGCCGGGGCGGACCGAGTGTGGCCCTCCGAGTCGCGCAGCCCGGCGCGGCTGGAGCCCATGGGGCGCGGGGGGAGGGCTATGAGTCCGGGGATGCCCTCACAATGGGGCCCGCGGACTAAAGGCGCCCGGCTGGGTCCGGAGAAGCGACGCCGCCGCCCGCGCCTGGAGGGGGATGGGGTGCGCGTAGCCGCCGGAGCCGGGGCGGACGAGGCCCGGCGACACTGCCACCGCGGGGATCGCGGAGCGCCGCTGCCGCCCAGGAGCGCGTCCCCGGCTCGGGGAGCCCAGAGGCGAGGCGAGCCGAGGCGAGGAGCTCCCGGCCCGGCTGGCGCCCCCGGGAGCGCGATTTCCCCGCCTTCGGCGCCTCGCCAGCCCGGCCCGCCCGGCACGGGCGGTCACCTCCGCCCGCCACCTCCTCCCCCGCCGCAGGTCCACCCGGGGTCCCCCCCCCTCGGGCCGCCCCCGAACACCAAGTTGGCGGGAGCCTATAAAAGCCAGTGACGGTGCGACCCGCGGACACACGCGCAGCGGGCTGGGAAGCTGCAGCCACCACAGGGGAACCAACTCCTGCACTGCCGCGCCACCATGTCCCATCACTGGGGGTACAGCAAGCACAACGGTGAGTGCCCCGATCCGTCCCCGAGGCCGCCGGTCCGCGGCGCCGCACCTGCTGGGACCCGGGCGCCGGCGCGCCGGGCTCAGGTGCGCAGCGCCGCCCCGCGCCCTCGGGCTCTGTCGAGGAAGCCGCGGGGCCGGGCGCTCCCCTCGGGGTCCCCGCCAGGCCGTCCCGGGACCTCAGAGGAAGCGGGGACGGCTCGCGACGGAAAATTTTAGCGGTTGATCTCGGAGAAATTCGAGGACGCCACCTCCCCACCCCCGCCGCATCCCATCCGCTTGAGGACCACTTGTGGCCAAGATTCCCGCACCGACTGTCCCGGGGCGCTTTCTCAAACCCATCTCAATTGTTGAGTTTGTCCTTTATTTCTCAACTAATAATATTCGAGGGTCGGACAGCCCCCGAGAACTGGGCTTTATCAGGAGCACAGATCTGGATTTCTTGAGCCAGCAGAGGGAAGGCGAAGATGCCCTTTGGCCGGTCGGGCTCACCTCATCTTTAGGGGAAGTGGGCTTTCCCACATAGCGGGGCCCTGACGATGAAGGGACGGTGCCTGTGCGCAGGCAATGGCTCTGTCCTCTCATCGGGGCCAGGACACGAGGGGGCTCTGCACCTGGATGCATGCCTCACATGAGTTTACCTATCCCAAATCCTTGACTTTGGTGTCTGCCCGATTTCAGTTGCTGAATTTATGTTTAAAAGACTATAAATATTAGCGAATAATTGTGCAACACTCAGTATTCGTTCAATGGACTTTGCATCAACCATTCGAATTCTCAAAACAGCATCTATGAGGTAAATTTGTAATATTACCCCATTTTGCAAATGAGGAAACTGAGGCACAGACTGTATCCCCAAAGGTTTCTCTTTCTCAAAGGTACCATTTATGGTGCCACCAGAATTTCAGCTGAGCCGATTGGCTTCAGAATCGTTGCCCTTTTCTAGGGGTCAGGATGTTCTTTTGCCCACGCTGGGGGATTCACAAGTGTCTTCTCGCCTTCAGGCCCTGAGCACTGGCATGTGGACTTCCCCATTGCCAATGGAGAGCGCCAGTCCCCTGTTGACATTAACACCAGTGCAGTCAAGTATGACTCCACCCTGAAGCCCCTGCGCCTTTGCTATGACCGACCCACTTCTCGAAGGATCATCAACAACGGCCACTCTTTCAATGTGGAATTTGATGACTCCCAGAACAAAGCAGGTCAGTGTTTAAAAAATAACTTGTGCCTTTTAGCCAGTAGGTGCCTTCCAGCCTAATGGAAGAAATTAAGAGCAGTTGTAGGAAACTCCTTAACACTACAGTTTGTCTCAGTACTGTGAGATGTCTGGCTGATTGTCTTCATTAGATGGCAAAGATAGCAAATTCGGGCTTTTTCTCCCTTGTAAGATGCCTGGCTTTTATGAAAGCCATTTGAATAATCACAATATGGCTGTGAAAAGTTACAAGTTATTCTGCATTGTCCCCAGACAACACAGATTAGACAGAATGAAATTTGCAAAAATTGGAATTATAAGATTCTTTCTAAAATATGACCTCCAGAGTTGATGCTTATCCATTAAAAATTATATCTTAGGGGCTGGGGATTTAGCTCAGTGGTTTTGCTGCCTGCTGCTCAAGCTCAAGGACCCGAGTTCGATCTCCGGTACCAAAAAAAAAAAATTATATCTTAGTGTGTTATTGCCAAGGTAGCAGTGAAAACAGTGAGGAAGACCTGTCAATTTAACATAATTTACACTCTTGGAAAGCACTGTATTCATGACCATTTCTCGGAATTGGGCTATTGTGATAAAGGTGGTGGCATATTTTGGTATCTACCTAGAAATTCATGGCACAAGCAAAAGTGTTCAGATTTGGGGAATATGCCTGGCTCATGACTGACAAATCCAGTTACCGTAAATTATTTGTATTAGGGCTGTTTACAGGATGCCCACTGAATACTTCTATTTTATTTAGAAACAGGAGAGGAATCTCATTTAGACATAGTAGCTGCCTTTTTTGTTCACTGGTTGATTTAATTGCTGGTGTCCTATTTTGCTGAGTACTTTCCTCTGAAGGTCACTGAATGAAATGGTGCTGCCAACCCATGGTGTCTGGTGGTAGTATGAGAGTAGGAGTGGGAGATCAAAATAAGAAAGGACAGAGGAAATGTTCAGTAATGCTGTCAGAGTTTTGGAGTAATGACCTATGTTGCTAATGTGTAACATGTAATTAAATCCATTACAGGTTGATTATTTTCTAGTAGCTGGACATATTTTCAGTTTTGAAAAAGAATTCTTCAATCTCTTTTTGCAAGTTTTGGACTTTGGCTTTCGGAAAAGGTGATTCAGGAAGGCAATTTAATAATAGCCATATCCACACTTTATGTGGAGATTTTCTGAGAAATGTTTTCAACCTACCTGTTCTGTGTACAGACTTCTTTAGTACACACACACACACACACACACACACACACTCAACATACACAAACATAGAGAGTCACACTGTGTGGCTTTATTATGGTTACAGTCAAGTAGGAGATTATGTTGAAGACATTTTTTCAGTGATTTGGCTTACGTTGCTTTGCCAAGTATTTCTCCCATTCTAAGGAAGCAGTGCTCAAATGGAGAAATATAACACAATTCTTTTGTCTTAAAAAACTATGATATATATTTATAATACGATAAAAGGTCTCAAGATACTGTACATACAGAAAGGATCCCCTAGAATTTTATTTTTAGTCATTCTAAAACCACAAGAAGTGTGCTATTACTCTATATTAGTCTATAGGTCTCAAGTTCTTTTTAAAGAGCCACAATGGAATTATTGTTATCAATGGATCTAATGCCCAGCTTATTATTCACCTTATTGGATGCTACATAGAAATTTAGAATTGGATGCTTAAAGTGGGTGTTTTTGCGAACAATGAGGAAACAAATGGAAGCAGATGATACAATTCCCTCAATGGTAGTTTTTACAAAGGTGATTGTGAAATTAATTGTTCCAGTAGTGTATATTCCTGGAAAGTTGGTTTCAGCTTTTACCCTGGTGGCTGTGAGCCTCACTTCGGAACAGACAGACCTGAATTTAAGTTTCAGCCCTGCCACTAACCAGCTTGGTGGCTTCTGAAATGCTATAGTAACTTAACTTCTCTAAGTTTTAGGGTTCTGTAACTGTGCCATTGGAGTAGCGGTAGAATGTGCCACAGAGGACGGTGTAAGTGGACACTGTGTGTGTAGCGCCTAGCCCAGGGCCGGAGTGCAGCAGCTCCTGAGTGGTGACCTCTGTGACCACACACCGTCCACCTGCCTTTATTATGCTACTGCTGCAGCTGTTGTGCCTGTGTTAAGATCTCTGAAGAAACTTTAATTGGCTTTCCAATTAGGTTCATGTGTTGTGAAACATCCTGTTTATCTTATTAAATATGAGCTGCTTGTATTTATGAAATTATTATATAATTTCTTTCACCTTGAATATATTAACATTTGGTGGATATCTGCATGAGCAGTAACTGATTAGAGCTAGCCTGATTTCCCACCTATTTCTTCTGGTGAATAATGGCTGTACTTAGATTGTGAAACAGAATAAAAATATTTGATTTAGATCGGGGTTTCTAACTGGTGTCTTTAGAGACACATGTATTATCATCCACTAATTCTTATACAAGAAAATCATTACTAACACCAGTTAAATCCCTGATAAGTTAAACTTCACAAAGGTAGGATGAGGGCCAGGTCCCTCTCCTGTATCCCCAGATTTTACCATTGGGTGAGGATACTTAAAGTAGAGAGACATAGAAATAACAGACACCAACAGTCACTTTGATAAGTGCAAAACGTAAGTATTCTAAGGGACTATGGAAATATGAAGGAAGCTTAGGAGTCTAACTGGGTACTCAGAAAAGGGTTTTTGGGGTAAATAAAGCTTATATGAAGTCTTGAAGGACTTTGATATCTTGAAAATAGGGAACACCAGGGGATTTAAGAGTACATAGTATGGGTTCCAGAAAGGCAAAGAAAAAGTACGTTAAAACCAAGGGTCAGCAGTATTAGAGAGACTTGCTCTCCCTTGCATATGAAAGACTCCTTTGTAATTTTGCTAATATCTCTTTCAGTTATTTTGGTTAGGCAAGAATGCAGATTATATTTCAATGTTGATATAAAAGAAAAACCCATCAACAAAATAAATTAAAAACTGTACCATGTGGAAAAATACCCTTGAGACTTTTTTTCAAAAAAGATCTTAGATTCTCAAAGTGAGAGCAAATAGTAGAAATTCTGTAGCCAACCCACTTAAAGAAACATGAAGAAGCAGAAAGCTCAGGAGCTTAAATGACTTGCTAAGGCTTCTTCCTAGTTTGCTGGAGAGACCAAAGGGCAATCACATAACAAAAGAATTTGAATAAGAATCTTTGGATGATAGCCATAATTAAAACTTAGTGCATATTTACCGTGTTTTAAATCTTGTTATATTATTTTGTGCACTTAAATCAAAAAATAACTCATTATTTCGGTTACTTACTGACCCTTTTATTTGGAGTTATTTGTGTTTTTTTTTCCTTTGGAGGAGTTATTTTTGATATTAATATTTTTAGATATTCTTTACCTCTTATTTTTGCTTCAGTTCCTTTACTTTTCTCCTGTCAATGGGATTTCAGCTTTCTAGAACTTCTCATAAGTTCAGATTTCCCAATATGCCCTAAATATTATCTTATGTCCAAGCGTAAGTATCCAGGTGTAAGGAACTAAGCTGGTTGAGTTTATTGCTATTTAATCTGGAGATAATTCTTTAATGGGCTTTAACTAGGAGCTTGGTTTAAAGTTCTCATCAGTTTTCCTAAATTCCTTTATAACAAACCACTTTAATGAAAAATTGCTAATACTTTTACATATTTTTTAAATTATTAAAAAATAACTCTCCCTGCTTGAGATATTTGCTTGCCAACTTTATCTGGGAGAAACTAATAATAGTCAAATTATTAACTCCTGCTAACTTATTAACTTTTATTAATGAGTTTAAAACTCCCCTGCTTTATCACAAAGTTAGGGGCAGAAGTGCCTGAATGGTTGAATCATCCCATATATACTTCTTATTTCTGTTTTTTTAGATATTGGAATTCCTTTAATGTTTATGTTATTTCAAGAAAAAAGAAAGAAGGAAACAGAATGCACTTCATGTGTTCCTTTCAAGCAGACCATTGTCCATATGACATAATAGGTCTTTGAACCCAGATTCTGGTTGACTTTTCAAGGGACTTTCTTTTGAAGCTGCAAAATTCTCAAGCAATCACAAATTGAAAGAAAGCAGAATGACAACAAATAAAAGAACTTTGCACGTGATATAAACAGAACCCTAAATAGCTGGAAAACTGACCAAAGCTTTAGTAAATTATGTTCCTGTTGAAAGCATCAATTTTACTCCTGTGTAATTTCTGTGTAGCTTAAGCTAAAACTTATTCCTTTAAAATTTGACTTTGTTTACTCTAGTGAAAGTGACAGCTAAACATTTTTGTTTAAAAGAAAAGGAATGTGTGCATTTCTCCCCTACCCTGTGAGTTTTTCTCCCTCAACACCTAGCCCTAGAATGAATGACTACTGTCAGTAAATAAAACACATGATTTCATCAGTAGTGAAAATAGTAATGTGTCATCCAAAAATTTTCAAGATAGTCATGGAGAAGATTATTTAGTTCCTAGAAATGTCATTTTTTTCCTATGGAATTATTCATTTACTTCATTACTGGGAAATTGCTTAGATTTTAGTTAAACTAAGGACAATTGATAGTAATTTACTTGTATTTTGGATTTAAGAGACTACTGGCATACACCAAAGGGTCTTGTTTGTTATTCAGATGTGACTAAATTAAGTAGCAATAATAGTGATTAGGAAGAAAAATATTCAAAAATTCTAAATTTTCAGTTTTATTTCATACAGGTAGTCTGACATTTCAATATTACCTAATCTCCTATTATTAATAAAAAACCAAACAGTTTAATAATTTTCCATATTAATGATGTACAAAGGTAGATTATTGTATAATGTTATACCTGCTGATTATTTTGTGTTTAATTGATGCCAGATCATGAAAGTTAAAACTGGCTGGAGCTCTTGAATTTGAATTTAATTTAAATTTTGAGGGTTTTGAAAATAAATTAAAGTACAAAGCCCATTTGTATTTCTGCATCCTTTGTGGAACACAATTCACAAAAATCATGTATTCCAGATTGGTTGATTGATTGATTTTTGTGATTGCTACAGGCCATTTTGTAAATTGTCACAGCTTAAAGTAAAATCTATTTTTCTAAAGAAAAAAATAATTTTTAAAAACAGAAGAAATTACTGATTTTTCTTTGTAAAAATCAGCCATGTAAGTGGCACTATGTAGAGTCCAGACCTATTGTACCACAGAATGTTTTGTTTTAACAGGAGCTAAAGCAGGTATCTGATGATGATAGAGCAGCACTGAATGCTTTTAATAATTGAACCCAGGTCTCCTCTTGCCCCTTTTAAAGTGCTCATTAAACATTTTAAAATAAAAATACTACAACTCTTGCCTGATTCTAAATGTTCTGTGAAGCAAGTATATTAGAATACAATTTCAAAGCAGGGATTTAGCTGAGTGGCACTGCACCTGCCTCGAAAATGCAAGGTCCTGAGTTCGATCCCTGGTATCAAAAAAAAAAGAAAGAAAGAAAGAAAGAAAAAGAATACAGTTTTAAAGTCTGCAAGAGAGAATAAGAAATAGTGGCAATCTTTATTTTCTTACAACTTAAAATCCTGGTAAGATTATGTATAAAGGAAAAAGGGGATACATTTACAAAGATCAAGGATACATTTATAAAGATAGCTAACTTAAATGCTTAATATAGCTTTATTTAAATAATTTTGTCAATGGGTAGAACTAATGTTACAAATGACATTTGTTTTTTTATGATCAGTCAGTTGGTTACTAGCTTTAAAGTGTTATTATACAGGCGTTTATCACTTTACTTCATAAACCTGTATTCTATTTTTAAGTGCACATTATTATGAAAAAAGCAAGTTCTCCATTTCTGAAAGACCTAGTCTGGGGGGGGGGTAAGACTAATTATTTTTTACTGAAATTTCAGATAAAAATAAACTACCATAAGCTGATTTTGTGTATCAAGAAATGTGATTTTATCTGAATGCGTCCAAATTTATGTGTCTTAATAGATCCGTAATATAACACCCTTTATGATTCATTCTTTCTGCTTTCATTCTTCCAATTTTCTCCTAGCCTATTATAAGGCAGAGCTGGCAGGCAGAAGTGGTATCAGGAGACATAAAAGCCAATCTGCCCAAGTATCATGTACTAGTTTCATCTTTTACTTTGAATAGGTGAATGAGTATTGCTCCACCTAAGCATATTTATGTGAAGTTAAGGGAAAAAAAACACAAACCTTTATTGTATAGACCTTCTCCCTTTGTCTTGAAAAGCCAAAGGAAATTTGAGATCTTTCTGTTATGTTGTAGAGTTATAAACCAAGGCTAATAAAATGAATTTAAAGCAACATTTGTTTTAATTATTGTACTAGAGAAATAAAACAGTAAAACTAAACTACTTTTAAAAAAATTTAACTATATTGGTTAAATCCCATCAATACATATAAGTTAGGTAAAAAAGGTTTTTTTTAACAATGATTTCTCACTATTGTGATCTGCTTAATACACAACTTGTTAATTATCTACAGATAGATATTGTTGAAGACTGGTTTCTACTATTGATTTTACTGAATAAAGTTAAATTAATACCAGGATAATAGAACTTTGGTATAATTATTATAGTTAGAGTTTTAAGTCCTTGGATATAACAGAGCACTATACACTTTATATAGTAGATGATAGATCAATTATTAGTGAAGAAATGCATAATCAAATGTATCCATTTTACAAATGAGGAAATTAAAAATTCAACAAAATCTTACGGGGACAAAGCCAATTCATAACAGTGTAAGGATAATTCAAGTCAATGAGATACTTATTATTTTATGAATTCTAGGATATCAGAACTGATGTCAGAGGTTAGCAAAGGAGGCTCTCTGTCAGGCAGGAACCAGTCAGCCATGGTGGAAGCATGGTTCTCATGTTTGCAAGTATGTGAAGCAGGCCAGTATGTTGTCAAATAGCTGCCTCAATTCTTCTCAAGTGATTCACAGATAAATTATTAGTTGTATTTAAATGTCCTTTGATTGGATTTGAACAATGACTCTACAACGAACCCACAAGAGAGGTACTCTTTGGGAAAAATCTCCATCCTTCGGCCAGTACCTGTGAGAAAAAACACCAACTGATATGATTTTCTTCAGTATGTAGACTAACTCTGGGGCCGGGGATTTAGCTCATTGGTGCCATGCCTGCCTCGCAAGTGCAAGGTCCTGAGTTCGATCCTCGGTACTGGAAAAGAGAAAAAAAAAAGTATGTAGACTAACTCTGAATCTATATTTAATTTTCACAGAGGGAAAATGTAGCTGTTGTACATTTAGTGCCATAAAGCATGTGTAAAGAGGTAATAGCAGTGTGTTTCATGTGCCTATGTATGTATGTGAATCTACATATGTGTATGTGTATGTATATGTACACAGATATATTACTTACATGTAATTTATATTTAGAGCTGAAAGATGGACCCCTGGATAGCACATACAGATTGGTTCAGTTTCACTTTCACTGGGGCTCATCTGATGGCCAAGGTTCTGAGCACACTGTGAATAAAGTGAAATATGCTGCAGAGGTAAGATACTCTTTTTTACAGGGAGAAATGTTTGTAAGTCATTAGTATTAATTTAAAAAGTTTAATTGTAAATTTAACTCACATTTGGTGAACCACTTCTTTTCCAAAGGATCTTCACATTGGCTTCTTATAAGCTTTAGTTGTACAATTGAAATTAAGGTTCTAAAACTTCCTCTAAGGTCTCCAAGGACACCATTTGTAAAAAGTGAATGAATTGAAATGGGAGGAACTTATTTTAATATAAATCTAGGAATAAAATTCATGCTTTCTCTTAAAATTCTATATTTCTTGGTCTTCATGTTGTTGATGAAATTGCTTGCTAGTCTACCAAATAATGGATAATTTGAAAAATTATTCACATTTTAACTTTTTTTAGTATGCATTAGTTGTGGAGAAAAGATCATTGGATAAGTTCTGTTGGCTTTTATTATGTAAATCACTCATTGTGGTTTTGTCTCCCCTGGTTTTAGCTGCACTTGGTGCACTGGAACACTAAATATGGGGATTTTGGAAAAGCTGCACAACAACCTGATGGACTGGCTGTTTTGGGTGTTTTTTTAAAGGTTAGTTAATGGCCCAATTCCTTGTTTCTTGTTTTCAAGAAAGACTGACCAGATAGAACATTCACAACAGACAGGACATTCTTCTGCAAAAGACTTGAAGAAATGCCTTCAGCTCTGAAGTACTTTCAAGTTTACTTGTTCCTCCATCTCCCCATTCCTTCTTTCAGGAGGTCAGAAAGACAATTTAGGAGGCAATTTAGAATGATTAGATACTATTTAGATGTAAGGCATAAAGAGGTAAACTTCAGAAGACTATCAGGTGTGTGTTTTTTTAATTTAACCTGAAGCCAAGGTCACTAAGGTATTGTTTTATGATAGACAATGCTAAAGTAAGATCAGGTTCTGGAGGGGTCAGGGACATTGGCTCAGTTCTGGAGAATTTCAGGCAACAATGGGACCTCCCAGGTTGAGCTGTCCTCTATCTAGCCAGAAGTAAAGGGGAGTGGAGGATAGGATGGGCTAGAGATTCATGAGCCCAGAGACCATGTGCTAAGGTGGAAAGTGCAGGTATTGACAAGTCATCCTAGGACAGCACAAAGAGAGATGATGAATCAGGATGCTGTGCCAAGAAACTGCAGAATGTCAGATTACTAAGTCATTGGGAAGATGCTGATAAAGTGACCAAAAAGGAATATGAGAGTTAGGGTCTGTTAGGAGGTCTAGAAGGCATACAAACCAAAGGAGGGAGAGACTTTTTAGAAAGAAGAGCATGCAAATCCTACAAGGAAGCTAGGTAAGGTACAACCTTGAAGAGTAAGCTTTACTTTGGCAGTTGGAGGTCACTGGAGGCATTTGAGAGGGAAGTTTTAGAAGAACTACACAGACAGAAGTAGAGGCAATTTGAAGGTTCAGTGATGGTAGGGACATCTGTATATTATCAGCATCTTCGAGCTAAGACAGATGGGTAGCTGGTGTAAAGTGGTACATTTTGTGGAGAAATTTTGAGACAGTGCTGTCCAAATCAAGACTGGCACGTAGCAAAAGCAGCTGGTTTACTGCATCTTGTCTTTTGTGTTTTTGTATAGATTGGTAGTGCTAAACCAGGCCTTCAGAAAGTCCTTGATATACTGGATTCCATTAAAACAAAGGTAAAGTTTAATTTTCTACCACTTCATTAGGGCACCTATTTTTTTTTTTTTTTTGGTACCGGGAATCAAACTCAGGTCCTTGGCGCTTGTGGGGCAGGTGGTGGAACCACTGAGCTAAATCCCTGGCCCAGGGTACCTATTTTTAATATTCTGTTGTTTTAGAAATTTCCTTTGATCAAAACAAATAGTCTTACTGATGTGTAGGGTTTGGATGAACAGCTAATAAAGATGAAGTAGATGTTTATAATAGATGAATTATATGTTTAATTAATTTTTCCTTTTCCAAAAGTTGAGCCTAATTCTAGTATAATTCTTAAGACTGCTGGTTGCTTAATCTTGCTTCGTATCACTTGAAGATCAAGAGATGCAGGGAGGGAGAAGAGAAGGGAGGAAAAGGGGATGAAAAGGGGAATTAAGATGTGTTGTATACACGTACCAACTCTACACAAGGGATGTAAACGTTATGTATGGCAAACATGTACTAATAAAAAAATAAGAATTAGACAATCTTACAAAGGCATGGAAGCTAAAAATTATCTGCACAAATTATTCAGTCATTCATAAAGCAAGTACTTGTAGAATCTCTCTATGTTCCAGGCACTTTGCTAATCCAAGTGATACAACAGTGAACAAGGTGAAGAAAGCCCTGCGGCATGGAGATTTATGTTCTGTGACTTCTTTGAATTCATTCATCCTGTGTTTAAATCCTCTCTACAGCATAGCTGTGTGGAGGTCACTAAACATCTGCTTAAATACTACAGTCACTTCCAATGATGTCCTCACCAATGACAACCCATAAAGCTCATCATTCAATTGAAACAGCATCTATCTTTTAAAATATGCACTCTTTCCTCCTACTCTGACCCCCTTCAATTGTATGCACCTGATCCTTCTTCCTCATGCCTTTACTGTCTCTCTCACAGCCTTTCATTTACTGTTCCTAGCCTAATTATCTCTAGTTCCCATTAGTACTTTTCATACAACGTAGTTTTATCTCTTCGCAACAGCCTTGTCACTTTTCCAGTAATGCATCCTGTTTGTGCCTACAGCTTTGAAAGTATAGTACCCAGAACTGAACGCAGTTCTTCAGTTCTGATCCAGCAGCCAAGTAGCATAGTAAGACAATCACTTCCTCCTCAAGTACACTATATTTTCCTTACTGTAACCTAAATTTATTTATCATTTTAGTGGCAGAAGTCTCATAGTAAATGCTAAATATGATTATTTAAGGACTTACTGGAAAACATAAAATATTATTTTAGATGGCAAGGTGAAAAATGGACATGTGAAAATAATAATCCGTTTTTCTTGCTCATACCTGGCAATTTGTATTTTCAAATAAAATATTTTCTGTTAATTTATTTTCATTTTGTTTGCCAGTATATGTGGAACTTCTGTTTATAAAAAGTTATGGTTATGTTTTGTGTTCTACTGGTCTCCTGCTCTGATGATGTGACAGTTTTAATTTGTGTTTGCCCAACAGGGTAAGAGCATTGAATTCCCTAACTTTGATCCTGGTGTCCTCCTTCCTGAGAGCTTGGACTACTGGACTTACCCAGGCTCCCTGACCACTCCTCCTCTTCTGGAAAGTGTGATCTGGATTGTACTCAAGGAACCCATCACTGTTAGCAGTGAGCAGGTTGGTTTCCTGGGAAGTCTGCTTAGAGATAGAGCATTTAGTGGACCCTGAAAAGTGTGGTTTTTGAAGTCAGATACAGCTGAGATGTAATCGTCTTGCTGCTGCTTCTAGTCATGCAACTAGTGTCTAAATAGTATTTAGCAAATAAATAGTACTCAGTAAATTGTTGCTATTAACCATAATCTCACATAGTTTGTTTAGTATGTAAAATTGGATGGTCATTGTAAGGATTAAATGAGAAAGATGTCTGTTAATGAATATATTCATTTTTTGGTTACCTGTGAAAAAATAGAAGCCTAGAAAATAGAAATTTCATACTGAAGGTTACATAGATGTGAGTGATAACTCCCAGACCACTGCTCACTGAAATGAGACCTCACAGCAGTCTTATACGTATAAGAATGTATTTCTGAATCCTGACAAAGGAGAACAAGTATCTATAAAACTCACTCCAGCTTTCTGTAGAGGCTCAGACCAGGTGTTCTTACCTTAAATGATTATTACAGCTTTCAAGACACTAAGGAGTAGGCGCAGAGGTGGATCCAAGTGAATTTTTCATAGACTGTGTCTGAGCACACAGGTGAATGTGGAAAATGGCCATTTTTTAGGATTCACAAGAGGATGGATCTGAACAATTTAAGGAGAGAGTCAGCAGCCAGCGTTTTTAAAAAATGACTTGTTGAGGAGTTGTAGTATTGTTTAAATCACAAGATTTGGAAACATATAAGTTTAGATATACAGTGCACAAGAGAGATTGCATTGTCCAGCTCTATTATTTCATTGCCTAATATTGTGTTGATAAACAGTATGAGGTACAGGAAAATTGAAGTGCTTTTCACCCAGCTACCTCACAGTAGAATCAGGTCTGGGAACAAGGATTCTATTTTTGTACTTTCCCTTAGAATATTTACTTATGAATACTAAACATTGTTCACATCTCTCTTTAAAGGAAATCTATATCTAACTGGAAACTCACTTGCAGTATATAGCATCAAAGTGGGCCAAAAAAATAATCTGATTGACTGTTGTCCTTGTACTCAATATTTGAACAGGCTTCTTAAGTAGGGAAAGAATATAATGCTACTCATTTGTAGATGCAGTATTTGGGTTATGATTTTATAATATGAAAATGCCTTTTCTTCCTTCACTGAGAATATAGCCTGAGAACCAAAGTGCCTTTGATAGCTCTTATGTCAAATAGATTTATTGGATACATGAACACTTTTGGGGAAGGGCAGTGACCTACTCCATTAGTCCTTGTGCTTTGAACTTGCATTTAAGATAGAAAATGATATTAAACTAGAGATGATTACTGTACATACAACTACAAAGTACCAGTATAATAGCTGGGATATTTTTCATGTCATTTAACATGGAATCTGGAGGTAGGATCATGCTCAGCCCAGACAGCCAGACTGCTCTTTCTTCCTCTTTGTGATTTCCTTTACCTTGGCTAGTGATGACTTGGGTTGTTGGAAAAGCCCTTTGAGCATCACATCCAGATATAATCACCTTCTGAAGAGGAATAAAATAACTCTTCCTCTGGTGCTTTAGGAATAGAGATGCCCTTGCCTGATGGCTCCTAGCAAACACTTCATACCTCACTGGCTAGCACTGTGCTCCTTGTTCACTTCAGTAAGGGACAGTGATCATTATGGTCAGTTAAGACCTCAGATTAACCTCTCTTGCCACTTAAAGGAGAGGATAGATGTCTGTTAATGAGACAGTAGAGGGGAAATGGATGTTAGGTAAACAATATAAATGAATCTGCTACCTTGATTTTCTGTACTATCTGATGCTAAAATAATGAGTCAAATTGACCAATGTGAGAATGTAGTTTAAATGGTGAAAAAGGAGTATAAATCACTTACTCTATTTTGACAAAAAAGTTCGATTTGTTTCTTAAGCAGACTCTTCCATGTTCCAGGGATTCTGTTATATGACTCAACCCTAGGTGTCTATAGAGAATTTCTTTGCATTGTAGGAGCAATAGATTGTATATGTTTTAAGTGTTGACGTATATCAAAATTGACTTCCTGGGAAGGATGGAAGGAATATTACTCCATAAAAATGATCAAGTTAAAGGCCATAGGTTTATTGCTTCTATATGACCACCTAAACCACCCTTTTTCAGTTAGATCAAGTCTTGACAGGGAGGAAGGGAAATAGGACTTCCATGAACAACCTCAAAAAAAAAAAAAATGAGAGCCAGTTTGAAGGCTGCCTGTGTCACAGTAGTGGGCCAGGAAACTGAAACAGGTTCTAGGGCAATAAAAATCAGTGACAATGGTGTTATAACCCTGCCTGGGCAAATACATTCTTGGGTTTCCATACATTTAAGTGGAGATGCCAGTTGGTCACTCAGCTTGTGGAGCTTTCAGATCCCAGACCCTTTATCTAACTTTATAGATGCTGTACTTTGTCTTTCCTACAGCAGAAAACAAAATTATCATTTGAATCTAGAGCTGTTATTGTTGTCTTATATGTCTTATATGTTAGAGCTATGAACTTATAAACTTTTGATGTCTGATTTAATATGAAAATAAGCTCATTGAAATTTTTCTTTAAAATGATCCCAGTGATTTTATGTATTGTGTACAAACTGGTTTGTTATATGAAAGCATATAAAATTGATATATGACATACAGATTACATGTAATCTGTATGTTATTTTATATCTATTAGGAACCAAATTGAGTTCTGATCATTGATACATGGGACTGTGAATATTGGAGAATGTATTTTAAGATTAAACATATACACATAAGTCAACACTATTGCAAAACTTCAGTTTCTAATTTAATTTTCTTTTATTGTCTCATAGATGTCAAAGTTCCGTAAACTTAACTTCAGTGCTGAGGATGAACCTGAAGAGCTGATGGTGGACAACTGGCGGCCCACACAGCCACTGAGGAGCAGGCAAATCAGAGCCTCCTTCAAATAAGATGGCCCCAGAGTCAGCATCCACATGAGGAATCTTTGGGTGTTTCCCTGTAGCTAAGCACAAACCTACCTTGGTGGTTTGGACCCCAGCTGCTTTTCTAGACCCTTCCTTTCTCACCTGATGTGCTTCCTAATAAAATGTGAAGAGCAAGGCCAAGTGTCACACTTGATGTGATCCCAAGATGCTATATTAAAGAAAAACTTTTAAAATTCTTATATATTTGTAGCAAAGTTATCTTAAAGATGAACTATGTTGTAATTTAGTGACTTTTGAACTTTAGGGATTTAAATGAAGTATATCTGTAAAAATTGTTATAGTTGTGATACAGAGTATATTTCCATTCAAATGATACCATAACTTAATAAATATTGTATTTTGGATATATTCTGTAATAAAATTCAGAATCCTATTTTAGGTTATTTTATTGTGTGTGTGACAATGGACAATAATGGAAAAACAAATGCCAACTTTCACAGTCCATATCAATTCATTATTAATGGTGAGCCGTCATAATTGGCTTACTCATAACTGGAGGAGTCTCCTTAAAGGAAAAACCCTGGAGGTCATTTACTACTTGCTAACAACTGCTTTAAGTGCTTTACGAGCACTTACTCATGTAATCCTCATGACAACCTGAGGATTAATAGTGTGGGGACAGAGAAATAAACACATTAAATACGACAAGGTAAAGAAAGGGGGATGCACTGAATCGATACAAGCTCCTGGAAAATAAAGTTTATCATATTTAAAAGGGAAATTCAGGGAGTGCTCTAAATTAAAAGGATACTTTGGATTTTAGAATGATAATTTATATCTATTACATATAGGAAGACGAAGAGTGAATAAGTGAAAGAAAAATCCTCCTCTCTTCAGTCTGTTCTGAATTTAGCTCTGTGCCTTGACCCTGGGCTGCTTGGTTAGTGTGATACTGGAGGGCCGTGGTGAACACATAGCTCAGGTTCTACTCTATAGGGGCTAAAAACTTGGTTACTTCAGACAGAAGTTTTTCTAAGCTATTCACACTCTCACCTGCTTTCCTAAGGCATTATGCTGAGTTGTAGGCCCAAGTTTGGTGGTTTGCTTTGAACCCCGGCTTTTCTCAGCCTCTCTGGTCCTGGTTCTAAGGAGAGAGCGGCAGTAGAACAGTAGCTCTTCCCCACAGTTCATCCCATTTCCTTGGGGCCAGTCTCATCTCCAGTAGCAGTAAACGTTCACTGGAGGGCATTTCAGTCTAATCTGGTTTAAGTATGTTTTTAGCTTTCTTGTTCCTCACTCTCCCACCAGCCCATATGGATGGTGCCCAGGGAGAGCACCCTGGATCTGCAAGCTGTCCCCAGATCTTTGTTGCCCTCAGCTGAGGCACAGCAGGCCCAAGCCAGCTCAGGCCTCTGTATCTGCTGCTATGGGGTCAATTTCTCTGGTCTTTGGAGGTATCTGTAGCCTAATGCTCATCACTGCCATTATCTCTAGTTGCAATGTCCTGTGTTCTCCTATCAAGACCCTGGGGAAGGGTGCAGATGAATGGAAACGGGAATAGGGAAGGCCCGGGTAGGATCACACAGGGACAGCTTACCTCTTCTGGTCCAGGTGCTTTGCTTCAACACCCAGATTTGAAGAAAGAGTGGGGAAGCAAAGGCACTAGTACTTGGTATCTTTGCTTACTTCTTCTCTCCTCTGCACACTGGGTCTGGAAGTTTGGGTGTCCCTTCTTCTGTGTAACAGTGGCTTCCCTTATGCTTTTTTTTTTCCCTCTGAAAAGAGCATTTACTTTGACTCCTTCCTGGATCTATAATAGTAGACAAAATTTCCAGAAAGAAAATTGGCTTCACAAGGAAAAGCTACCAGTAAATATTTCATAATTAGTGTCCACAGGATTATAGATATGCTATCACTAAAGACATCGGGAGGTTTCCAGCCCATTTGGTAAAATCTAGAAGACATTTAATTTGTGTCTCCCCTTTTCTCTTTACATTGTCTCTGTTTCTGATTTTCACTATAAAGGCTAGGTAGTGATTCACCATGTTTAACAAAGATGGCATCATTACTTTTCATCTAGTATGCTTAACAACTTATTTTATGGAAAGATAAAAGAGAACTCTGAGGGCTCTGATTCTGAAAGGTTCACATTCCATAAATGGGAAATCAATCGTGCAATTTCCATTATATGTCTGAGACCCTGGGAGTTGAGATACCCATTCTATGGGACTTGGTGGAACCACAGAATACTGGCTAGAGGATGCATCCAACATACCCAATGGGATTATGTTCTTTAGAGCATTACACAGTGCCTGGACAATCAAGGACAAGTATTACTGGTAAAGATATTTGGACAGAGGTGAAGAGAGAGAAGGAACCCTCAGCAGATAGGATGTACCCTGTGGATTCTAAGCCAGGACCTTTCCCACACACCCTCGATCTTTGAAATTCGGGCTGTTCCTGATGTTTTTGGAGAAGGTGTACTTCTCAGTCCTTTCAGGAATAATGATTCTGCCTCTTTTGGCAGAGGCCAGCACACCCTCCCAAAGCAGGTCTGTCTAACTCTTTGTTACTTTTCTGGTCTGGCATTTTCTCTTGGCCTTCATGGACCTGAGTTTCTGCTTCCTAAATGTTTTCAAGTCTGAATGCTTTGTGTCTGGAAGCCTATTCTCAAAACTTTCTGGCAAGAAGAATCATGCTTTTCAATTCTGAGACCTGTACATGAAGCAAGTGTAGAATTTCACAACAATTTTATGTGCACACCCATCATGGCTGGCAGTGTTTATGATGTACAAGGTATTTTACACAGTATATCGTGGTAAGCTACCTGGTTCCTTTTGGATCCAGTATTAAGGTAGAATGAAGTGTTGTATCACCTCTAAGCCATATGCCCTCAACAGAGAGAAAAATTCAAATATTGCTGAAGTTTTCATAGAGAGGATAGAAGTGTGGTTTCATATCACAGGTGTACAACATTTCATGGCCCAATTCCCATTCATCAATGGTCCTCTTTCTCCTCAAGTATTCCAAATCTCCCCTGGATGCAGTTTACTGTCCCTAGAATCTCACTTGGGCCTTATTTTCTTCTCAGTTTCTAACACAGAATAATTTAGCTTTACCTTTCCAGCCTCCTCCCACCTAATACACACATATATTGCCACACATGTACTCAAACTCATGCATGCATGAACATACATACGTACTGTCCCTTGATAGTCTACCTCACTTCAGCATGCCAAAGCCTACCAAAGAAAGGTCATTCCAGGTTCAAGATCTACTGTCCATAAAGGTGGCAGGAGAATTACACAGATTTATTTTTCTCATTACTAATAATTTTTTTAAATTTAAATTTATTGATATATTTTAGGTACACAATATGACATGCATCATTGGAAATTTGCACCTTTGCATAATCTCTCTTGGTTCTTATTTTTTTCCCACTTCCCCTGCCCTTCCTTCAACCCCTCCATCCCTCCCTATTTATAAAGACTTTCTTTCCAGTTTTTCATCTTCTCACATTAATTCCACTCCCTTCTTTCCTTTCCCCTACCCCTCCCACTTCCCCTTCCCCTTGCCCCTTTTCTTCCTATTTCACATTATCTATTATATCTTTTAGTCCTTATTTACACTTTCAGTGTCTCACACTAGAGAAACTATTTGGTATTTACACGTGTGTCCTATTTATTTCACTTAAGAGTATTGCCTCAAGGTGCATTCATTTAGGTATGAATGTCTCTAATTTCTCATTTGTTATGGCTGAGTAGTACTCCATTTGATAAAAAAAATCCACATTTTCTTTATCCAGTCTTCAGTTGATGGGCATTTGGGCTGTTTCCAAGTTTTAGCTATTACAAACTGTGCTGCTATGAACACGGGTGCACATATATCTCTGTGGTATGATTCTTTTAATTCTTTGGGGAAGATCCCCAGCAGTGGAATAGCTGGGTCAAATGGAACTTCCGGTCCTA
>NW_004624744.1:6134864-6155250 GCF_000247695.1 Heterocephalus glaber | reverse complement strand
ACAGGGGCCAGAAGCAGTGGTAGGGATGGTGACCCAAAAGCCCTTTCCTGTGGGCTGGGAGCAGCGGGAGGGATGGTGGCCGGGAACCCCCTTCCTGTGGACCAAGAGCAGTGGGATGGCAGCTCAGAAGCCCCTCCCTCTGGGCTGGAAGTGGTGGGAGGGATATTGGCCTGGAAGCCCCTTCCTCCAGGCCAGGAGCAGCGGGACAGAAGGTGGCCCAAAGCCCTTTCCTCTGGGCTGGGAACAGTGGGAGGGATGGTGACCGGGAAGCCCCTTCCTCTGGACCAGGAGCAGTGAGACGATGGCTCAGAAGCCCCTACCTCTGGGCCGGGAACAGTGGGACTCAGTACCTTGGTCTGGTGGTCTGGTTTTCCTCTGCACCTTTGTAGTGTGGAACCAGGAGGCTGCTTGTCTGCAGTGGGGTGATTTGGTGTCTTCTGCATGATTCAGGACCTTGGTAGGGCATGCATAGACCTTCCTTTGTGCAGCGGACTGATTCCGGTGTATTCTGTGTGACTGGGGACATCAGTAGGGCATGGGCAGACCTGCCTGTCTGCAGCGGGGTGATTTGGCCTCTTCTGCATGACTCAGGACTACTAATTGCAATCTTATATTCTATATCTGAAATTCTGTCCTCATATTGGATCATTCTGCTGTGTAAAGTTTCAATGGAGTTTTTAATCTCCTGGAAATCTGTTTGCATCTGTTTTATGGATTCCATTTGTTTCCCATTTTGGGATTCCATCATGTTCCTGAGCTCCTCAATTTTTCAAATCTGTGTTCTCTGTAGAGTTATTAATCATGTCTTGCATTATGGGCACAATCTCTGGTGTCATCTGCGATATTATTTCTGATTTCATTTTTTTCTAGATCATCTTTTTTTGCCAGTTCAGGGAGTCCAGGTGGTTGAGTATCAGAGTGTTCCATCTTGTTACCCTTTGCAGTTGTTGTAGTTGATCTGGAAGTCTGGTTTTGAGGCTTGTTTACATGCCTTCTTATTTCAATGGGAGTGTGGTGGTTGTGCTGCAGGCACCCGAGTGGCTCACCTGTTCTGGGCTGGGAGCAATGCTAAGGTGGCCTGGAAGCCTCCTCCTCTGCACTGGGAGCAGTGGTACGATGTCCCAGAAGCCTCTTGCTCTGTACTAGGAGTTGTGCTATGGCAACCCAGAAGACTCCATCACTAATAATTTTTAAGTCTTCTACTGCATATGTATTATCTCTCATATACTCAATACAATAAAGTAAACATTTTTCTCATTTTATAAATGATTACTTGTCTTCAAAGATGCTAGAAAATATGCTCAAGGTTCCACAGCAGACATGGGAAAAGGGGTTGTTCACCCAATCTGTAGTGTTTGTGCTCCTTCCCCCATATCTCCTATGATATGGTACTTTCGGGCCCAGGGTCTGACCTCTAACTTTATCAAACTCTTGTCCCTATTCTTAATCTTTCTCTAAAATGCTGGTTTTGGAGGATGAACCCAGAGGACTAAGGCTTACCAGGCTGGGCCAGCTTCACAAGAGGAATTTGAGAATGTGGAGTGGGCCAGGCTTTGTTCAGCACAGTGCTAGGCCTCAAGTCACAGTTTCAATTAAGACAGATATATCTGAATAAACAGGTAAATGGTTTTTAAAAGTCAAATGTGATGACAAGGCTTCTGGAGATGGATATTGGTGATGGTTGTACAACAATGTTAATGTACTACCCAACCTTAAACTTAAAAATGGCTAAAGTGGTACATTTTATATGCATTTTATCACAATTTTTATAAAAGGTAAGTGTAAAGTACTATGCCAATCCACTGTTTCATTATTTAATTCTTCCCTGTCCACTGAGAACAAGAAGAAAATAAACATATGCTTACAAATATAACTTAAAAAATGGACAGGAACTTACTCAAAATGTGGCATCAACATGAGCTAGATTTAAGGATGCCCAGGCTCCAATTTTACCATCTGTTTAGTGAAAACAATAAAGGTGCATGCACGTTATGGTTGCTTTGAGAATTTAAAAGGATAATCTAGATAAAACTCTTAATATCATGCATTGCTCATAGCAAACACTCAAGAAATGTTATTCTGAAGTTACTAAAATTTGTTGATTCAGTCTTGTAGTTATCCATTTCATGATGTAGGAGTTGGGTTTTTTCTTAGGCTTCTGGAAATGCATGACCAAATGCGTGAATATATGACTACCTTCACCTCAGAACAAATTTCAATCATGTCACACCTAGTGGAATGCCTAATTCTTCAGAGTGGACTCAAGGAACACCCATGGTGACATCTCCAAAAGTGAACACTGCTCAGCAGATAAATGGTCTATTACCAGTGGAATGATGGTCCCTGAAATGAGATTGTGAAGACCAAGTATGTGATGCCTTCCTTAGTGTGGAAACAGAGCTGTCAGGGCAAGGAAGATCCACTGTATTTTTTCAGTTGATCTTGTAGAGTTCAAGAAACACTTTTGTTGGGGCCCTCCAAACATGCTAGCAAACAAACACCTGCTGTGTTTGCTTAGTTTTCTTTTCCTTACATTTGAAGTAAATTTACTAAGTAATTGTAAAATGGTTGCTATAGCCATGAGTTTGTAATATATATATTTTAAATGCCACTTCCTTTGAAATGATTAAATTTATATTTAATATTTAAATTGTAAATTGACTTTTCATGTACACCAGTAATATTACTATATCCAATTCTGCATATAAACCAGAAAACATTGACAATAATGTTTTCACATTTTTGATGTGCTGATCCTATCTGCTAAGACTCACAGAAAGTTTGGCCTGTGAAAGATTTTCTATTCAAATATTTCTTCAGATTGAAGAGGTGTGTGCATTTATTCAGAAAACATTCCATGGGCATACCTCACTCTTACTGCCTGCTGACAAAGCAGAGAATCAGACACTCCTTGTGGACAAAGTCCATGGGTGAAGAATTCATGCAAGATCCCTGATTCTGAGTACTTTCATCACTTCAGCTCTCACCAGGTAATGGGAGATCTGCCATTGCACCTGGAGCTGGGAACACAGTGACATTTCTGGCAGTACCATCAACCTAGCCAGGGCTTCAAGTGGGCCCTGGTAGTCACATGCTTTTTTGTGTACCTCCTTTAGCTTGCAAGGGCTGTGTTGTTCTTGACAATGGTTGGAGTGGTGCCATATGCTTCCTCTCTATGTGTTGAACTGGCTTGGAAGTCTCTGTGTACCCAAATGCTGATGAGTGCAGTTCATCATGGTCTCTAGGGACTTGCACAGCACAGGGCCCATTGGATCTTCATGCTGTGGACAGCTTAATCCAGACTCCAACTTCCTTCACAGTGCTTTCATCTTCATGGTACATTCTGGTGTTTTGTTTTGTTGCTAGTAGTGTATGTTGAAAGCAGGGAGTGCTGAGCTATATCCCTATCCCTTTTACATTTTTTTTCTGAGAGTCTTTTAAGTTGTCCATGCTTACCTTGAACTTGCCATCCTTCTGCCTCAGCCTCCCTAGCAGCGGGGATTATGGGTATATGCCACCATGCTCAGCTTGTGTTCTGGTTTTAATCATCTGCCACTGAGCCTGTGTGTTTCTTATAGACTTGAATTTCAGTGAAGTTAGTTTATCTGTCTCTTTTTCAAGCAAGGAAGCTTTTCACCTCTGATATAAACTAATTAATTCTAGGTGATGTAAAAAGTAGTGTCTAACTTTGTTCCATGCCAGCATATTAGTTTAACATCTTCTGAATTCACTGAATGAGAGAGGATTTCTAAATCTAGCTAATGCAGTTGACCATGCATATTAGATTTCTAGGGCTTCTGTAACCAAGTACCTCAGCCTGAGAGACTTAAACAATACTTTTTGTCTCACATTTGTGGAGGCTGGAGATCCACAATGAAAGTGTTGGCCAGAGCTATGAAGGTGGCAGGGAAAGATCCATTTTGGACCTGTCTCCTGGCTTCAGGTAATTGATTTGTAGCAGTCCAATTCCAATCTTCACAGAGTAAATTCTTCCTGTATATTTATGTTCAACTTTCTCCTTTGTAAAAGGACACCATTTATACTGGATTCAGGGCCCAGCCTACCCCAGAATGAGATGATCTGCACTAATTGCTACTGGAGACCCTAGCAGCAGATCCCAATCTCCTGCTTGGTACTACGAAGCATGGTGAGAAGAAAGACTTAGAAACAGAATTAAAGAGACAAAGATGGGGAACTGGGAAGACAAGTGCTTGAACAAGCAAAGGCTTGAGCAAGCAAAGGCCCTGGACAGCCAAAGCTGCTGATATTTATTAGTGACACAATCATAGTTAAGTTGGGGTGAGGGGCTATGTGAAGGGGCTATGAGTAGTTGTTAGGAATACTTTGCTGACACAGGTAAGGCTTGTAAAAGAAGAGACAAAGCATTCTTGTGTTAGACTGGGAACAGAATTTGAGTAAGAGTCACTCTGACCTTGGCTGTGTGTTATCTCATATGCTTTTGTCAATTCATTTCTTAAAATAAGCCAATTTCGAGGTTATCTGTTTATAGCCTACACTGCTTACAGCCTGCTTTGGGTGTAATCAATGGAGCAGTTCCCCCAAAATTGTATCTGCAATGAACTTGTTTCCAAAAAGGGCCACATTTGGAGGTATCCAACATTTGCGGGGTGGGGAGGAGCATAGTTCAACCTAAGGCACCATTCAAAATATCTTTTCATGTAAGATTTGGGCTACATGACAAAGTGAAATTTTATTCTTCACTAATTTCTAAACATTTTCTATTTGGGATACACTTACTCTTAATTCTTGCTAACAAGTTTTATGGAGAATATACAGCAGGTTTTAATCACTGTGACAGAAATTCAATACACAATTAAAAGGAGGAAATCACAGTCTAGAGCCCTTAAGCTTTTTTTGTATGTAAATTTATATCTTTTACAACAAGCAGGTTTTTAAACATAATATTTGTATAGGTTCCAAACTGGAAATAATACATACCTGCCAAGCTACACTTACGTGCCTGAGGTTATTAAATATAGTTGTTATATAAATTTTTATTTTTCATGAAGCAATCTGTCTCTTGGTCATATCCTGTATTTTACCAGCATGTTTATTGTCTGAGACTTATAGTTATGAACATATTTTTATTATAATGAAGGCAAGGCTATTTCTATATATGTCAGAACATGACTTATTACCATCAGTGCATTAAATTTCTATGATTATTCCATAAAATAAAGCCCTAGCAGTCTTGTTAATTGAAAAACAAAATTTTTTTCTATAAAGTACGCACAAGTTTGATTTTGGGTCAGCTCACTGAATCAGTGATGAGAAACAATTTATTTTCAAACTTCTTTCTTAAGAGCCTGATATTCTGGCATATATGAACTTCAAAAATCAGCCTTTAAAATAAAGAATTCTGGATATGATCATATAATTTTCCGTTATTCTTCAAGGATAAGAATAAAAGCATTAGACATGTGCTGAAAAGATCTTGCGGCAAGTTAGTCAAACTCCATGCTGTTGATGCAAATTAAATCAGATCATGCAGTTAGTGATCAGAGACACTAATGCATTGGTCAGGATCCCCCTGCCAGGCCCCTTCCAGATGAAGTAGTTTCTCCCTTGTTCTAGGGTAGAGGAGCAGATCTCTGCTGTTCTCTGAGCATCACTAACCACTTACTGACTTTAGAGGGAACCGAACTCAAATTTGGACCAAGAAGTGTAAAGATTTCTACCCTAAGGTGATAACAATGAATGGGTGAGTCTATCAAGTAGACTTCCTTTGCAAATTAGCCTAGAGACTACAAAAAGGGTTGTCTAATAGATAGAGGAAAACAAACCAGTATGCAGAGTCTACCAGACAAAGACCAAGAAGCCCACAGCTGACGAGAGAAAGCTGGTCCTCAGAGCTACCTGGTTCTCTCTGACACGTCTTTTTTTCTCTCTCTTAATGTGAAAATTTTGCTTCCTCTTTCTCCTCATTTTATTGTTATATTATATTTTATTTTATTTTATTTTTGACAATGCTCGTGATTGAACCTAAGGCCTTGCAGCATGATGCGGAAGTGTTCTAGCACTAAGCTACACCCTCAGCCTCCTCATCTCCTCATTTCTAAGATGACTTGAGTTGTTCTTTCCTTCTTACAGGCTAAAATGCCTACACACACATAAGCAGAGCACTTGAGTTCCATGAATGTTTATTGAGCCCCACCTATTAAGTGCCAGCTCTGAACTAGAGATGGCCAGGTTTCCAGGAGTGCCTAGGAGAAATCTCTCTCTCTCTCTCTCTCTCTCTCTCTCTCTCTCTCTCTCTCTCCCTCTCCATCTCTCCCTCTCCATCTCTCCCTCTCTCTCCCTCTCTTTTTTACATGTGTCTCTTCCACTAATAGAGTACCAGCTCTGTTCCAGACCTGTCTCCTGACCAGCATGGATGACCACACTGAATTTAATTATTAGAATTTCATCAGACCATGCAGTAACTCCTTAATTTACTCATGTTATTTTAGAGAATTAACTTCTCTGAGCCCTATTTCACCAGCTTGAAAGAGTAGAAAAAAACCCTTAAGAGACCTCTTGTGAGAGCCAAAGATAAGGCACTTGGAAGTGCTTAGTGTTGTGCTGGCATCTGAGTGACTTGCTTCTTCTTTCTCCCTCCTTCCTCCTTTCAGTTGTTATCAATAAATTCACATACAGACTTAAAATCTCCCTTAAGTTTGATATTAAGATCCATATCCTTAAACTTAAATGGCAGTATATTTCATTATTCTGGGTGAGTCCTACTTAGTGTGCCATTCCTTTCCCATATCATGTACACTTCTTGACCATAAATGAAAACCAAAGAGAAGTAATTTTCTTGGTATGTCATAAGGTTTCAGATGAAGTATGGTGAAATCATTTTTAACTCTACTCTTTGTACAGTAATACAATGAGGTAAGGAAATGAGAAATACTTCTTTTTTTGAAACGAAATCCAAAGTATACAACATGTAGCAATTCTTGCTGCCACAAATGTGAATCTTTCCAGTGATACAACCTTGCCTTGCTCCTGCATCCTTTGGACTCCTAGTTATCTAGTGATTCCATGCCTGTTTAAGGATTGCCTCTGGCAGACTCTCAGTATTCGTCTAAATAACCACAGTAATATTGTTTTCTGAAAATTAAAGGAATGATGTTAAGTAAATACTTGAAAATGCTCTTTAGAAATAAATCAAAGACACTATACTTGGTTAAGAACTCCTCAGAACATTTGCAGTTGAAGGAAGGATCTGCAGGCTGGGAAAGTGACACCATCCGGGTCAATTGGCAATATGTTTGTTCACAGCAAATCTCAGAGAAGCTGTCTGTAGTTGCTGTCTCTACTTCCTCATCTGTTCTGTCTTTAGCTTACTTCAGTCAGGATTCTACCTGCGCTAGACCAATGAAACAGCACTCTTTAAGATCCAAAATTCCTTCACGATATAGAACACAAAGCCACAATGAAGAAAACCCTCCCTTCTCAGTCTTCAACTTATTTGACTTTATGGTGCATTTGAGAGAGTGGGTTATTATTTTTATTTCCTGTTGCTTTTAACACATTCTGCTGACTTCAAGGACTAATTTTCCTTCTAGTTTATTACCTACTTCCTATTAGCCTCTTTTCCTGACTCCTCTTTCTTTACCAGACCTCCTGTTGGTGGAGTTCCTCACAGACCTGTTTCTCCTCTAATTGTACTTTCTACCCATGTGATCCTGGATTTTGGTTTTAAGTGCTACTTCATGTTAACCCCCTCCCGTGCAGTACTGGGTGTCAAACTGAGGAGCTTGCTCATGATAAACAAGCTCTCTATTGATTAACTACACCCCCAGGCCAAGACTGCCAAATCTTTTTCTCTATTCCAGACCTCTGTCCTGAAGCACAGTTTCCCATGCCCAACTGACTATACAATTTGACACCTGGTTTTCTAGGAGGCATCTTAAACTTTAATAGGACCAAAAAGACCAATGGAGTTGTCTCTGTAATTTCCATTCTCAGCTTTCTCTAGATTACCAAATGGCATCACTTCCTACACAGTGGATTGAGCCAAAAACCTAGGACTGACACTTCATTCCTATTTTTCCCTAGTACTCTTCATGCAACCCTTGTCCAGACCACCATTATAATCTGCTGTTAACCACTGCAAAGACATCTCAGTATGTCTTCCTGCCACTATTCTGTAATTGATTTTCACTATAAGGTCCAGAGTTATCAATTTAAAGCACACATCAGATCATATACTTGCTTTCATGAAAACTTTCCATGGCTTCTCACTGAATCGACAAGGAAATTCAAATTCTTTACCTTGCTCTCAAGGCCATACATGGCATCAGCCTTGCCCTTTAAACTCAGCGCCCTCTTCTCTTAGCCTCTTATTGCATGCTTCCTTCTACCTTTTCCAAGGTTTTACATTTGCTATTCCTCTTTGGAACACTTTTCTTTTCTCTGAGATTTTCAAATGGCTATATAGTGCTAGTTAATTTTGATTGTCAATTTGGCTGGATTGAGAGACTACTGGAAAATTGATTGGATTGTGAGGGCAATAACTTCATTGGGGGGTTAAGCCATTGATAAGTTCATAACTGAATGAGTTATTAGGAGGTGTGGCTGAGTTGGAGGAAGTGGGTTTGGGAGTGTGACCTTGGGAACTATATCTGGTCCCTGACTTCTTTCTCTCTGCTTCTATGCCCTGCCACCATGACATTTCTGCCTTGAAGTCAGCCAACTATGGACTGTAACTTTTGAAACTGTGAGTCAAAACAAAGCTCTCTTCAAGTTGTATATGTTGGGTATTTTGTCCCAGCAACTGAAAAGCTGATCAATATAATCCACTAGCTATTAATAAATGCTGTCTAATGCTGAAATGGGTATAGTGACATAGACATTCTCATACTTGTTGGTAGAAATATAAATCCTCTTAGAGAGCAGTTGGGCTCTAGGGAGCTAGACTTCAAGCTTATTATGATGGATCTTAGTTATTTTCATACCCTTTCACTCATATATCTATAAAATATATATATTTTAGAAAATAAATTTAATGAAAAAAATATTCATCAATATTTATAATAATCTAACCTCAGTAGGATTATAAATATATGGGTATGAAATATACAATAGCATGGAAATTTTAATTATATATTCTTAAAATAAAAACTTTACATAAACTCATACTAGTACAAGTAGTGCCTCTTCAAATAAAAATCCATTTCAAGGGTGGGAATATAAATACACAAACATTGGTGGTAATAATATGGTACTTTGGCTGAATTGCTTTTCTCTAATTTCCAACTTTACCTCTGTTGTTATAAGGATATGATTAAAAAAACAAGTACATATAATAATTTTGACTAAGGTTGATTTTAGTTTAGCTCTATAGCTCTAATCTGTCATTTGCTAATTATTTGAAAGGGTTTTTTAAACAGTGAAAAATACAGAAAAGAACAAAAAATATTATAATAAATATGCATATAATTAGTGACTGGGGATTTAGATCAGTGGTAGAGTGCTTGTTTAGAATGTACAAGGCCCTGGATTTGATACCCAGCACTACAAAAAATATTCAACCTACCATCCAAACAACAGTAATGACAGCAGCAAATTATATTCTCACCATCTTCTTTGATTAGGTATTAATATTTAGTCACTTTTCTTTTGTCGTTCTGCCTCAACAATTAACTTACAAATCAACACCAGAAAGCTCTGTACATACATAAGTCAAATTATTTTGTTGATTCCTATGTGTTTTAAAAAAAATAATTCCCATTTTTAAAAAAATTAATAATACCACTAGTTGTCCCCATAACCAGTCTTCTAAATACTTTTAGTACTTACAATTGAATTATTCTTTCTGGATCCTTGATATTGTAAGAACTGTTTACTTCATCTTTGGCTGACATACTTTTTCATTCACTTCCACAGTTTCTTCCAAATTTTTACCTCTAAAAGTCTCAACTATTCTCAACCTTTTCTTTCATCAGACAAGTTTACTTTGTACTTGAATGAGAAAATAAAACTCATTAGACAGGAGCTGGGGATTTGGTTCAGTGGTGCTGCCACCTGTCTTGAAAGCTCAAGGTCCTGAGTTTTCTCCCTAGTACCAAAAAAAAAAAAGTCAGTAGACAAAATTACCAACTTTCCTTTTCATCACTAAGGATTGATATGGACCTGATGTGAACCAGCACCTTTACATGCATGGATTGTTCACATCACTCTGTTCCATATGATTATGTCCATGTCAAAAACAGATTAATTAATATTTTCAAAATCACCCCCTTCACCACTTCAAAAATTATGACTTTTTAAATAATCTCTACCTCTTCTGTTTCACAAGAGGTAAATTTCACTTTCAGCTAAAAGCTAATTTCTGTTTTCTACCCTTTTATCTTTGTACTAGTAATCATTCTGAATTCATTCTTTCTTTTTTCAATCTTTTCCTTTCACTCTGTGTGACCTATTCAAGTTCTCATCATCAATAAAAACAATCAAAGATGCAAATAAAATATATCCATGAAGGTTTTAGAGTCAAATTCCATTGTAAAATATATATATATGTATATATATATGAACTGGCTAGTTTTATTAAAATATCTAAGGCACTGAAAATATAAAAACAAAACCAGAAAATATTATTTTAGATTGCAGGAAACTTAAGAGACAAATACTCTACTTGGAATGTGTTTTGATCCGGATTCCAACAAATCAATTGTAAAAGGTCATTTTTTCAGACGATGAAATCATTTTAAATATCTTCAGGCAATGGAAGAAGCTATCGTTAATTTTGTTAGATATGATAATGATATTACATTTATATAAAAAAATAGGCAATTTTAGTGACGCATAGGGAAGGATACGGAATTACATTAAATCTCATGGTGTCTGGGACTGATGTAATATTTTATTTGGGAAAAAATAGCAAGTGAAGGAATAAGTATAGTAAAAGTGACAGTGTGATTGATAATTTATGATGGCTTATTTTGCTTTTATCTCTACTTTACTGAATGTTTGACAGTTTTTCTTAATTTTTTTTAAAAAACCACATGAACAAATGTTTCCTTTAACCTCACTTCCCTTCAAGCTTTCTCTCTCTCTCTCTCCGCCCCCCTTCCCCACCCTTCCATCCTTCCTCATTCTCTGTCAGTTTTAGAAATAACTGTCTACCCTCCCTTTTTTGTTTACCTACAGCAACCTGACTTTTTTGCACACAATTTTCCTAAAACTGATCTACAAAGCACTTTCCATCCCTGTCATCTTGTAGTTTGTTCTCCACCCTGATGCTGGAGAGGCTGTTTTGCCTGAGAGGGAACACAGGAAGCAGAGTGGAGGAGGGTATGCTCTGCTCAAAACACTTTGTCGTGACGATTTAACCTGCATGCTTTGCTCACATATAAGATCACCAAGAAGGATTTTGAAGAAGTGATTGTCAGAAAGACCACAGAAGCCTTCACTGGAGCAAAGGATAAATTCCTCCTTAATTTTTGCTAACCAATATGTCAGAGTAAATAGGATGTGTTTTGGACTCCCCATCTGCCTTGCAGGTATGGTTTGAGGATTCTTGTCACAGGAAAAAAACCATGCCCTTAAAGACCAAACTCGTCCATATGACCTCTAAGGCCTGATGTGGCCAGGGCCGCCTTTTGCTCCATGGCACAGGCTGTGCTTTGTGCCCCACCCCCACCCTACACCTACATTCTGCATTCCCTCCTCAACGGGCAAATCCTCTGGCCCCAGCACTCTCAATGACCCTACCCCACTCTGTCCTCAGGAAGCAGCAACTTCAGAGCTCAGCACAATCTCAGCACTTTCTCAGAAAGACAGCTTTTCCTTAAATGAACCAGTACTTCTTATAATTTGCTCTGCCACTCCATGTATTACTATTTCTTCTCTATAATTAGGCTATAACCCTGCATATATCCAATCTCTGACCCATGTCTGTCCCCATTATAGTATAGTACAGATTCCAGAAGGTAAGGACAAACATTTTAATTTTTTACCCTCACTAATCATTAGTGTCTTACAATTAGTATGCTCCTAATTAGTCCTCAATCTCCCCAAATATAAGCTTCAAGAATTATTTGACTTTTCTCTTACCTAAATCTAACCTGCTCCTTGTCGCCTATTTATCATGCATCTTTCACCTGTTCCTCTTTAGTTCAATCTTAAACATACATACCATAGGGGCCTCACAAACTTTGAGATTAAAAAGTGGAGTCAATGTTCTGCTAAGTCTCAACTACTGTATCAAAACTCAGTTGCTTCTCCTTCTCTGTGTACAACCTCATTGTCTTGTTATAAGTTTTCCAACTGGTAGTCTACTCACTTCCCAGTCATAAAAGATTTTGAAATCTCTTTTTCTGATCCTCATGTCCTGTCAAAATACAAATGACTTCAGTGATCATATGGATAGGTGAACTCACAGTCTCTTGATTTTCTCAACACCAAAGATCTTTATACCACCACTGTACCTCAGTCACACATAATAATACACCCTGAACCTTGTTACCAACCTAGACTAATTCCCATTGGAAATCTTCAGTTCCAGTGTTCTGCCCTCCCCTCAGTCTCCAGTGTGTCCCGTCCTTATACTTGTCCATATGTTTGGATTTATTTCAGTACTTTTCTTGCTTAACCATGGTGTAACAGTTGATAGTATTGTTTATAAAAACTGTTCAACATCTCTTCTAGTCACCTTCTTACCTCTTTCCTTGCTCCTCCTTACTCTTATACTGCCCCTGCCTCTCTGACTACTGCTTCTCCTACTTCTGACTATACTTGCTGCTTTTCTCATTTGGTCTGTCTGTCTAGGTGATTCACATGGTTTAAGCAACCTTGACATTAAGGTTGCTCTATCTCTCTCTCTATTTATCCACCCACACCTCCATTCACTTATCTTTGCTGATTTGAGCTCACTCCTGGTATACAAACTTGTTTCTTCAAACCTCTTTATTTGGATATGCTCCTCAAATTTCGCATCTCATCCTCACCCTCAATACCTTTTCTATCCTTATCTGCTCCTTCTCTTAATTTTTTATATTTTTTTCATGGCTAATCACCATGGTCAGGCACCTGTGAATCACTCTGAAATCCTCCTACTTCCTACTCTCCACACATTCAGTCATTGAATAAATATCCCATTCCCTAGGTAGTTTGAGTCAGTGTTCTTTTTTCTATCTGATATGACTTTCTTCTTTCATTTACTAATTATTTTTCTTACCCAGAATATTACATTAGCCTCTAACTTTTGTTTATCTCCCACTATCTGAATTACTCATTATTTTTCATTGGAGTATTCTAGTAGCCTCCTACCTTCCCTTTGACCTCAGGAGATTCTCAAGTCATCTTCTATACTGTCACTAGATTGATCTGTCTGAAATGAAATTCCAGTTACTTCCCTGCTGAAACCTCTTCAAAATCTATCTGTTCTTTGGCAAAATAAGTTCAAGGTCAGAAGTAATACATGCAAACCTACCACTGCCACTATGACCAGGCTACAATTTTATAATTATAAATATCAAACTAATTGAGATTCCTGCTCAAACCATTCCATCTGCCCTCTCACACCACTGGTGTCCTAACTATAGTCTCAGAATTTCTATTATTACACTATTGCAAAAGTATCCTAATTGGCTATCACTTGCTGTTATCTTCTCACCTGCCAGCCATTTGCCAGATGGCTGCATAATTGTTTTTCCTGAAGTGTTGATATAATTATGCCATTTTTTGCTAATATCTTTGCTAAACAATCAATCTTTTCAAAATTTATCCATTCATTCAAATATTTAGTTAACAAAGGTTAAGTATCTAGCATTTATTAAGTATTGTGTGGAAGTTCTCAGAAACATAGCACATGGATTCTGGGACCAATTTGTACTTCCAACTCTTGACACCTCCGTCTTGTCTTTCTGCTTGTCATCCTGTTCAATGTAGTTGGCTCCTTCTTTCCCTTTAAGACTCAGTGAAAACATGACTTAGAAAGATACTCCTGAATCTTTTATCTAAATTCTGCTCTTCTCCAAAGGATGCTACAGCTCCGGCCTTGCATTTTATTAACACTTTTTTATGTCATTTATCTCTTTGCCTGTTAATATTGTTAGTTCCATAAGGACAAAGAACTGTCTTCTTTCGCTCATCACTGGATAGCCAATGCCTAGAACTGTGTTTGACTATAAATGTAATTTGAGAAGAGAATGAATGAAATCATACCATTCATGATTCACTATTGTATCAAGTTTTCAACAAAATAGATGTGCTATGTTTAAGCAGTCTATGCTCTGCCTTATTTTAGTTGTATTCCATTAATCTTGAATGTTTCCAAAATCCGCGGTCCTTTTCCATGCTCTGTCCGCTCCCAGGAACCCCCTCATCTTTTTCCTAAACTGATGCTTATTCCTCTTGCTCCATCATTAATCTTCCTCCATGAGAAATTCAGGGTCTTGGGAGAGGGATTTAGCTTAGTGGCACCACGCCTGCCTCACAATCGCAATGTCCTGAGTTTGATCCTTGGTACAAAAGAAAAAAAGAAAGAAATGTGGGCTCTTGCCTGTGTACTCTCATATCATTAGTACATGTCTATTCTTCAGCATTTCTTAGGTAGCACACATGTCCCTACTGAGCTTTGATCTCCTTAAGACTAAAATTCACATCTCTAGGAATAAGGGACAAATACTTCTTGGATATTTGATCCTATACTAAATGATTGCATATAAGGTATCTTAATCCTTTAAAGAGAAGTTTGCAAAGTAGACAATATTGTCTAGTTTTATAGGTAAGTGAAGCTGAAAATCAAGGGGATTAAGTAATTTTTCAAAGTTTAAAATAAGTTAATAAGGTTGTAATAAATTTAGTTTTAAGTTATTAAATGGTGAAGCTAAGACTCAAAATAAGGTAAAGTTGATTTTAAGAATAAATATTATGCCTTCCTCTCTTCTTCATTTTTGTATCTCAAGCAACTAAATTAACTCAGTGTCCTCCACACAATAAACATCAAAATAAGATATAAACTACTGAAACAAAATGAACAGCCATCTCCTTTGATGTTCTTTAACTGTGTTGGCTAAATTTTTATGTCTAACAGTTTTGTTCATAAGTTTTAATACGCAGTCCAAAAAGACACATTATCACTCTCCATTTTTGCTAGCTCATGATAATGCCTTCACTTTCAAAATAAGACAAGTCCTGTATTGTGAGGAATGCTGTTTATATCACTCTTCACTTCTTCCATGTGACTATCAATTTTTCAATCTATGAAATTACAGATGATCTAATGTATTTCTAAAGCCCAATCTATTCTAGAAATCTTCAAACCTGTAACTCTATGAGTAGATGAGCACATATGAGCATATAAGTATAATATAATAGAAAATAATATAAGACCAACTCAGAACGCTAAGAATTCTAAATACCTAGTCCAAAATAGTATCTTCAATTAAGAGTGCTATTTAAAGTACTTACCACATAATTTCCAGAAAGGTAACAATTTAAGATTAAGCAGAAAAATTAAAAATATTATTTTTGTAACAGGACACTCTTTTTTATTGTTTACCAGTGAGCACCAGTATCATTTTAGTTTATATTCCGATAGATTTTGAGTCAAATTGGTAGCCTTAGAAAGTTAGTTCATAATTGTGCACAATTCAGCAAAATTCTTTTCCAATGATATTTAAACATCAATATCTTAGAGGAAAATAAAATCATAGGCATGTGAGAAACACTTTCAGTTGCAGAATTTAGAACTATGTCCCCCAAATCATTTAGTCAGTAAGGTATTTGTTGGAAAAGAGAAAAAGCACTTCAACAGCAAAAACTGAGCAAGTGTATTGTTTCTGCCTAGATATATTTAGCACATAATTTTCTCGAAAGGAACCAGGGTAGAAGAGTTGACATAACAACAGATCTCCTTTAAAAGTGGAAGTTACTGCAGCAATTGTTATTCTTGAGATTTAAAAAATATATATTTCTATGTAATAGATTGATCCCATGGAATTTCAAGAGTTTTCTGCCATGATCTCATTAAGCTGCAGTTTTTTATTTTGCTCATCAAATAATAGAGATTTAGACTTACAATCTATTCTACTTTTGAGTTTGTTTCTTTGGTGCTAACTACCTTACACACTGCTGTAATTGGAGAATAATGTCTGCATTTTGTCAGTTGTGTATCAGCTCTTATGTGATTTTTCCCAGCAAGTTAATGTTTTGAAGTGATTATAGGGAGGCTTTCTCTCAATGCTCAAGAGAAAGCCTTAGCAATCTGTGAAGAAGACTGGATAGGGCCGGGGATTTAGCTCAGTGGTTTTGCCACCTGGTGTGCAAGGGCAAGGACCCGAGTTCTATCCCCGGCACCAAAAAAAAAAAAAAAAAAAATGCATGGATATTCACAAAACTTCAGGTAGAGACTTGTTTAGTGGACTCAAATATTACTATACATTCTACTATATCAACTTCGTGGGAAATTATCGGTGAAGAAGCTGCAAATATATTTTCTTATTTCAAAACAATGGAAAAAATTTCACTTTGAATTATAGTTTTAATTTTTATCAAACACTCTATTAGAAGAGGCATGATGGCATCAAGGCTGGTCCCCCAGGACCTCCACCCTAAAGGGAAATACCAGCTCCAGGAGCCAAGGCTGCGAAGCCTGACAGATTGGACATAAATACCAGAACAGATTTAACTGTGTTGCTAATTCCATCAGGAGTGTTAATTGTTCTTATTAATGTTCTAGCTGCAGTGTTCCATAGCTTTTATGCAATTTTCCCAGTTCTATTCCCATAAGCTTTCTTATTTTAGGGCGCTGTTTTGGAGACAGTGAACATGCATTGTGGTAGAAACACCTGAATCTTTTCTATTTCATTATCAGGAGAAAATTAAACATGCAAGAGTTTAAAACCAAGTTACAAGCAAATACAGAGACAGAGTGAAAATAAGGGTTTATGATTCTTAATCCTTGTATTTTTAGGAAGTTTTTTTCCTCTATACCCCCACTGAAGATATGTGGTTGCCTAATATATACATCTATCAAAACTCTGCATGTACATATAATTATTACATTTCCAATTATTATTCAATTATTATTTTTCAATTGAAATAAAATAAAAAAATTTAAAAGGAAAAAAAATCAACTGACTTAATTTTCCTTGTAGCATTTTAGCATACTTATTTCCCAAGACACTGATATATCAATTGGGGAAGGACTCAATATTTTATTACTTTTTTGGAGGCTTAAATTTTAAGACATAAAGTTGCATAACTATACAGTTGGAAAGATACCACACAGTTTTATAATTGTGCCTGACAACTCCTAAAAAGATAAATGCTAACATTTCAAAACTTTCCCACTGAGTGGTAAAGGAGACTCACAGTTGGCACTTGACAGCAATTTTATGGTTTGGATCTAAAATTTTCCCTAAAAGTATTATGTGTTCAGAGATGAGGCTTTTGGAAAGTGATCAGATAATGGGGCCTAACTGGAAGGTGGAGCCTGGTTAAAGGTGGGTCTTTGGGGGTGTATTCCTATACACCTAGAAGGGTGTGTTCTCGTTTCTGGCTCCTCCCTTCTCTCTGTGCTTCTTGGCTGACTCGGGTTGAACAGCTTTCCTCTGTCATGCCATTCTATGATGCCATTTCTTCCAGCTGACCATGAACTGAACTTTCTGAAACTGTGAGCCAAAATAAACCTCTCCTCTTTTAAATTGCAGATATGGAGTGTTTTGTCCTAGTGATAAGGAAGTGACTAATACAGGCACATAGGCTAGTAGCAGGTGATACCTTCATGGTGGATGGGGATGTGGAGGATAGAAGCCACTGTCCTGCAGTGCAGAGTGAGACATTGCCAAGCAACAGGTGCATGAGATACCAAAAATCGGCCTTAGGGTCATTTTACCACATATGTGTATGTTGTTGAATATTTTTAAATAGGTCATTTCTGTACATTAATTAATTGGGTATATGATTCAAGAAACATATATTGCACATCTGCTTTTTTCCAGGTACTGTACCCAGCTTGAGAGAAAAAGTTGAAAGATATCTATTTTCAAGCAAGTCAATACCCAGTGCAGTATTGAATATTCAGTACTGTGGAAGCAGAGGAGACACTTCTAACTCAGAATGTGGTCAGAAAAAGCTAAAGTATGTGCAGATAATGCTTGAGTTTAGAATGCAAGAAAACCTGGGAACTTGCCAGATAAATAAATGGAAGTAGGAAACTTTCAAGCAGAGAGAATGGAATGTGCTAAGGCAAGAAAAAAAGATTACCAGAGTCTTGGGAAATACAAGTGAATATGACTGAAGCACAGTGTGTGTGTGTGTGTGTGTGTGTATGTGTGTGTGTGTGTATGTGTGTGTGTGTATGTGTGTGTGTGTGTATGTGTGTGTGTGTGTGAACACAATGGACAGTGGGAGAAAGGGGAAGCAATAGGGGGTTAGAGGTTGAAAACAAAGTCATAGAAGCTGGTAAAATCCAAGTCATAAAAATTCTTGCTTATCAATAGTTTGAACTCTATGCTTTTTTGACAATCAAATTATTTATCTTGATTTGCCGCCAGTATCTGTTTTCCATCACAGCATTTTCAAACTTTTGCTGGATATTCACCTTCCAGAGGGTAGTAGCCATGACTGTGTAAGCCACGGTTATATCTCCAGTAACAAGCATGGTAGCCAACACATGGGAGATGTTCATTAATTACAGGTAGAATAAATGAAGAAATATATCTATCTTCTCAGGCTTTCAGCTCTCTGCCAGCTCCTTCCTCCCAGATGATCTTAGCTTCTTTTTAACTGAGGAAATAATCATGGTCAGGCTTTGTATTAGTTTCCTAGGGCTTTCATAACAAAATGACGAAAAATAAGTGGCTTAAACTGTGAAAATTTTGTGTCTCACATTTCTGGAGGCTGGAAGGCCTAGATCAAGGTGTAAGCAGTAGAAAGAGAAAAGATTTTATTTGGGTTCCCAGTTTTGGAGGTTCCAGGCCATGGTCAATTGGACCTGTTGGCTTTAGGCCTGTGGTGGAGGCATATCACGGCAGGGTAAAATGTCAAGGTAGAGAGGGTGTGGTGGACTAAAACAGCTCATCTCATGGCCTTGATGTAAAAAAAAAAAGAGAGAAAGAGAAAGAGACCAGACTCCCACACCTTCTTTGAGGGCATACACCCAGTGACATAGAGATTGCAATAAGCCCCACCCTCCTGAAGGCTCCACAACCCCTCAATAGCACCACAGCCTGGGGACCAAGCATTTAACACAGGGGTCTTTGGGACATTCTAGATCCAAACTATAACAGTGCTTACTTAAGCACATAAGCTTCAGCTGCTCAGCTATAAAATAGAGATGATAATAATAATATCTTCCTCACTACATGGTTATGAAGTTCAAATGAGGTCTTATGAAAAAGCCCTGGACATAGTGGCTGGCATGTAGGAGCTTCTTGATAAGTGTTTCCTGAATTCGAATCCTGAAATTTGCCTTGTTATTCTTACAAAACCAGAGAACTCGTATGAAGTCTTATCTCCTTTGAAGCTGAAAAGTTTCCCATAGCTTTATTAATATGTTTGGTTAGTGACAGATGCAAATATTTGCAGAAAAAATATACTAAAGAGAAAGATAAAGCTATGAAAGTAAAAATAAATTGTAGACTGAATTATAACATTTGAGACTTCAACTATTATTGAAATTATTTAAGAAAATTATGGATCCTGGGACCTTAAAAAGTACATAGGTTTTCTTTTTCTCAGTTATGCATTGCATTGGGTTAATAACAGAACTATTAGATGAAACAGTTGCATTCTCTATTTCACCTTTATGTAATAAGGATTAAATCACAAATAAAGCAAAGCAATGTATTAATACTGCAAGTAACAAAATATGTGAATTTAAATTTATAAATATGAAACAAATATACTAACATATTACTCGGCATGGATTGACAATTCTGTAATCATAGGTAGTTAAATTGAATACTTATTTTCCTTGAATCTCCATCTGTTTCTAAAGGAACTTGAGGCAGGATATAAAATATACATAGTTTAAATTAGCAAGAAAACACACACATAAAACAAATAAATCAATACAGATGTCATAAAAAGCCCATGTAAAGCGCAGAGGTAGGGGCTTCCAGGCTGCCATTCCACCACTCCCAGCCCAGAGGAAGGGGTGTGGGGGCCACCTTTCCACCACTGCCAGCCCAGAGGAGGTGAGCCGCACAGGGGCCAACAGCTCCCCTCCCCTGGCAAAATGAAAAGACATGTAAATAAGTCTCTAAACCAGACTACCAGATCACCTACAGCAACTCAAAAGGGAAATGAGATGGAACTTTCTGTTGCTCGAACACCTAGACTCCCTGAACTGGCAACAAAAGAGGATCTGGAAAAAATGAAATCAGAAATAATTTCTCAGATAACAGCAGAGATTGTGCCCATAGTA
>NW_004624744.1:6122107-6132459 GCF_000247695.1 Heterocephalus glaber | reverse complement strand
AGGGGAAGTGGGAGGGGTAGGGGAAAGGAAAGAAGGGAAAAGAAAAAATATGAGAAAAGGAATAAAATGGAAACAAGGTCTTTGTAAAGAGGGAAGGGTGGAGGGGGTGAAGGGAGGGCAGGGGAAGGGGAACCCAGATACTCATGTAAAGGTACAAGATCCCAATAATGAATGTAACTGTATTTTATACCTAAAATGTAGAAACAATCTTAATGGGGGGAAAAAAGCCCATGTAAACTATGCTTATCAGTTTCTGGGAAAAGTCTGCTTGTTTGCCAGAGGGGAAAATATACCCAAGCTCTCCTCACCCTCGTTTTCTTGCAGCCCTGTTAGAGCACTTGGTGCTGTCTGACTGGCGGCTAAGAGCACACTAGCCTGTGTGAGAGGAGAGGGCAGAGGACTTACACAGAGCTCATGTGTGCTATTATAATCCCACCAAGGCACACTACTGTGGGTCTGATTTCAATAAGTAATAATATTTTAAGATTATACATTGGGAATAGATTTTTAAGAAGTAGAATCTCATACTTGACTAGAAGTAAATTGCTACCTATTGTAGTAAATGACATTCCAAAGGATGATTCTTCCTTTTGCAAAAGAAATCATTTACTGCAAAACAGGGGAATTATATATTTTTCATTTATCACGTTGTTTATTTATTTCACATTTATTGACTACTGAACAATGAGGAACACACCAAGGGAGTGGAGAGTAAAACAAAGGAGATTTTAGCCTGGGAAATGAGGCTATCATCAGACATTTAAAACATGGCCTGGTTGGTGCTCTGGGAGCAGAGGCTCACTTCACACAGATAAGGCCTCAGACACCACAGGAAGGGAGATGAGAATAAGATGGTGTGAAGTTAGTTTTCATCTGAAGGGGGCATCTTGAACAGTCATACCAGTTCATGTAACAAATACATTACTCTTTTGCTGGTTTTTGAGACTGAATCTCATTATGTAGTCCAGGCTGGCCTCCTGGGTAATCCTCCTGCCTCAGGCTCCTGAGTGCTGGGATTACAGCCATGCTCCAAGTAAAATGCAGTTGAAATATTCTCCCATGCCATGCTAAAGAGAAGGCCTTTATCTTGAAGTCAGTGCAGAACTATTAGAGAAATGTAACCTGTTCGCTACTGTGTTTTAGAAATACTTCTCCAAATGAGAGTAGATAGTGTGGAAAAATGTACTAGAGTTGGGGAAGTCAGAAAGAGGCAGTCATAGAATTACAAAAGGGAAATAATATAATTCCTAAATAAAATAATGGCTGTGGGAAGGGAGAGTCATAAGAATGGATTTTACTGTAGAGGAAATAAGTCTAAGATCACTCATTAGCACAAGCACACAAAGGAAATTACATTCTTTACATTGCTTCCCACATCCTTAGATTGCTCTGCTGTCATTAACATCCTTCTAGTCTAACCTCATCATGTACCACCAAGCAATCAACAGTCCCTGTTTCATCCTTTTCTGCTGTAATCTCTTTCTTTTGTTTTCTTGCCAACTATATCACTATGGTTCTGAAAAAGAAAATCTGGAGACATCAAAATCTTATCTCCTATTGAATTCCCACAAAACTCTGAGAGATGTTATGCTATGCAAACAATCAAACAATCAAACAAACAAATACTTGTGATTAAAAAGAGGAAAACATGAAGAGTAATAATAGAGTGTTATTAAGAAAGGTAATGACTTTCTAGTCAACTTCAAAATAAGTAGTAGTTAGTGGGTATAATTTTTTTTCAGCTCTTACAGTTCTCAGAAGGATAAAATGCTGACAGTCATTTTTAAAAGTGATAAATATATGGGGTTGACTATACTATTTTCTCTATTTTTGAATTGTGTTTGAAGTGTTACATAGTATAAAATTTTTGGAACGTTTTATAGGAATAGTGTGTGCAATGAGTATTCATATGGAAAATTGTACTTCACTTTATTAAATTACTTGATCAATTTATATAGACTTTGGATTTGTGAATCTGTAGAAGTCATATAAAAGGTTTACATTACATTACCCTAACATCTTGAAAACACTCCCAAGAATCTCTTCCTATAAAAAATAATTTACAGTAAGGATGCAATCAGACTCAATTTAAGATGATGCTAAGAAATATTATTATTTTCTGAGTAACTTGCTTAATAAATCTTTTGTCTACCATGTAATCATTAATTTATTGAAGGATATCATTTTGGATTTATATATTTATTAAGTCTCAATGTGCTTTAAATTACTTGATGTGCTCCATTACGTATAATAATCTTTTAACCTAGAAGAAAGAATATATTTCCATAAATAAAATAATTGAAACTTAGAGAATAATTTTCAAAAGTGACCTAAAATATAATTGCATTTCATGTTTTATTTAGAAAAGGAATTTTAAAATTGGTGACAATTTACTATTATTGCCAGGTCAGAAAGTCTCCTAGAAAATGCAAAATGAAAGTGATTAAGACCTTGAAGAAATAGTATGGTGAACTGACGTTTTTCCTTTTTGTCAGAAAAAATTTACAAAACAAATTAAATTAGATGTTGGTATTGCAAACTCAGAGGTAGTTTGTTTAAATGATCACTGTAAAAGAGATTCTGCTAGTGATATTTCTATGTACATTGGGAGAGAAAATAAGCCATATCCTTCTTGAGGCCTAGAAGATTCATATGGCCTGCAGTTCTCCATTTTTCAAATCTGAGACAGAGGTCAAGTATTGCATGGTGTCTCTTATTTGAGAAACCCAAAACACAAATAATTTAAAAAGTAAAATAAAAGACAGATGATAGGAAACAGGGAGGCAAATTTTTTGGCAATAGGCAGGGGATCTGGTAATAGGAGAAAGAAGGGGAGAGGGAAAGGGGAAGTAGAAAGGACTAAGATGTGATTTGTATGTGTACCAATTTTCCATGATGAATGTAATTTTATTTATTACAGGCATATACTAATAAAAATTTAAAAATTTATCATCAGGGATAAAAGTAAAACAGTACTGAGACAATGTCCAACCTATATGAGAAAAATATCAGTCCAGATTACAAATGGATCAGGTTTAAACAAATTGTGTGGGTTTTTGTTTGGAACTTAGGAAGCATTTTCTCATGGAAATAATATTTCACATGGTGGTTTGGATCCCAGAAAAGTCCACAATGTGCACTGAGAATGCTAGACGAACACAACACAGTTTACCGCAAGCGTCTACTCAATGACTTCTTCTTACCCTAATAATAAAGCTCAAACCCCATGCTTTACCCAACAACATCCTTGGTGCTCTGCTCTCTGCCTCCTCTCAGACCTCACTACACACCATTCTATCTTTACCCTCTGCTCCAGTCACTAATCCTTTTTCAGATCCTTGAATAAATCAGATTTGTTCCCCTCATGGGGCATTTGCACAAGCTGTTTTCACAGAATGCAATTCTCTCTGATTTTTAATAAAAATAATTATTTCTTGTCCTTTTGACATACAGAGAAATATTACTGAGAAAACTTGCCTAGTAGACTCACCTTAACTATTAGACCTACTCTTGATACCCAGTGGAAATTAGCTACCTACTCATTCCATTAAACACATTATTGTGTTTTTTCTTTTTGCATAACTCAAAAACTCTACTTTTGATATTTTCTTGTTAATTTCTTCATGTAGTCTATGTGTCCCCTGGATAATATGTGAATTCCATGGCAGAGATCTTATTTATCACTGCCTCCAAGACCCTAACACAGTGACTGACAATAGTAGGTCCTCAATGCATAAGTAAAACTCTACAGAACTGCCATATATAGTAGAGACCCTAATATACACTGCTGAAATATTCATTCAGATATTCATCTTTGGGAACCAGAACCATGTCTTCTATTTCATTTTGGATAATTTCAGGGCACTGGGGTTATGTTTAAACACTCTAGCGTAAAGAAACTAGTACTGAATTCAGGAGGTGGGATGGGGTGAGGAGTAAGGATGATACTGGGACTTACTGACTGGGGGTGGTAGAGAGATCCAGGGCAGGGTTTCCTTTCCCTTCCCATTTTGCCTGACTTTCCCCCTTTTATCCCTCCATTATCACTAAACCAAACCAAACCTAGGACACAAACTCTGCCAACAGCATTAATTGGCTAGCAATAAATATACATTTTTCTCCTTCCTTCTCTTCTGTCTTCCTCCTTTCTTTCTTCTCTCTCTCCTGCCCTTAATTCTCTCGACTTTTCACTCCCTTTTCTCATACGCTCCTGATGATGCTGGCATTGGTGAAATTGGGAATGAGGATAGCACCAAGTTCTATGCCGGGCATGCAGCAAATGCATAGGACACATGCATGTTAGCTGGCTGACGAGAATGAATGGAAGAATGAACAGATTCTATGCTTCAATCAGTGGAATTCCAGCCAGCATATTTCCCTAGATTAGTATAGTGTATGCCAAATAGAATAGAATCCAAGGCTTTGCTTAAGTCGAGACAAATTGTTTCTCTGACTTCTTCTAGACCAGCCAAGTGGCTACTAACAGGAATTTGGTGTGTTGGTTATGATGTGATTTTTTTTGTGATGTTAATGGAATTTATTAACATCACAATTTTAAGAGACTTAAAATGAAAAATAATTCACATAAAAACGCTGCAAATTCTATTGTTTTAAAAGAACAACTTCTTACATTAAATAGGTAATGCCTACTCCTATGGACAAATTCCTAAAATTATTATTTTGTTCAGAATAAGACCTTTTTTTTTTTCCCTTTCAGGAGAGATACCAGATGCTGAGATCCTGTTATTATCTTTTCCAACTAAAAGATACAAAACTTAGTGATATAGTTCTGTGGCACAGCTGACCGTTTTTGGATCAGACATGATTTGCCCCTGAGGACTAGGAGACTGAACTCCGTGATTGGTTTGGATGCGTCCCTCAGCACACCTGTTCTTCCTCTTCCCCGTGCTGTTGGTGATGGGGTGCTGCTGCCTCAGCGGTCTGTCTCCAGGGCCCTGGGAAGGATGTATCACCTAACTCTGGGCCAGAGAGAGGCTCTGGCTTGCCTTACTGCTCCTTTGCCCTTGGATTCCCACACAGTGACATCACTGAGAAACAGCTGCCTCTTAGGAAATTGTTAAGAAGGTGGGAATCCTGTGCTTGACAATTTTCCCAAATAAGAAGCAGCCTGGGAAACACTTTCAGTAAATCTTGTCAGCAAAGTTCCTCTTAAAAGCTGTGAGAAAATGCTGTGAAAAGCCTCATTTACTTTGATCAAGAATTAAGCAAATTTCAGTATTTAGGTCTGTGTTAAAACCTCACAAGTGGGAACCAATTTTAGGTCTCTACCTATGACAATTATTTTAATTTCTTTTGTGTATTTTTGAATTTCACATTATGCAATTCTCCTTCCATGAATAAAGTGGAGCCAGAGAACTAAGGAATAAGTTCAGGAAATGGAGTGCTCTCTGAGCTGTCTGTCTGACCTCAATTCTGCTTCTATCTTGTGGAGCAGGATTCACTCACCCTGGTGTCCCATGAGGAGGCATGATTGGCACAAGGAATCAGGGCAGTCCCCCCCCGCCCCGCCCAGGCATGTAGCCCAATTCAAGTTAATGAGCTGTGCATTTTTGTTAAAGAGAGACTTGCTTGCTCTTTGGAGAGCTACTCAGAGAAATGACCTCTTCCTGGATGTTGTAGTCCATGAATGATGTTAGGTTTGGAACATCTGAGCCATTTTGCCTCCATGTGCAACACAGCTGAAGGAGACAGGAATATGGAGTGGAAATGTGGAAGCCACCAGCAGCACCTGCCAGTTCCAATCCTATCAGCCAATCAACCTCCTGTGGCCCTGTATGCCAGTTTGGGAAGAGTTGTGGGTAACACACAGCAGAAAACACCCTAAATAATTTATGCTAACTGGAAGTAAAGTACTTCTTTTAATTTTTATTTGTCACCAATACCAATAAAAAGGTTGGCCCAAATGAGTCATACAAAGAAATTCTTGCATTTGAAGCATGAGCTCTACGTTGAGTGGAAGATAAGCAGGGACATTATTTAAAAACTTGACAAAGAATTCTGCACATCAGGAAAAAAACTTTTAATGAGTTCCTCTTGGAAGTATGTCTCAGGTTTCTTATGAAAATAAAGATGAAGTTTATGTAATTCTAAAGTCATTAAATCAGGGAACCACAGATAAAGTCAAAACACTTAAAATTATCATAAATATGCCCAGAGAAGATGAATGAATCTAATATTATCATTATTTTCATTGTTCTCAGAAGATTTAGAAATTTGGTTTTGCCTTTACAGATTCAAATAACAATTTTCTCTGGAAATAACTATGAAAAATCAGCATTTATTAATTAAGAGATCTATGTTCAGAAAAGAACAGTGAATAATAGGTACTGTGGTGAGAAAATTAGTACATATGTTTCACAGGTAAATAGTCAAATCTTTTAAAGCTTTACCCTTCCTCTTTTGTGGGAAATAAAAGTTAGCTGGGGAAAAAATCCTAAACCCATAATTTTGCTAAAGTATATTCAATAATTGAAATCAATTGAAACTTTAATTGCAACCCACTCTGATGTATTTGTCTGCATCACTGTTATTCAGGTGAAAAGAAAAAGCTGACTGAAGTAGTTTTACAGAGATTGCCTAATAATTAATTCACTTTCTCAAAGGTGGCCAGAGTGCTCAGTGAATGAGATAAACTATGGAAAACAAAACTGAATTACACATGTTTGTCCTCTGTAATCTCAACTAAATCTCTTAGTTTATCTCTTTGTTTCTCTGCAGAATAGGACTAGTACCCATAACTGGCAACTCTGATTTGTATTTAAGTTCTGCTAATGCATTTCATTTTCATCTAATGGAAAACATGGTATAAAGTATAATACATTTCCATTTTCAGGCCTAGACATTCTAGAGCATTATTTAGTTGAGAAAAATATATTTTGGGATTAATTAATGTCTACAGAGATGACAAATAAACCATTGGTGCTTTGCTGCACTGTAGCTTTATTCACAACTGTGATTTGGTTGTAATCTGTATGCTTCATGCATTAAACTAGTCACACTGACAATATTTAATATATTTAAATATACTTCAAAAGGTTATTGTATGCAATGTAGAAGACAGCAGAATATCAAAATCAGGGTGTTTCAATGAGTCTTAGTTTTATATTTTTGGCCAGATACTGCTTAGCTAGTAAAATAAGCAATAGTATAGGAAGTTACGTTTTAAAAATCAAAATAAAATCTGAGTTATATTTTGTTATTATTTTTGAAATCTCTGTACTTAGAATAATTCCAAAAATTACTAAATGTTTAATAAATTCTTGTCAAAAAATTAATTAGAATCACATGGAACAACATACTGTATTTACTTCCTAGGTGTATTCTATTTTCACTAAGGATTTGAATAGGCTTAAAATATATATACAATGAAAGGTAATTAAAATAAATAAATGAGAGACATTACATTGTACTCAGTGTTCTTGAGACAAAGCCAAAACAGTTATTTGAAAAATTTCAGGTTTTTGACCAAGAGATTTGAAAAATAATTTCTGATAGGTCCTCATTTATGCACCAGCCACTGTCAACATTGTCAGTTTTGCATGGATTTTTCTCAGAGCTCTTTGCAATGTCATCTGGCAAAGTAAGACTAAAATATACTTAACTGGTAAAAATCATTCAGAAAGTTCAGAAGCAATGCAATTTAAATAGGTAGTAGTCTGATAAGAAATATTTAGTTGTGATAAGGGGAACACACTTTGGGATCAGACAGATGGATGTGAAAACTAGCCCACCTATTAGCTTACAACCTCAGGCAAATAATTTCACTTCTCTATGCCTTCCCTGCAAGACAAAGGTCATTTGAGCTACAGAAGAGGTGACATTGTTATAAACACGTACACTTAAGTAAATGTCTTAGCACAGTGACATAGAATAATTGGTCCAAAGATGGTTGTTTTTATTTTTATTGTTTGTTTTGGTCAAAAGAAAACATTTAGAATAATTGGAGAGTTGGTTATATGTCTGTTATGATTTAAGTCTAAAACGTCCCCCAAATGTCTCATGTGCTTGGAGGGTGATTGGATTATTATTGGATGCCATACTCAGAAGATTCAGCCACTAATGAGTTCGGTACCTGAATGTGGGGTTAGGTGGTGGAGCCTGATTGGAGGTGGCTCACAGGGGTGTGAATTGGAAAAGTGGATTCTTGTCCCTGGCTCTTCCCTTCTCCCTCTCTGCTTCCTGAATGCCTTGGGTTGAATAGCTTTTTTCTGCTGTATCTTTCTACCACATGCTGTTTCTGCCTTGGAGCCAGCTGAAACCGTGAGCCAAAATAAATTTCCCTTCCTTTAAGTTGTGAGTTTCAGGTCTTTTGTCCCAGTGACAGGGAAGTGACTAGGATAATGTCCTTCCAGCATTTCTTTTGATGTACTAGCTCTCCTGATTTAAATTTGTTGTTTCAACTTTTGAAAAATATATATTTGTCATACATATTGATCACATTCATCACAGGGAATTTGTACATGTACATAATATATTTACTATATTAATAATATATCTTATTATATTAATATATTTTTTCCATTTCCCTCCCCTCTCTTCAACCTTTCTTACCCTCCCCATTTACAAAAGCTTTGTTTCCATTGTTTCCTTCTATTCTCTTTTTCTTTTCCTTTTCCCTTCCTTCCCTTTGGAATTGTCCAGAGGAAAACTAAAGTTGTCATTTTGGCATGAACCTGAAGTACAGATCTGTAACTGATTACTGAGCAGGGTGCAAAGGGCAGGGTAAAGTTCTGTTAGACACATTTCTGAAAGTAATGGAAATCTCACGGTAGAAAAATTATGGGAAACGAGAGTCCCTATGGGAGGTGACAAAGTCCTCCTCAGAAAACTCTTCGTTTACTGAGTTTCCAAAGTTCTGGGCCATTCGTCATAACTTTAGAATTTTTTTTTGAATTTTTTTCCATTAAGTTTATTGGTACATTTTAGGTATAAAATGCAGTTTTACAAGATCATTGGGATCTTGTACCTTTACATGAGTATCTTGGTTCTTAGTTTTTTCCCCTTCCCCTGCCCTCCCTTCACTCCCTCCACCCTTCCCTATTTGGAAAGACTTTGTTTCCATTATTTTCCCTTTCTCATATTTTTTCTTTTCCCTTCTTTCCTTTCCCCTACCCCTCCCACTTCCCCTGCTCCTTTAGACCTTTTTTCCTATTACACAATATCAATTATACATTTTAAAAATTACAATATCAAGATCTAGGAGACATTACCACAGATATAGAAAGCTATATATAGAAAATATAGCTATTACAAAAATCTTTTTTGAAATGAATTGGACAACTTCTAAAAAGCACCTTGAAAGACAAACTAATGAAACTAACTCTGGAGGAAATATAATATTTGAATAGCACCTATTAAAGAAAGTATATTCCTAGCTTGAAAACCACCTATATGAAACAACAGGCTCGTATACATTTTAACTGATGAATTATATCAAACATGTAAAGCAGAAAGAAAAAGCCATATGATCCTGTCAGTAGTTGGAGAAAAAGTATTAGACTAAATTCTACAGTTGTTCATGGTAAAAGCTATCAGGAGACTAGAAGTAGAACAGAACCTTCTCAACAGATAAAAGACATGTACTCCATACTTCCAGGAAAAATGCCTTATATGAATGGAGAGGATACAATGCTTTCTCCCTAAGGTGGGGAACAAGGGCAGATATGCCTACTCTTCATCTGTCTGTTAAACTTTGAAACCTAGGCCCAAACCAAAATAGTCTGGCAATAAAATGACACAATTAGGGTGGGATTGGCAAGGTAGAAGTAAAATCTTTATATGCACATGAAATGATGATCTGCAGAGAAAATATGAAGAAATCTCTAGGAGCCCCTAGAACTTGTATTTGAATTTGGCAGGATTAGAAAACACAAGGTATATATAGAAACTCAGGTCTATGTATACTTGCTAGAAATGAAGAATTGGATATTAAAATTTAAAAGTTATGTAGGAGTACAAAGGACCTAGAAAAGTACAAAAAAAAGAAAAAAGTGTTGGAAGACATTTAGTACCTAATTTTAAGACTTCCTCTAAAGCTACAGTAATCAAGGCAGTGTTGGTGTAAGAAAAGACATATAGATCATTGGAATAAAACAGAGAATCTAGAAATGGAACCACACATACATGGTCCACTGAATTTTGAAAGATTATTTAACATTAACATTTTATAGAACATAAACTCAATTCAAGAGCAAAGGAAAAGAAAGTGTTTTCAGCAAAGACATTAGAACACCTGGCATCCGTATATAAAAAATTAACCTCAACCCTTTATTTCCATACATAAAAATAACTTGAAAGGATCTATGAACTTAAATATGAAAGACTAAATTTCA